>JAIXMG010000033.1:0-439406 GCA_025201345.1 Thamnidium elegans
TTTCCTTACTTATACGTGTAATTGTATTTACATATACTGCTTTATTGTCTTCATTTATTTAGTACTTTTAGTTTTCATGTAACTATGTTCTATTATTCTAATAAAATGGCCATTTAGCATTCTAAGAAATAGCAAAAAGTAGCGTTCTGGTACATAATAACAAGTAACAACAAAATGTGTACCTCTGGTTATATTTAGCTTATAATTTTAACAACAAAAAAGGATTGTAGAAGGTTTATAACCCTTTCTTTTTATAATAATTTGACAAGCATCGCTGATGCAAAACATAAATAGTGGATCAAGGCCAATATTACAAGGTTATGACAGGAATCGAATAGGTAGATATACCTTGGTGACTGTTTACCCAAAAGGACACTGAGATTGAATAGCTAAACTTCTGTTTTCTCTCATTCCCCTTCTTTTTTCCTCTTCGCGTAAAAACTTCTACAATGATTAATTCACTCTTTGTGCTTAACAAGCAAGGGTAAGTTAAACTAAAATTATAAATATATGCAAGTGAGCTAAATTGTTAAGAAAACATAGAAAGATTATTATTGAAAAGCATTGGCGTGGTATCATCTCGAGACAGATTGTAGATGTATTTAACGATGAATGTGCAAAGTTTATGAATTCTTTACCGGGTTCAATGGAAGAAAGTGGAGGATTGTCCATCAAGGAACCTTTTTTTACAAGAGATGATGTACCTCCTGTATTGGAAACAAACAAGTATTGGCTATTAAACGTTTTGAGAGATGATTTAACTTGGTTATGTCCCGTAGAAAGAGAAGGTATATATATATATTTAAGAGGATATGTACTTGAATGAAACACACTAAACATATTCTATATATATAGTTGATCCTATGCTTGTATTTGAATTTATTCATCGTATTATCGACATATTGACAGACTATTTGGGTGATGTATCCGAATCATCCATTCGAGAGAATTTTGTTACTGTATACCAGGTATGTTTACTCCGTATATAAAAAAAATCAGATGAGGCTGATGATATTATTTTTTAGTTATTGGAAGAAATGTTGGATTATGGATATCCTTTAACAACTGAGCCTAATGCTTTAAAAGAAATTATTATGCCACCTACTATTATTAACAAAATGATGACTACAGTAGGAGCTGCTGCTGGGTAATTTCTTCTTTTTTTATGCATGAATTTATTATTAATGGTTAAAAAATAATATAGTGTCGCACCTAAATTCCCTCAAAGCATGTCAGATATACCTTGGAGAAAAGCAGGCGTAAAATATACACAAAATGAAATTTACTTTGACATTATTGAAGAGATCGATGCCACTATTGCCGCGTAAGTTTTTTTTTTATTGTTTATATATATATATATATATAAAAACTGACGGTTTTAGAATAGAAATGGTACAGTTGTATCATGTGAAGCCCATGGTAATATTCAAGCAAACTGCAAGTTGTCAGGCATGCCAGATATATCTTTAAACTTTGTTAATGCCAAAGTAATTGATGATGTTAGTCTTCATCCTTGTGTTAGGTAAAAAGTACTTTTTTTTTGTCTTTTTTAACCAGTTATCAATACTTACAAAATATAAATATATAGATATCGCAAATGGGATAGCGAAAAGATTTTATCATTTGTACCTCCTGATGGTCAATTCAAATTAATGTCATATAGGTAAGAAGGTTTTTTTATATGTATGTAGTAATGGTGATTCTGAACAATTTTTCTTTTAAGAGCTTCTCTTTCACCCTACCAAGCTATGCCATTACAAATCAAACCTCAAATTATGCCAACAAAGAATGGAGGAAGATTTGATATATCGATCCAACCTAGATCAACTGATGGTAAACCTATTGAAAAGGTTGTATTGATTTTACCGGTACCTAAAAGTACAACAAGTGTGAATGCTACATGTAATATTGGACAGTATATGTATGATCCTGTTAATAAGACTATCCGATGGGAAGTTGGTAAACTTACACAAAGAGATAGAAGTCCTGTTCTTTCGGGTACTTTTAGTACAAGGTAAGTTTTTTTTTTTTTGGTATGTGTCTTGTTTTTAAGAACTTATTGTTTATGTATTTGGTATAGTGAAACAAACCCTGAATTAGGTATGAGTATTGGATTAGAGTTTCAAATTAGCATGTATTCTATCTCTGGTCTCAAGGTGGATAGTCTTCGTCTTTTCCGTGAATCATATAAACCATACAAGGTAAAAATTCATTTATTATCATTATTTTCCATCCTAATATTAATCATTATAAATATATATTATAGGGTGTAAGAAGTATGACAAAGGCAGGAAAGATTCATATCAGAACTTAGGAAAACAAATTTTTTTAGATAGAGTTCCGTTAAAACTGTGTATAAAATAAAAATTAAATCCATTACATATTTTGTTTAGCGTATAATGTAAATATTCCTTTGCGAAGAACGAAATATTATTTTACCCTCCATCTACATATATACAGTATATATATTCTTTTTATTGTTAAAATCATGCACCTCTTTCAATAATTAAATCTTTCAACTCAGGTACAGCTTGTACTAACAAAGTATCAGCGTGGCCAGGATGGTACTTCTTTAAAATGTCGTATATAGTGTCTAAATATTTAAATATTAGTACTGCAAACCAACAATAAAAAAAAAAGAAGGTACTT
Source organism: Thamnidium elegans (assembly GCA_025201345.1). NCBI lineage: Eukaryota > Fungi > Mucoromycota > Mucoromycetes > Mucorales > Mucoraceae > Thamnidium > Thamnidium elegans. The sequence continues at coordinate 2,650 of JAIXMG010000033.1, forward strand.
ACACACAGGGAAAGATGTAATAGATGGATAAATGCGCTCAGCCAAATCCAAAAATTTATCCTTCATCTTCTCTTGAGATTTGCACTCTTTAATAATACAAGTCCACGCCTTCTTAACATAACTGTAATCGAATTGTTCAAGAATATGCAGTAAGCGTAAAGCCTGTTCATGTAATTCGTATTTATAAGCAAATTGGTTCAATAAAGTATCTGCAGGTTGAAGTGATGATTCAAGTTGTTTAGCAGCGGGTTTTGTAGTATCGTTGGTTAGTAAAGTGTAATACAAACTGAGTTGGACTTCAGCTTCATCGTAAGTTAATTTTAAAGTCTTCTTTTCTTGTGCAGAAATATCATCAATCTTTGTTAAATAGTCACAAGCTATACGTAAATAAGTAAGGCGTGTATCCAATGTTATGTTGGGAATCTTGGTAGCCAAATCCACAAGACAGTCCATGGCAGAACGATATTCTTTTCTATGGTCGTGGTATTTATGGAGACAGATTAAGCTCTCAGAGGGAGAGCATAGAGATTTGAAGTATTTGACAAGTAATGGTGTATCTAATGTGGTTAGAATTGATTTATGATCCTTTTCCATTAACCAGTCATAAATAGCATAATGGTATTGCTCCCCATTCGATAATTGTAACGCATTTTCAACAACTGATTTACTGTAATTCTGTTCTTGATCGTCATTTTGGACTGCATCTGCCATTGTGGCAAAAATGATGGAATAGGTTTTAGGGGTTGGGGGGTTTTCCGTTTGGAGTTTAGCATATGCTAATTCAATAGCACCATTGTGGTTTTTAAGTCTATAGTTTTCTTCACAGAGCGATTGAAGGGTATCCAAATCAATAAATTCAATAATATTTTTAAAGTGATCAAGTGATTCGTTCAAAGCAGTTGCATTATTAGAGTGATAATGAGCAGCTTGTAAACATTCTGCACCCTATTTGTTTTTTGTTGTTGTTGTTAGTGTACTTTACCAATATAATATCCTTTGTCATCCCTTTTTTTCTTTTTACCTTGTAGTATGTAATATTACTCTCACCAAGAAGATGAGAACAGTTTAAGTCTAAGAATGAACTGATATAAGTGTAATTGTTGCTTTCATCTCCTGCAGTCGAGGTTTTGATGGCAGCAAGGACGATCTCACGCAATAAAATTGCACCTTCTTCAGTAGTTATCAAGTCTGAAAATGAACAAGAAGTACTAGTAGAATATAAGCTAATATACGATTTTTTTTTCTTGGTTAGATAAAAAAAAAACTTAAATTACACAAGAGAATATAATATCTTACATTCCACTGATTTTATCCCATTCTCGGTCATGTATAAAGCATACAAATGAAATTCCTCCAACGGTTCTTACTACCAAATCAATAATCTCGGCCTATATAGAGGTTAGTATAAATATCTAGTAACTATATGTATAATTATATTACTTACCTTAATGCTGAGGTTAGATTGAAGCAGTAAAAGTAATTTTTCTAAACGTTCTTGTGCTTCTATAAATTGATCTTTTGAAATACTATACGAAGGAGTTAATAAACCAGAAATATAAAAAAGTAATTCAACTTACAATCTTTGCATAATATCAACGTTCCAAATATCTTCAATGATTTTAGAAAAGTGTAATAATAAACCTTCATCTTTATCAACTGAATTACGAATAAATTGTACGGCTTCAGGAGATGAATTTGATGAACAAGCTAATAAAAAGCTCAAGGCACATGTTTCAACAGATCCATAACGATGTAAGAAGTTTACAATAGCGCTGGGATCATTAGAATTTAAAACGTCTGACAAGTAATCTATAGAACGTTGTTTGGTATAATGTGTTATACCAGATGTTGAAAGTGTAGCAAATTGTCGAGCAGGACTTTCAGATAATTTCAAGCTTTCCTTAAAGTAAGAATTCTGTAATGATTCTTGAGAACTATTTTCAATAACAGACCAAATTTTTTTGCCAATAAGTTCATTATATACGTCTTCTACAAGTGTCTTTTTTTTTAAAAAAAAAAGAAGAAGTTTTAGTCAATTAAAATGAAGATTTTTTTTTTTACTTACAGGATTAGAGTTACCGTCTCTAATAGAATTGGCGGTGGTGAATAAAAGATACTTTTTTTCAGATTTCACAAGAACGGCAGCGAAAACGCCATGATTATAATAAGATAATTCACAAAGTTCGTTTGTTAAGTTGTTGAATAAGAGAGATCCGGGTAAAGGTGGATATGAACGTGTATAAATAAGGTCAATCGTCTTATTCTTGCAAGAAAAGTAAAGCCTTTCTCCTTTACTTGAAACAGCCATCAAGTTAATTTGCTTTGATTCAGTCTTTGATATAAGGTGGATTGATTCTAAGTTGGTGGCATTGTATCTCTGAATAGGTAAATAGCTACTGCCTTGGATATTAACCGAATGAATACTGGAATCACTCAAGAGAAGAAAAAGGAACTTTTCATCATTATCTACTACCATTGATTTTACGGAAGCTGTTTTTTTTTTACGTATTAGTAAAGTCTAGGTTAGATATATAAATAAAAAAAAAAAAGGTTACCTTTAGGAGCAGATCTAAAGAAATAAGAAGTGTATTTTAATATAGGGCTTGCTGTGTGACAATGGATTCTGCAAGAAGTGGATAATCCATTTGTGTCGGATATAATGATTAATTCATAAAGATGTCCATCACTTCCTTGCATAAAGACTCTTCTTGTATCTGTTGTAGTGAAATTAGACATGATAACACCATCTGAATTTATATGAGTACTAGAGATAATGATTAATTTTTTCTTGTTTGTTTGATCTATGCCATGTAAAAAGATATGCTTTGATGTAGAAATGACAAGTTCAACATGGTTTGAAAACTTTAAAATGTCAACGTTTTCAACAGCTTCATTACATTCATATCTAAAAACCTCTGTCTTTTCTACATAGTTCCATAAACATAATAAAGAACCTGATGAAATCCATACATGATTGATAGCTAATAAAAACCCCATTTTACATTCTGTTTTTTTTAAAAAAAATAAAATAAAAGGTTAATTTTTTGTTTTATTTTATTTTTGGGTATGTAGGGTTGAAACTCACTTTCAATGTCTCTTTTAAGAGACTCTGGGAATTGAGTTGTTGAATGCTTGATAAAAACATTCGGATTATCGGTAGAATATCTATCATTGTCAGTGGCTATTTTATTTTATTTTTGAAGAAAAAAGTTAATCTTTTCGTAATAACCATTGGCAATCGTCATTTTTTTTCCAGTCGTACCTTTCAAGTAGGAAGCTAAGTCTATTTTTTCCTGGTTTTGCTTAATAAAACTAATGATCGCTTCATTCGATTTCTTATAAGTTTGATAGTCGCTACTTGTGATTATGTTGTTCATGTTTTTGAGTAACAAAAAAGGTAGAAGACTTTTTTCGTGTTTTTATTGTACTGATACGCCTCCTGCTGGCTTTCAATTTAAGTGACGTGTTTCGTAATTATTTTTTTTATCTGCAGCATGAGATTCGTTTGAGATCCAAATTTAAGGTACTGAAGAGAGAGACTGGTATGAATAAAAATTTTACGGCATAATAGACACCCCGTCTACATAGTGAATTTTTAAATTTCACTATTTTCGTGTAACAAAATAAGGTTCTTTTTTTTCATTTTTCACTAAGATAGTGAAAGATCGTGAAAAATGACTATAGCCGATTTGCAGCTAAAAAAAAATACGTCAACGCATTTTTTTTCTTAAATAAATAAATAATACAAAATGAATCCTACAAACAACAACCAAACCTTTGAAACCATTATATTTGATCCTAAAGCAAAGAAAGCAGATGGAAGAAAACGTCAAGTAACGGATGAGCCAGAGGGCAGTACTCAACCAAGTACTAAAAAAAAGAGTAGAGATCCCAAAGGTGAATGGACTCCTGCCAGAAGACTTGCAGTTCTCAAATTGTACAAGGACTTCAGACATCTTGGGGTTTTCTACAGTGAAAAAACCCTTAAATAGACAGACTTGACCGCTGCTGTCAATAAGGTAGATGCAGAAGACCTAGAAGAGAGGGCGAGGGCAAATACTTTTTCGGTAAAATCTGTTCGTGAAAAGCTGGTGGAACTCAAAATATATCAACCATATCTACTAATATTCGAGGAAAATGGCCATAGCAAATTTTCTTTTGATATTTAGATCGTTAAACTTTAGCACTGGTTCCAATCAATTAATCTGCACATACGTTTTATCTCGGTGTAAGTAAAACGAAACATACTTTTGCATCTACTATCTGACCAACAGCTCAAACCAGGGCGTCTGTATCTGGTTCTAAAAGATGAAGCATGAATCACAATGCTTTTTGTTGTTGTTGTCTTCTACGTCGAAGAGAGATGTATGCGAGTAAGTCTTCATTAATAGAAGAGAATTCATTCATTTCATTGTATATAAGCTTGTATTTTCAATAAAGAAAGATGTAAAAATTACATCAGAATAGTTAAGTTTATTAATACTTCTGAGGCAGCACTTATTATTAAATGACTTAGTTATACATATATGAATTGTATTTGTCACAAAAATTTGTCAAAGTAATTTATATTTCTTCACGATTCCGTAAAACTAAATACAAAAAAAGTCGTCAAATTTTTTTACAAGTAAAAAGTATAACGTGATTGATTTTTTTTTCTTTTTTCTTCGTCTTTTCTTCACATGTCTGGTGAAACGGTAAGTTACTAAACCGAACTCAAACATATATTATTTTACTCACATATATATATGTAGATAAATACGTCAAAACGAGCTGATAAAAAAGTTATTACTGTTAAGTCTTCTGTAACTGGTATTGAATGGAAGCCGGAATATGTGCCCGTTTTGAAGAAGCTAGTATCGGATATTCACGCCTTGGTAACACATACGTACCTTTTCAGTAGATATATATTTACTCAATAACTTGGCCGTAATGCTACAATTAGTTTGGAAGAATATACTGTTCAAGGATTTTTTAAAGAAGTATTTTTATCTTTAGTTGAAAAAAGGGTTCAAGATGGCGGAAAGTTGTCAAACAAAGTGACGTTATACAGAACAATAATTCAGAAATACAAGGACTCTTACTTGAGACATTCGTCTTTTACACCAAAAAAATTGAGCAATACACATCAAATAGCGACGTACGAAGCTACCAAAATCCAAACTGCCTACCATAATACTATAATTTTACAATTCGGAAACAAGCTGAGAATGACCATTAACAAAATGGTTAAACTTAAAGAACGTATATCTCACCTTACTGATGATATGAGAAAGAAAGGTTGTTCTGTTGAAGAGATCAAACTTGCTATTAAAAGTGATATCACAGGCCCTGTTACACAACTTAAACTAGCCATTTCGTCAAAAAATATAAATCAAATTCCAAAGGATTTTTTAGACCAAAAAGCTATACAACATGTTAACAACTTTATCTCATCTTACCCAAAGAATTACAAATTCAAAAAGGATTCTATTTACTATGATGCAATAGCAAACCCGGTAAAACACCTGAAAGCTTATTTTAAGCTAGCAGAAATATGCGAATCGTACAAATTTAAATTATTCCAATGTCTCCCTTTGAGAAATACATTTATACCATCATATATGACTATAGATACTATGATCTTAAATAATCAGATCTTAAAAGACTCAAAAAGAAGCAAATTAGATAAATCATCTATATGGGGAAAAGTTGTCAATATATCTAACGAAGCTTTAAAAGACCAAGGTCCAAATAAATCAATAAGGTTTAGAGGGACAATGATAACGGATGGTGTAGGAGTATCAATAGTGAAGCAGAACTTTGAAACCTCAAAAAGTAGTACAAGTGGTCCTAAAAACAATGTTGTAAAAGAAGATTTTCAGTACATAAAAGAAATTCCTAAAGAAGAACTGCTCGCTACAAAAGGAAAAACTGTGCTTATTGATCCTGGTCGCCGAGACCTTTTATATTGTATGCACGAAGATAGTACGGCTAAGAAAAAGAAATTGTACCGCTATACGAGAAATCAAAAGGCTAAAGAACTAAAATCGGCAAAATTTAGAAAGCTTCGTCAACGGTTTAAACCAACAAGTATTCAAGAGTGTGAAAATAAATTAAGTCAATACTCTTGGTCAACTGTTCATGCTGATGCTTATCTCGAATATTTAAAAGTTAGATCTCAAGTTTCTCCTTTGCTGGAAGAGTATTATGGCAATGAAGATGTTGAAAAAAATCAGAGGCAAGATAATTTGATTCCTTTCATAAAGATGAAACTTTCATCATATATCAATCAGATAAAAGCAGACAAACGACTGTCAAAAAATCTTAGGAAAAAGTTTGGAAATGATTGTATCCTTATTTTAGGAAATTGGTCTGCCTGTCATATGAAGTTTCAAGAACAAATTCGAGGGAAAGGAATGAGAAAAATGTTAAGAAAAGAAGGGTTTCAGATTTATCTACTTGATGAATACAAAACCTCGAGTATCTGCCCATCTTGCGAACACCAACTTGAAAATTTTAAAGAATGTATTAACCCAAGGCCATATCGACGTTCAAATAATCCTACTGTAAAGTGCCATGGTCTTTTAAGGTAAAAACTGTATATTACTATTATATGAATCAAAAAGCTTATATATAACCCGCGTTAATGTTTTAGATGCAAAAATCAAAAATGTTTAGATCCAAAGGTGCTTACAGAAGAGGATACAAACTTTAGATTATGGAATAGAGACTTGGCTGCCGTCCTGAATTTCAGAAAAATTTTAATTAGTTTAAGGGAATCAGCACGAAGACCTGAAGTTTTTTCGAGAGGAGAGAAGAGAAAAAAAACTTGAATCCCCTCACAGTTGGAAAAAAAACACGTCTCCAGTAATTTTCTGCCCTTGTTATCGCTTTGGTAAACGTTAGATAGGTAAGAAATTAGTAATTTGTACCACCTACTTTATTAGGTACTAACATCGTTCCATTAACCAACAGGTTCTCTAATTACATCCTCTTTGAAAGAGACTCCCATATTTAAACAACCTGGAAATGGCCTCTAAAACAAGCATATTGATATACCACAGTTTTTAAAAAAGCCCATATACGAAATCGTCCCTAATTTTAGCAGTTATAATAAATAATGGTTTTTAATTTATTGAGAAACGAGAAAAGCTTTTTGGACCCAAGTTGAATAATACGAAATAGTTTTATTAAATATATGTTTAATAAAAAAAACTAAAAACGTGCTTTTTTCGCTTTTCGTTTTTGGGGGTCAAGCTCTTGTTTTTTGGCCAAAAATCACGAATGTTTTGCGATTACTCTGGGTCTATGGAAATAATAAAGTACTCGTTTAGACGCTTTTAATTGCAAAATGGATATCAAATCACTGTTTAAAAATAACAAAAAAGTACTTTATTTTCGCGACGTGATTTTATCACTCTATTTTATTTTCGTGATTACATTAATTCTATTTTTCTATGATAATAATTATCCATTATAGCAAAAATTAACGATCTTTAGTAGCCCTTTTTGTTTGTTTATGAATGAAAGTGTTACAACCAACACTGAGCTTTGAAAAAAATGACATTTTAAGGTCCGCTCAACCAAAACGTTAAGTTCTTTAAACATTAATTACTCGCTCAGTATTTTTAATAAAAATATGATTTCTAATGCATTAGAATCGCTTGAAAGAGTAATTCATTATCATCAAAAGAAAAACAATGTAAACCAGGAGCAATCTCGAAAAATAAAAGGGGCGGGCCCCCAAAAATGATCAATAAAAAAAGTAGAAAAATATAGAACAACAAGCTGTCAATGTTCGGTATTAAAGACATTTTCCTAATAGTTAATTTATGTTACATAACTCGAGCAAAAGAATTGTTTCCTAATTTTTAATTATACATAAAAAAACACCTTAAACTATCATGCAAAAAATGAAGTGCTTTGAAGGGATGATAGACAAACAACGATGCATTATAACAATTTAAATATTTATTGAGTTTGTCTAAGTTTTGGTTTAAAAAAATATGTCCTATATCTTTTTATGAAAGAGTTCAAACATAAGAAATATTCTAAAATTTTGCAGCCGACAATTAGAATAAAATATTTGAGAAATATATCAAGTAATGTTTAATTAGTAAATAAGCAGTTACAAAAAATACTCTTTTGGATGATATACCATACTTTGGTCAAAATGTAAAGACTATAAAACTAAGGCCTTATAAATGTACATCTAATGACGAAAGCAATAAACTTGATTGGAAGCGCATTCTCAGATTTTGCCCTAATATCATCTCAATATGCCTTCTAAAAAACCGTAACATTTCACCGCTCTTGGAAGATTTACAAAATCCTGACCTAATGTTAAATGACTTGCAAAATATTAAGACCGAGGAGTTTGGACCATATTCTCTCGATATACAAGACCTTTGCTTACAAGGGAATATTCGATACCGCAAAACAATCATGTCGTTAAAATTATGCGTCTTAAAGGAAGAGTTTACATCAATAAAGTATAATGGGCTGGTTAAATTGATCTCCCAGTTTCCTCATTTGGCTTGTCTAAAAGTAACCATCTTTTTTACATGGACTGAAGCTGACAAAGTTCCAGAAAAGAATCCAATATCAAACATTAATATAAAATGTTTATTTGAAGAAGTTCCTCAGTTAAATGATGTCGAGTTGGATAGCTGTTCTATAGTTACAAGCAGTTGGAAAAATACAGATACAGTTCAAAGCATGGAGCATATATATCTTTAATTAAATTAGAAATAATAGCAGATACAATTACCACCAGTATATCTCAGTCTATTATTAAATTATTAAAACAGGTCAAATATTTACACTTGCATATAAACAATATTATAGCTGACGAAACTGTCTTGGAAGAAGAATTCGTAGTTATATTGTGTAATTTGATAGCGTGTAGGTCTGAAATGGAAAGAGCCAAAATAAAATACAATTGCAATAGTGAAGACTTTTATTATAATAAGGGAAACGATGACAACTCTTCTCGCGGATATAAGTATTATTACTATGATGATTCTGATTACGAAGAAGGTAGTGTTGATGCTACCATCCATTATAGTGTTGCGGACATAGCTGTCTAAAAACAGAAGATGATTAAAGGAAAATAGTTTGAGTACACAAGCGGCAATAGTGAAGGAAAATGCACGAATCCATTTTCAATACATTTTATTGCTGAGCTTCAGTAATATAGATCAAGGTATTCAAACCTCATTAAATCTTGTATTTGTGGCATACGCGCTCTTGCTACACAAAAAGAGGGACCATTGTGCCGTGGACGTGGGTACACAGCTTGACCGGTGTCATGATAATTTTCCAAATAATTGGTCGGTCCAACACTTACAACATTAAAATAAAAATGCCATAAGCCCTTTTATACAAAATCCTGTCGCTTTAGCATATGGTTGGACCCGTTATGTTGCTTATTGTAGGTGATGATTGGCGTTACATTTAATGTGACTTTTACTTAAGGTATCTCCGCTTATGAGGAGGCGTGACTGATGCGTTCTTTAAAAAAAATCCACTCAAAAGAAAAAAGAAACGCCACCTCTTTATTTTTTTCTTTCTTTATTCCGTACCTTTTTTTGCTTTTTTGGTTATCATACCAGAAAGTAAAATTTAGTTTCGTATTTGCGCAAATAATTTAGTGTTATTTACACGCCAATAAAAAAAGAAGCCAATTTAAGACTTGTGAGTGAAAGAAAAAAAAAAAAAAGGGAAAGATACACAAACAAAAAATATTAATACTACGGTCACTCTTAAAAATTTAGACTCTTTTACTACACACACCGTACAAACTATAGGAGGTAAAAGAAATTCGATTATGCAAAATTGTTCTATTATTAACCATATGTACTCGATTTAGGATAATATAATGGGAACTGATGAAGTAAATAATCTTTGATTTATCCCTTTTTTACCTTTACTTATTTCATTTTTTTTTAAAAAAAATTTAGCAGGACGCATGTAATATCTGTGAAGGTGATAAATCAACTACCAAAAACCCAATTATATTTTGCGATGGCAAAGGGTGTAATTTACCTGTTCATAAAAGTAAATTTATAATATTTTATGACCGTGTAATTTAGTATAGTTTTAACTTTTTTTTTTTATTTTTTTTATTTTTTTTTTTTAGTTTGTTATAACGTCCAGGAAGTACCTGAAGACGACTGGTATTGTCAGAGATGTGAAAATAAGAGAAGAAAAAAAGCGACAGTAAGTTATGGCACAGTAACTAAAAATAATCACGTGCTAAGTATGATTGTAGAATATTATTTGTTGCCCTACCCAGACAGGTGCAGTAAAAAAAACTACGGTTGCTGGCGAATATATGCATGTCGTTTGTGCCTTGTGGAATAAGAAAATAAAGAATGAGATTGAACCTTATATGGTTACGAAATCATTGTTAGACAAAGAAGTATGTTTTTTTTTAAAAGAAAAAATAACCAATTTCAATTATTACAAGATATTGACTACATTGTCTGTAGGCGTGTACCATTTGTTCTCAAAGGAAAGGATTGCTTTTGTATTGCGAGGATCCAGGTTGTAAAGCGTAAGTAAAGGTAGATCGAAGGTTTTCAGGCGATTGATTTTTTGTTTGTTCATTTAGCCGTTTTCATGCCACGTGTGGTATCGAGAAAACTTTAATCCCTCCCGCTTCATCCGTTCCAGTTAACTTTTCTGCAAAATGTAGTGAACATATAACTGTTCGTTATCGTAAAAAAGCCTCTAAGAGAAAGCGCCGTCTTCGTAGAAATGAGTCAGAAGATGAGTTAGATGAGGAAGATGAAGATTCGGAAGACGAATCAGAGGATGTATTGGAAGAAGAATCTGAAGACGAAGAGGAAGAGGAAGAAGACGATGATTCAGAAGATGAAAGGTCAAAGGATAAAAAAAAGAGATCTTTGAAGCTTTCTAATAGAAGATCCCCTTCAGTCCCACTAAAAAGACGTGCTTCACCACAGTCATTATTCCCAGACGATCAAAGCTCTGATGATGATGATGATATGGGTACTTCTTCTGCAAAACCAAAAATAATTATATTTAATAAGTCACCAAATACAAATACTGCGCCTAGTTATAAAGAAAGACTTGAAGCTAAGAGAAAGAAATCGGCTTTGGATTCAAGACCTTCATTATCAGATGACAGAAAACCACTTACAATTACTCCTCCTCCTGCGATTACCCAACCATCTATTGTTACACCAAAACATAAGTTACCCATCAGAGCCCACTTAACTAGCACCGGTACAGGTAATAGTAGTAATGTAAGTAGACCTGGTAATACACCCCCTTCTCTTACTAAACGATATATGGGTGGGTCTGGTACTATCAAGTCTTTTGATGAGGTAATATAACAGAAATTAATTTGTGTTGATCATATTAATTTAATCATTACGTTACATGAATTAGATTCAACGTTGGAATGGTCCTTCAACCAGTACAACACTTCAACACCCTCAACCGACTACACCCAATGCTATCCCTACTACTTCTTTTTTCGAAAATGAAATCACTCGAAATAATAACGCAGGGTGAGTAGATATAAAAAGAAAAAGACAGTCCGTTTGTATTTACTTATTTTTTTAACTATTTTATTGAAATAGACAAAGAAAGTCAATGGACTGGAAATCAATGACTTTTGAAAAGGAGGAGTTGTTTCGTGTGAAGGAAGAGAACAGAAAATTAATAGAATTCAAACGTGCCGTATCAGAAGTATTAACTGCTTTAAATGTACAAGTTCAACCAGGTATAACTCCTGATGTTGATCATGTTGAAAGCTATGTTAGTAATTTGCAAGCCATCTTGAGACGCGTAGGACCTATCCGCGAACAAGAACGTATTCAAATCCAAGAATGTGTCAAGGGTTTTAGTAACAATAATAACATTCAGTAATTTTTTTTTTTTTTTTTGGATGTTACTGTTCCACTCTTGTAAATAAATTTGATAAATCCCGAGTGTTTACTAAAAATAAAATAAAAAAGACGTGGTATTGTTTTCGAATAGAATGATAAACCGGAATACCTACAATTAACATATTAAAATAGTATTATTATCAGTAGCTGCTATAAACTTAAAAAAAATCCCTTCATCTTGGCAACAAAAATAATAAGAAAATACTAGGATGTTTAGTTTACATTGAAATTTTACAGAAACTACTTCCAACATATAATGGCTGTTCTGAAGGGATTCATAAGGCACCATCTTACGTATTAGGGTCATATACATATTTTAGAAATGTCCCGTGCCATTTTTTTTAAACCATTTAATAAGGTAGACTAATCCATGCATTATTTGATCACTGTAGTTGGTTCTTGCTTTCGTGTAACATATCAACCAGCTCTAATCGTTACAACCCAAAGTTAAGTGTAACCTATGGACGAAGCGCACGAAGAAAACAACTACTGATCTTACCGTTCTAGGGGATGCCGTAAAAATAAAAGGAAATTAGCTCTTTATAAAGAAAGCCTAGACCATCCTGATGACGATGTTCGTTATTTACGTAACATGATATACACCATCACTAAATTTTTTTTTTGTGATTTTCGGCATCGGTATGACCATTCAAAGGCATAAAACTTTCATTCTGAAATATTAAGAAAAAAGGGGTGACTATCTCAATTGAATTGTACACTCGGAATAACTTTCTCTGTTGGTTATTCGCGGCTAAACGAATACAAAGACTTATTATTTACATCTGTAATATGTATAATACCCCAATATAATACTAATCGGTCGATACGTACAGGTGATTTAGATCCTATAATCTCGATTTACCAAAACAAAAAGACATATTTAGTTTATTATGATACAGGGTTCATATTTATTTATACTCAGTGAAACCTGTTGTTACCAATGGTATGGTACAGCAACTTTATAGTACATACTCACTGTCTTATGGCAGATATGACAAATTGAAAGATAAATGTAACTGCTCCAAAAAATTCCGTCGCCATCTTTTAAATGATAGACTTTGTATTAATAAGAGTAGGTTTCTATATGTATTAAAGAGCTTTAAAAGTGTTCTTGGTGCAATAAAAAAAAATTATATTAGTTTTAGCGAGAAAATTGACGCAATGTATTGTAAAAAGGACGCGGATTTACAGCGAACGAATTTTATTTTAAAATAAATTATCACATGTAAGTATAAAACGTCTTTTTAAGTAGATATAATTAATCTAAAGTTTTGGTTTACTCTTTATGAGAGTATGTTCTCTATAAATTTTCATAAAATCATTCAAGAACATATCAGCTTCAGTATGAAAACCTATATGACCACCAGGAACCATCCAAACTTCATTTCTTAAAATCTTAGCAAAAGAATTAACCGGTTCAGAGCAAAAAAAGCCTACGCTTTCGACACCTTTAAGAAGCACAAGCTTGTCGTTATAAGCTCTAACCATATCCATGTTTACTTTGCCAAAAAGATACTGGAAAAATACATACTTGAAATAAAAAACTCTGTTCCTAATTACTTCTTCCGTAGGATTCCGTTCGTAAAAGCTATAATCCAGATCATTAAAGTAATACCGAGCAACAGCTTTGCTACCTTCATTTTCGTCTTCGGTTTCGTATACATTATATATATCTTCATGTTTTTTTCGGATTATATCTCCTCTGGATAAACTAGACAAATCGAACATGGGTTCATGTAAGAATACCTTGCTAACAGTTTCCGGATATCTTATCAAATACTTTGACGCAATTATACCACCCAAGCTGTTGGAAAAAAGTACAAACTGTTTGTTTGTAATGCTCTTCATCAGATTATATATATCCTCAACATCAGTATCAATAAGCTTGTCATAATTTTGAGGCCCAATAATTTTACTATAAGAGAATCCTCTTCTATCATAGATAACTACCGTGAAATGACCGATTAATAAGTTACGGATTTTCTTGAAGATTCTGCAATCACCATTTCCGCCAGGAACAAATAAAATACAAGGACCAGTACCTTCGACTTCATAAGCGATATTAGCTCCTTCGGCTTGAAAATATTGCTTTACCATTTGAGAGTTTTTATTTTTTTATTTATATAATAAAATGTTATAATATTTTCAATTTGATTGATTTTTCTACCGTTATTTATAGTTATTAAGACAAAGCATTACGGCATAACGTTGGTGTTATATTTGAAACATTTATTGTTCAAAGTAGAGTTTTTTTTTCTATTTTCAACGCATACTTAAAAGAGAGCTACTTATTCCACGTCATTTAAATTATGTAACTACGTGATCTGTCCCGGAGATGAGAAAAGATCTTTGGAAGCTCGAAAACCTATCAAATATTACCAATAAATCTAGAAATACACGACTTTAAGAGGGTCTAAATAGTCTAGCGTCAAATCTATGTGTTCATGAAGTTGGTAGTTAGTCATTTGTTTAATATTATAATGTTTCAATCGAAATGTAACACTAATACCATACAACACACTTAACTTTATGCTAGTTGACACTATTACTAGACTTGTTTTTCACACGAGATTATGCTTACATATTTGTTTGTTACTACTGTAATGATCGGATCTAGATTATTTAATTTTAAATTATCAAATGATGTGTCTAACTTATAGCAAGTTACTGCCACAACTTCTATGCTAGTCTAATTTGTGAGTTATTTTTCTTGTTATATTAAGCTATACTAGGTTATCGAATGTATAGGATAACTATAATAAAAACTTCTCTTAGCAGTCTAAGTTATAATCTTAAAAAAGAAGTAAGAGAAGCGATAAGTACCGTATTATGCTGATAACCTGATAATAGATTCAAGGGATACTGATTTTCCACGTATTCTATATAAGTCAATTTTTTTTAATGATTATATTTTAATTACTAACGATATTTGTTTAGGACGATTGACATCATGCTCTGCTATTATATCGTTATTAATAATAAAAACGATCATCTATGAGCTTCTATTTCGTATCGGACGTCATGAACTAAAAAAAAATCTACCGCTTAGTAGGCATTGTTAAATACTAACCGATTTCTCGGATTGTAAAAACGACTAAACAAAGACATACTTTTATCACGTATAATCTCGATAGTTACAACAATCTACTTTAATCGAAATCATAAATACACGTGTAATGTCATATTTTAAGATATAAATAATAAACGATATCTTTATTTAAGGGATTAAAATATTTTTTTGTAGACTAGCTTAAATTTTTACTTGGTCTCTTAATAAGAGAATGTTTTTGGCAGAGCTTTATAAAATCGGCTGCAAACTGATTTAGCTTTTTTTTTTTTTAAAAAAAAAAAAAACCTACGTGCCTACAAATATTCAATTCGCAAGTATTTGGAAACAAGTGCGTCCATATGATAAATAAAGTGGTTTATTTATTCGACGCTATGTAAAAGCACCAACTTGTCTTTTTGAGCCTCAACCTTTTCTAATTCGATATCTAAAAAGGGATAGAACCTCAAAAAAATAATATGTAGAATTAATTATTTCAGGAATTTCCCTGTAAGCCATCAACATACGACCACCTTCACAAAAGTAGCGTTTGAATAGTTTTTCTATAGCCACACGTTTCCCTTTTTCTCTATACAAACGGTAACCGCTGTTGTAAATTTTTTGAAGTCTCTCTTTCTCTGGTAATGCATTTATATTCATAAGAGGTTCATGAAGAAATATTTTGAGAATTGAGTCAGGGTACTTGATTAGATACCTCATTAACACAGCATCACTAGAACTAATAGCAAAAATTATAAGGTTTTCAATTGTAATACTCGTTGACAAAGTATAAATACCTTCGACATTATTCTTGAGTTTCTTGGTGTAATCTTGAGGTCCACTGAGTTCACTATTACAATAATCACATCTATAGTATATAGCAACTGTAAAATATTTGATTAAAATACTACGTAATTGAATAAAGAGATCCTCACTGCCGTTAGCTCGTGGAACTAAAAAAATATTAGGGCCTTTACCTTCAACTTTATAACAGATTTTGGTCCCATCTACTTGCAAGAATTGTTTTGGCATTTCTATTTATTTTATATTTGTAGAAGTTCGTAAAAGTAAGAAATACATATACATGATATAGTACCTACGAAAAAAATATTAGTTATATTATCTAATTAAGGCTATTATGCGTACAAAAGTATTATATGTGCATATATTGAAGATTAGATAAATGTTCATGGAAATGTTTTGACTATCCGTATATGTTAATATTATATCATAATATTTTCTATTTGTTATATTTTTTAAAACAATAATCTTAACCTTCTTCAGTAAGCTACGTATAATTTTAAGTTAAACTCAGATACTGAGGGCCAAACTTTGACGTAACTAATCGTAAATAACTATTAAGCACTTTTAAGACTTTAACATAGAAGGCGTCTTAGTTCAGAACCAAAATTACGACATCCCCTACCCCATTTTTTACGATCACGCATAATATTCGATAGTAATAGTTACCAACTAGAGCCAAACTGTTTGCTAATAATATGTCGTATTACTCTTTTTAAACTATTCCGTATTTACTGTCTATATTTCAGCAAGAGAAATTCCATAAGTATCTTTTCGGAGTAATATATCAATACTGTCGATGTATGGTATCATTATATGCATTGATCGAAAGATGGAATAAAGTTAATTTTAAAATCATTTTTCTTCGGATAATGCATTTACGATACTTTAAATTGGCTTTAGTATCGTTCAACCTTTTAGAACCAAATTAGTTACTTTGAATTAATAATTTCTAATGATAACGTTAAACCTGGCAGGGTAGATTATAGTTGTGTAACTCTGTGCCTGATCAGACCATCTTTTTTTTGTTCTTTTGTTATCCCAACCGCAGCAGTCACTTGCCAACAGTAATGTGAAACTCCGGCCATTAGGCATAATTTCGCCCTTCCTCTTCTACAGGTTACATATTCTCAATCTATTTGAAAACAGAAATGCCAGATTCACAAAATCAACCTCGAAGAAGATATTTTGCTGGTGTTCTCGCTTTGTTAGCGGTTGTACTCATATGGGTTGGGTCCTCATTTGTTATGAATGTAAAGTACACAGAAACGGTTCAAAGTACTACTATATAATGACTTTTTTTTTTATGTTTAGAGTATATTCGCTGATCTCAAATACAATAAGCCTTTTTTAATTACGTATATAAATACTGCAACATTTTCTTTATACCTATTACCGCTATTATTTGCTTCTAAAAAGAATAGTTCGAAAGAGTTTCCTTCAGAAGAGTAATAATACTAAAAATAATCGATACTATGCAAAAAAAAAGTGATAAGCTAATTCTTTTTTATGTATGTATGTAGTGTTATTATGGAAACGGAGGCTAGATTGTTAGGCGAAGAGGATGTAAGTTTGGAGCATAAAAAAGAAAAAAAAAAAAAAGCTGATAAACTATCATCTTTTAGATAGAGAACCCAGATATGACGATACCAGACTCTACCGATACATCGAAATTATCAACAATGGAAACCGTAAAATTAAGTTTTACCTTTTGTTTTCTTTGGTTTTTTGCCAATTATACGACCAATGCAAGTTTAGCATATACAAACGTTGCCAGTAGTACTATTATTTCTTCCATGTCTGGTCTATTCACGTTAGGCATTGGCGCCTTATTTGGAGTAGAAAAACTCAGTATATTAAAAATAGTTTCGGTAAGCTTAAGGTAAGGAATTGAAGTGATAAAAAAAACTTTTGTAATATTGAAAATATAAGAGCGATTGCTTAGTTTTGGTGGTGTTGTTATTGTATCCTATTCCGATCAATTGTCAAAACCTGATTCAAATGGTTTCGCTATACCTGCACCACTCATTGGCGATTTATTAGCTCTTTGTGGTGCCTTTTTTTATGGATGTTATACCACCATATTAAAATTAAAGATTGTGGATGAATCGCGTATTGATATGCCATTATTCTTTGGATTTGTGGGTGCATTTAATGTTCTACTTATGTGGCCATTTTTCCCCATTTTACATTATATCGGTTTAGAAGAGTTTCAACTACCTTATTCAATATCGATATGGATGATGATACTTTTAAATGCGTTTATTGGCACCTTCCTGTCCGATTATTTGTGGTTACTTTCCATGTTAATGACATCGCCACTAGTTGTTACTCTTGGTATTTCACTTACTGTAAGTAAAAAGAAAATAATACGTATTGCTCTTCAAATTTTGAGCCTAATGTATTTGATTAGATTCCTCTTGCGCTTGTAGGTGACGTTGTATTCAAACATTTCATGCCTGGGCTTCAATATGCTATTGGTGCTACATTAGTGGTTGTAGGATTTCTGATTGTAAATATGGCAACACTATCTGATGTAGATGAAAAAGTATCAGTTCGTCAAAGAGAATTAGTAGATGATGTGGAAGGAGAAGATGATTTTGACACAGAGGACAACTTTAGAAGGATGGCTAGAGCGTTAAGTATTTCCGAATCTAATCGTAATAGAAGAGAAAGTAATGCATCTGTATTAAGTGAACACCCATAGAATTTCCTATTGATTATAAAATAAATATGCCCTTTTTTTCTTTATATATGTATACACGCATATATGTACAAATTTAATATTTGTTAAATAAACATAATCTTTTCTTTTCTTGACAGCCAATCCCTTTATTGTCGTACAAATTTTACGCTCCGGTGATACTTGCTGGTTTTTCATTTGATTACAATTTGCAACGCGGTAAAAATAACCACTACTTTTTTTTTTCTTCTTTTGAACAAAGTATATAAAAAAGAGATGAGAGGATTGTATTCTTTGACAGCTCTTGTCGTTTCGTGCGTCACACTTTTATCCTCTGTTGTTGAAGCAAAGTCCTCTACGGGAAGTCGTGTCTTGGTTTTATTAGATTCTTTAGCAGAAAAGGAATCTTATAACCAATTTTGGCATCAGTTACAAGGTACTAAAAACAAAAAATCTCGCGTATACATTCGAAATATACTTATTTTTTTAAAATAAATCTAGATCGTCAATTTGAACTTGTATTCAAAAAAGCAGATGACCCATCTATCACTCTTCTTTACTTTGGTGAATCGCTTTATAACCATATTATTCACTTTGCCCCAAAGACTAGCAGTAAATATAAACCACATGTATCTATATATACACATATATATTTATTCTTATATATAAATAGAGCTTTCACAACACAAGTCTTTAAACAATGTTCACCTTGTCGATTTTGTCAAGAATGGGGGTAATATTCTTGCTGCTACAGGTGTTGATGCTAGTGATAATGTGCGCGCACTTGCTGCCGAATTTGATATCGAATTAGATACCGAGACTGTATTTGATCACACTAATTTTGATAACGAAGATCACAGTTTAATTACTACCAATGAAATTACTGCACCTACTACTATTATTGATGCCAAGTTAATTGAAGCACCTGTTCTTTATACTGGTACCGGCTTGAGTGTTGGTAAACTTCCTCTTTCTACTGCTGTTTTGACTACTGGTCCTGACTCTTTCCTTGCTGAATCCTATAATAAGCGTACCAACGCTGTTGGTTCTATTACTTTAGTTGGCTCTATGCAAACTCGTAATAATGCTCGTGTCACATTTGTCGGTTCTCTTGATTTATTTTCTGATAAATTCATTGATGCTTCAGTTAAAGAAAGGTAAGTAATTATAACAAGTCTAATTGAATTTGATTAATTTATATATAAAAAAATGTGAGTGTAGTAAGTCTGGTAATCAAGAATTTATTGCGCAATTATCTCAATGGACTTTTCAAGAAAAGTCAGTTTTAAAGGTTGTCGGTCATTCTCATCACAAGCAAAATGATACAGAGCAACTTGATTGGTACCGCGTAAAGGATGCTATTGTAAAGTATTTAACGGGGAGACTAATTATAGATGGACCGAAAGTTAATAATAATATTATATAAATTTAGGTATATGACGTTGATATTGCAGAATATAAAAATGATCAGTGGGTCCCTTACAAGGCTAATGATGTTCAACTTGAAGTTATTATGTTGGATCCTTACATTCGTACTACATTAAAGCAAGTTCCTGTTCAAAAAGCATCATTTGGTAGATTTGAGGCAAATTTACGTCTTCCTGACCGATATGGTGTTTTCACTTTTAAGGTTAATTACAAGCGCTCGGGCCTTACTTATATCTTGGCTGAAGATCAAGTTTCTATTCGACCTCTTAGACATAATGAATATCCTCGTTTCTTAACTGCTGCTTATCCTTATTATGCATCCACTGGATCTATGATTGTTGGATTCCTTGTATTCAGTACTGTCTGGCTATCCACCTGGGGTGGAAAGACATCTATTAAAGCAACTAAAGCTAAAGCCAATTAAAATAACCCATTTATAGTACGCGTTTGTTCTATATAAAAGATTTTTTTTCCCCACATTTTACCAGGTTATTTAAAATTTTAAAAGGAATGTTTACCTTGGCACACAAACCTCCTCAGTTGAAATTGGGATTACAGCATTGTGTGTGAAATTGTTAATATTATACGCTTGCTTACTTAATAACCACCCATTTTATTTTACATCCTCCTTGAACAGTTTTTATTCAAATGTATTTAGCATGATTGTTCGTTTTTATTGGTTGAACAATCTATTCATCACGCTTTTGTACTAACTTTCCATTTGTACCCGGTAAAAAAACCGTTATAATTGACTCAGCATACAGACGAACCTATATATAATGGTTTATTTTAATAGTATATATTAACTAGTATATGTACATGTGCAAAAAAAAAAAAAAAAAAAAAAAAATATGTATAAAAGCTATTTTAAAAAGAAGCATCTTTTTATTTTTTTATTTCCCTTCTTTTTTTTTATTATTAACAACATGTTTGGAAGGAAAAAGAATCAAGACATGTCTGATTCTGAGTCAGGCCGTACAACCGTAGTAGATCAATACACATTTACATTAAAGACATACCCTCAAGCATGGTTTGCTCTTTTTTTGCTAGTTCTTTTAAGAACTGCAATTTCTGTATTTCAATTCACATTTAGTGTTGTACCTACACTCACGGGAGAGATATTTAATGTATCATTAACATTTGTCAATTGGCTTGCAAACATTCAAGGTGTAATGTATGTAATCATGAGTTTCTTTACAGGATGGATATTTCAAAGATTAGGTGTCAAAAAATCAGTAAAGTTGAACCTTTATTTTATGCAGTACACATACAAATGAATTATTTAATGATATATGTATACATACATACTTTAGCTTTTACTTGCCGGTCTATTAAACGCTTCAGGGTCTTCAATTCGATCTGTAGGTATTACACTTAAACCACCTTCTTACATTGTTACTATGATTGGACAAATTATAGGTTCATCGTCGGCCCCATTAGCATTGAATATTATGACTACAGTAAGTTTAAGCTTTTTTTTATTTGTACAAAGTGTACCTTAAAATATTAAAATTTTAATTTAGTTTGCTGCTACTTGGTTTACGGATAATATGAGAGCAACAGCAGGCATGTTTGTCGGTACGTACATATTAACTTTTTATATTCTATTGCGTTTTTTACCTTACAGTTATAATTCGACAGCATCCAACTATGGTGCCATCCTGGGTATGTTCATGATCCCTAATTTAGTTACTGGTCTTGATAAACTACCCATGGTAGTCCATATCGTATCCGGAATATCAGTCGCTTGCTTTTTACCATTACTAATTATGCCGACTAAACCCCCGACTCCACCTTCTCGTGCGACGACGGAGGGATCTACGCCTTCTTTCTTTGCTGGTATTCGTATGCTAGCAAAAAATTATAATTTTTGGATCTTGTTTTTGGTACATGGTATTAATGTAGGTCTTAGTATCGCATTTGGGTCTATTTTTACGCAAGTTATTTCGCCTTATGGGTATACTGATGCCCAAGCTGGTCAAATGAATGCGGTCGCCTTCTTTGCTGGTACTTTGGGTTGCTGTATGTTTCTACTTTTTTTTTTTTTTTTTTTTTTTTTTTTAACTGATTTGTTAAATATGTACATTTTAGCTATTGCAGGACCTGTTTTGGATACAACAAAGCAGCATAAATTATTTCTTAGACTTATTGCGCCGATGGTATTTGTAACTGATATCGGGTTTATCTTTATGAGTACGTTTATTTGATATATAAAATAAACTTAATACTAACACAATTATTTAGTTCAAAAAGATTCGTATGCATCCATTTTATTTGTATTATCAATGAATCAATTTTTCTTGTCATTTCTTGTACCCGTTGTAATTGAATTAAGCAGTGAAAGTAAGTATGATACATAAGCAAAAATCTGTATATATTTAAAATTGACCGATACTTTTTTGTAAAAAAGCATCATATCCTGTGCATGACGCTACTAGTAATTCAATTATGTGGCAAGGGTGCCAAACCTTTGGATTTTTGTTTGTACTGGCTATGGATTTGTTAAGAGACCCTAATGGATCACCTAAAAATAATATGCATCGCGCACTGATCTTGCAAGCAGGACTTGCAGGTGCAATGATGTTGTTATCACTAGTATTTAGAGGTCGCATGTTACGTACAGAAGCAATCGAAAAGTTAAAACAAGACGAATTGAATGAAAAGCAAGTTCAATGTACTTGCCGTAATGATGAAGACGTTGATCTTGAAATAAACTCTAATACATAAACCCCTTAATAATAACAATAATAATACTAATAATAAATAAATAATACAGATATATAAAAAAGATATTTATTAATCCTCTAATTCAGAATCAGTATCGTTTGATTGGAAAATGGATTTTTGTGTAGTTTGTGTATTATCTTCCTTCTTTTTGATTACACCAGCATGAAGTAGCTTTAATTCTAAAGCAGCAGTTGCGAAACCGTCCGTGCTACCGAGATCATCAAATCCAACCATCCTACATTAAGTTTATACAAGTAAGTAATCATCACTAATAGAGTCTTTGTAATCTTACTTTGTTTGAGCATATCCATTGACCCATGCCATAACACAAGGTAACACTTTGATTTGAAGTTTCTCTACTAAAAAGGGTGCATTTTGTACCTCAATTTTAATGAATCGGGTATCATAATATTTTTCTGCCAAAGACTAAAATATTTCGCTTAATGAGAGTTTTCTTTTTTCATTATGTATATTCAAATTTACCTCAAGATGAGTATCCATAATCTTGCATCTTCTGAAATCTTTGTGATAGAAATGGCCTACAACATACTTTTCAGAGGTTGTAATGTCCATGAATTCTTTTTCTTTAGTAATATCGGTATATAATCCATGGTTATTTTCAGCTCTACCATGACGTCTACTTAATCTACAGAAGAAGAAAAAAATTACTTGTAAATACAACGCAGAAAAAAAAAAAAAAGAAGTTTTCTACAGCCTTACTCGTCTTGAATTTCTTTAATTCTTCTTTCTCTCATGGAAGCAACATCGTTATCCTCTTCTCTTTCAAGTTCTTCAAAGAGAGCTTCATCGTCAGACAATAATTCTAAATCGCGCATACTAAAGAGAAAAAAAGACAAGTTAGCTACTTGAAAGTTTTCTAAAGAAGGATAGATCTAAAAGTAACATACTTTGATGACATTAGGGAGTGGTATACAAAAATAAATAAAAAGAACGAGTAAAAATGTGGACCTGACAACCCTGGGGGAGCTCCGCTCACTAATTTTTTATTTAATTCGTTCTGATATTTAATATTGGCCAATACGATTGCGATTTAGTGTTTTTTTTACCAATAAAATGGCTAATTGAGTTCTGTCTTTGAAACACAAAGTACGCTTTGGGTAGTACGTAAAACCAAGGTAGAATAAAATTCGTCCTGATTGGGAAAATATCTCAATGTTAATAAATGACAAGCGACTCACTGAACAATTCAGGAACTTTTCTATTGACGTTAATAAAAGTATAAACGTCTATTTAAACTCCTTAACATCAGAGCCTATTATATTCATCGAGCATTAGCAAACAGATCAAATTATCACCCCTTCAAAAAGAAAATATAATAGATATGTTTGCAAAATTGATGAAACTGAAATATGGAGATTATCTACAGGTAAAGTCGTGGAGCAAAAAATGAAGATATGTGCACTTGAGTGCAAATTCGAGCATTATAGATAAAGCCTGATTAAAATACTTTACACCTAAATCCTTTGTGTCATTAATCAGAATAGACAATATCACATTTGCGATAAAATGAGTAAAGACATCAATGTTGTCAAAGTACCTCTTTTTCC
Source organism: Thamnidium elegans (assembly GCA_025201345.1). Taxonomy (NCBI): domain Eukaryota; kingdom Fungi; phylum Mucoromycota; class Mucoromycetes; order Mucorales; family Mucoraceae; genus Thamnidium; species Thamnidium elegans. Next base: position 26,803 of record JAIXMG010000033.1, read on the forward strand.
ATCCAAGATCTTTTTCTTTATTTATAAAGAGCCATATAAATGAAAAGACCTCACAATGAAGACTCGGATGAGGGGCCAAAAAGAGGTGAGTACATTCACGCTAAGATAAGATTAAATATGGCAGACAGTCTGATGGTATGCATATATATTTAGAGAACGACCAAAACAAGCGCATTTCCTCAGCTAAAGGTAAGTTTTTTTTTTAAAAAAAAAATGCTGGACGTATCTTATACATGATTTGTCCTAAACAATGCATGTCATGTACCGTATCTTGGAATATATTACCTTCTTTTGTTGGTAGAAAGTTTTTTAAAAAAGGACAAACACCCGTAGGTATATCATATAAAATTGCTATCAGAAATATTAACATCGAAGCCTTGATTTAGTATCATTGCTGCTATAATGAATCGAATGGAAGAAAAAGACATTATTAATTTCAATACAATACCGGCCTTGGGTTCAGCATGCAAGTAATTTCATACAAATTTTAGCAACATGTGGTCTCGTGAAAGGTTTCAAACTGATTTGCGGGCGGCATTGACCTTATTATTGCGAAACCATCTTTCATTAGCAAGAAAGATAATCATCGTAAAAAATTACACAAAATCAAAAATAACAAACACAAAGCCATGAGTGATTTGATTCAAAAATTTAATAGTGCTGGCAATTACGGAAACAAGTTTCATATCATTCAAAAGTTAATTGACACTATAAGGCTACAAAAATCAAAAGAAATCAATCTCGACCTTCAAGAATCCACCGAAAAAAGGTATTCCAGTTGTAGAAGATATATGTGAAGATAATAGTACCCAGACAGGTATCTTTGAAGAAGATAGTGATGATGATTTTTCAGAAAAAGGTTCGATCATCAACCAATATTCCCCACACAAAAATACTAACTTTTTTTTTAAAAAAAAACCATTCAGAAGAAAATCATGATGTCTCATCAAGCGAAATAGGGGCCCTTGTTTCTGTTTCTATGATGCTCTGTCGATCGGATTCAATTGAAGGATCTATTAATCACGTATATGTGAAAAAACAATTATACACTGACAAGCAAGAGAGCATTACTACGAAGAGTCTTCAAGTTTGCTCTAAAATTATAAATGCATTGCGTATTATATCTCCGAAGAAAAGCGATGTGCATAATGTATTCAATTGTTGTCAAATGCGTCAATTAAGAAACCTCGTTGTCAGATTTTCCAACACGAATACAAGATTCCGAGAGCATGCATTGACTATCAACAAAAACAACAACACTAAAATGGTTATCCGTATCGACTTTGCTACTTTGTATCTGATATTCCAGAATGAATATAATTTATATAAGAAAGATGGTAGTTTGATAAGGAGTTACAATTCCATCCGAACAAGTGAAGACAAAATAGCAATTTTCAGCAATTTTTTCAGATTCAGTATTATTGATAGAATCCTGAAAGAAAGGTGCCTCATATTCAAGTTCTCGTTTTTGTACAAAGATCGTTGTAATAGTAACCTGGGTTCTCCCAGTGAGTCTGGTGACTTATGTTATTTCAAGGACTTGTCGGATGTACCCAAATGCTTGTACTCTGTACTTTCGTTGTCTCTTTGACTGTATTCCTACTAAAAAGGTTCTCCTCAAGTATGGCGTAGTCTCTTCCTCGACTTGTTCACCATGTGGCTGTGATACCGATAATGGACATCATTTTCTGGTTGAATGTGATATTAAATGGAGGCTTTTGAAACAGGTCTTAAAACATTACTTTCCTCTTATTGGTTTTTCTTCCGAAGATATATACAAATCAATACGAATATCTAAAGGTCCCCCAAGGTGTTCGTAGCAACAAGAGATATTTCTCGAATCTTTCCACTACTTTATACCAACTGTGTGTGATATAAAAAAGAGACAAACAATAAATAAGACGAAACTTCTTATAGATCTAAAAAACAAGAAAGGGAACAAAAGGTTGTCTCTCGCAATTTACTTTTTATAGTCGGAGAATCATTAAGCAGTGCCAGGGTAATAAGACTGTTATTTCTGGTGTTAATTACGATACGATTTTATATTACTGTTATTGAGGTTGTGCGACAGCTTCAATTTCTTAAAGGTATGATCTCTTGCGTTTATTTCCTGGTAAATACCATTGTGGATTATTTACAGGGAACATGGAAACGATAACCTATCCACTTATCCTCTTTCCCAAATCGAACCCCTCCTTCTTACGGATAGTCACTCATATATAGCGATTACTCAATCCAATAACCTATTAGTTTAATTTCCTTTTTCCTCTTCCTTTTATACATATTCTCAGTCCCCCCGTTTTATTCTAGTCCCACCGCTCATTGACGTGTGACTAATAATTTTATTTTTAATAAAATTTACTTTTTACAAAAAAAAAAAAAATGTTATTTCTCCCTTTCTGTATACATTCATCTTTTTTTATATATATATATCTGTATATCATTATCTCACGATGAGTAAGCTAAATAATAACCTTATTTATCACTCTCTTTTTTTTTAATAACCCTTTTTTATTGTAGCTGCACATAGAAGAGGTGGTAGACCAGCCACTGGTGTTGGAAAAAGGAAACGGACTCAACAACGAAGAAGATCTGCTTCTACTTCTGATGAAAATAGTTCAGACGCTAGTTCCATCACTCGTTGTGTTTGTGGAGAAACTCGTAAATATATAAAAAGGAAGTTTTCTAAAAAATGGTATCAGCAAGCTAATTCTCTTTCATAGATAACTTGGGCCTTATGGTGCAATGCGATAAATGTGAAGTATGGCAACATTGTCGTTGTATGGGACTTGAACAACCTGATATACCTGACCAATACTTTTGTGAACAATGTAAACCAGAAAACCATAAAAGTACTCGATTAACAAATGGAAGGTAAAAAAATAATATATTTCTCCGTTTTTTTTAAAAATTTAATTTTTTTTCTGTTGGTAGAATTAAACGACAATACAACGCGCTAGGATTAGCAGCAGCGCCAAAGAAACGAATGACATTAAACAGTAGGGAAGCTTCCATGTCTTTAGAAGATGTCTTAGCAGCAAGAAGTGCATTAGAACTGTACGAATCTAAAAACGAGTCTACTACAGTAGAAGGAGAAGAAGACGAAGAAGAAGAAGGAGAGGTTAAACGAAAACCGGAAATCAATTTACCAGAGACGATTGAAGAAAAATCTGAACCACCTTCTTCTACCGTATCTTCAGTTGGACATGATGAATTAATATCAGAGCAAGGTATTTATATACATATATATAAAAAAGAGAATGTATGACAATAAATATTAATTTTTTATATGTAAAAAAAAAAAGAATTATCGCTACCACCACCTCCACCACCACCAGTAAAAAAAGTTTATAAAAAGAGATCAAAGGATGATACTCTTAAAAAGAAGGATTCATTACCTTTACCTAATGAAGTAGTACTACCTCCCCCACCCCCACCGGCAAAACGAAGTTATAATCGAACAGCGGCGGTGAAACCAAAGAGAGTAAATAAACCAAGATCTCGTACATCTACTCCACAACCAGAATGTTTGGCTAATACACAATCTCAACAATCAGATGATGAAGTAACACCAAATAATGATAATATTGCAGCCATGTTATTTGAATATTTCTCTCCAAGAGCAAGAGCTTCTTCTCCTCCAGCTAAATCTCGTTGCCCACATTCTCGCATGAGCATTTCAGAAATGAACAGAAGAGCCAATCAAATCTTGGAGTATATTAGTTCGATTCAAGTGAATATGGCTTCGGCTCAACAAGGTCATGAAGAAGACGATAATGATTCACTAAGTAGTGCTAGTACTATCCCGTTAGAGGAAGATGTGGATTATGACAAACAAACTTCATTACAGATTATGGATATGTTGACTCGAAAATTAATCAAGTTTCAATCAAAGTTTGGCTCCAGAAACAGAGCTTTATACGAAGAGGCTATGATGGAAGGTGAAGGCCGTATTACTCGTAGTCGAGAAGCAAGTGGTAATGCCAATACATATCGTAATATGATGGCACACTAAAACAAAAATAATAGTTTCCTTTTTTTTTCTAACTTTACACACATATTACTCACAACTTTTTTTTTGTATATTTTTTTTTTCTTAAACATTGTACATATCTTCCCCACGCACACACACCCCTTCAAAAGGGCTTTTTTTTTTCTTTTGTAAATAATAAAAAGTGTTTATTCTATTTCAAAGGACTGTAATCTAAAGGTTTCAAGATATAAGAATGCATACTATCAACTAATCGAACAGTCTTGTATACAGTATCAGACCATCCATCTACTTTCCAAGCATCTTCTCTAGTTGTCTTTCTAGTTTGTAAATCACTACACATATAAAAAACCATGTATAAGATTTCATTATCCTCCTTTCCCCCAATTGGTTACACTGCTACACTTACGGATAAGTCCACATATGTTGAACTGTATGTAAATTTCCTAATTGACTAAACCAGGCTCCGACAGGTTCACAGAATTGACTACGGTATTCAAGACCCTTTCGCCTATATAAAAAACAAAGTTTATTTAGTATATTTTCCCACCCACTTTAGTTTTATATAAAAAGAGGTTACCAGTAGTATTCCCATTCAAGTAAGTTACCAGGCTATTCAATACTAGTGAGTTAATTCATTTGTATACTATATTACGTATTATTTTTTTTTCGTTTACCTTTAAATTATATTTACGAAGTTCGTAAATACCGTTTGTGGTTTGAGGTGGAGCAGTCTTCCAGAAAGAGAACTCCAACATCATATTGTTCTCACGAGAGATCAATAATGGGCGGAGATCTTTAAGGAACTGTGCATAAACCTAGTATACTAATAAGTATCACTTCCCTATTCTTTATTATTATTATTATTTATTTACTTACCGGGTCCTTTGCTAACCTTTCCATGGTACTTTTATGGCCTGGATATCCTTTATATTCCCAAATATGAACTATTAAAAAATAAGGGTAAGTATATTTTTTTGGATCAGGTATTATGCTTTTTTTTATACCAAATGTGTCCAGTTCTCCTACTACCGTTTCCCAACTACCACATAAGTTAACTTGGTTTTGTGGGTCGTTTGCAATACGTGGATAATGAATAGTCCTATAATAAATTTTTCTGTCAGGGTAACAATTTATTGGTTGTTATGGTGATAAAAAAAAGCTTACATTAATTGAATATATTCATCAACCTTTTCCGGTTTAACTCGATGAACTTTTTATCAAAAAAGAAAAATAGGTTTTTTTTTTTAACTTTTTCAATTTTTTTTCGCACACTTAAAAATAACTTACTTTGCTTTTCATGTACGTATTTACCACGAGCTAATTTCTTTGAGTGTGTTGTATTATCACCTGGAATAGATACACCGTTTTGTTGTTCTTTACCGTAAATAACGGATTTTAAAAATCCTTGTTTGGTTTCATCATCATCATCGTTTTGTTGGTTCCTAGTTGCACCCACAATAGAAAAGGACCGGGTCAAGCCAGCACGAGTAACGCCAATGTTAGATACGAGAGTAGGACGTAATAACCGTTTACTAATATTTAACATTTTTTAATTATAATAATAAAAGAAAGAAAAAAAAAACGATAAACAAAAAAAAAAAAGAATCCCTCCCCCTTTTTTATAGTAGCATGATTTTATTTAAAAACAGGGTCGCACAGTTTATTTAATTCCTTCCCCACATGACATAATTTTTACAAAAAAAAGCCTCTATTCTACTTTTGGATCCATATCTTCGTCATCGTCTTGGGTCTCTTCTTCCTCTTCCTCTTCCTCTTCTTCTTGATTGGTTTCTTCTTCTTGTGTCTTTTGCTTTTTAGATGGTGATGTGTTTGAGCTGCTAGGTTCGTCTGGTAACGTCTCTTTACGCTTCTCAATAGCTGCTTTTAATGTCATGGTGGTAGGAATAACGTCTTCCAAAAACTCGAATTGTTCAATTTCTTTCACTGTGCCAGCTACATTTGATATATAATATTGAGTTTTTATACATTTACACACGTTATATATATATATATATATATATATATATGTATACCTAAATCTTTGTAGTACACTGTCTTTCTTTTATCTTTCTTGGCTTTTGAAAAAGCTTCTGTAACAAGATATTCCATAAATAATTCCTATATATACTATTGAGTCGATATATGTATATAATTAAATTGTTAATAAATTACAGTAGCATACGCAATGCAGAACGTGGCTTCAGCATTAATCAACGATACATCCTTGTCTTCTTTTATAACGCGTTTAATTCTAGCTAAAGGTAAAATGGTTGTGCCTGGAACTCGTTCAGGAACTGTCTTTTGTGTGGATCTGGACTCTTGAGTTTCTGTAATTTCACTCATATTAAAAAGAAAATAATGTTTCCTTTTTTTTTTTTTTTTTTTTTTTTTTTTTTAGGTCTATGTGCGTGACTGTCCTAATGGTCAAATATATCAATAATACTTGAAGAATCCAATTTCGTTAGCTACTCAGAATGCCGGAAAGATGGCATTGAAGGAAAAGGACATCCACTCATAGCCGTATTTCACAAGATGCCTCAATAAGAGAGTTTTTCTATAAAAATAAATGCATAAATGAAAATATTTTTTGATAAAAAATATAAAATGTAGTTCCTGTATATTCTTTTCAACAAGTACATATACTCACGAGCAATCATGTTCCAAAAAATATTCTAGTAGGCGCAAGACTTTATTTAAGACGCTAATGAAATACTCCATAGCTTCTTAAGCGAAAGATGATACTTGATACACCCAACAATTGATTTCTTCTGTAGGCAATGCCTACTGTGAGCATGTATGCGACAGCACAACCTATACTGGTAATATAGTTCCTTACGACGATAGTTTGGATAATTACTTTGCTGATGCTTGTGATACAAAGGGTTCGTCAAGTCAAATATTGCTAAGGGAAACAGGTAATTGCTTCTGCTAATATGATACAAATTGAAAAATACCCGCCTCTTCAAAAGTAGCTGGAACAAAAGTAGTGTATCACTTTTGATTCAAGTTTTGCAGTCATAATTTGGCGATTTCTGCAAGATTATAAAATATTTTTTGTACAGGTTATGGATTTCATCACTGTAAATCACTTTGGTCGCTATTAATTATTTAAATATCTTGTCGAGACTCTTGTATTATGATCCTGGTTACGACTGACAAAGGTAAGTGTTTCAAGGCGACAATTTATGACAAAACTAAAACAATATTGGTGCATTGGTAAACTTATCGATATCATCTTTTCTTAGCCGACTATATATGTTTATATATACATTTTATTATTATTATTACTATTATTACTATTATTACAGTAAACACTCACTCATCAAAGTCAACAATAACTGTCTAATCTGGTTGGGTAAAGAAATAACGCTGCTTATTTTTTTATAGTTACGTTCATTCTATGTATTTAAGCCTATAGTTAGATTTACAGACAATATATTATTAAGAGCTAAGCCCAATAAATAAGATTAGATTTTGTTCTGTCTTTTGGGGAACATTGAACTATTTTAAATAACTCCTTGTGTTTATACTTACTTTTAGTTTTGTGCGTTCGTATTATATGTTATGTTCTTAAAATAAAGTAGCACTGTTTATCAATTCATAATTTTATTGTGAATCTATAATAGTGGTTAGCAAAGTTATATACAAATACTAGTCAATATTGACGGAAATATCAAAGATATAAAAAAAAGCCCAATAGTCAATATTGATATTTATTATTTCATTTATTAAAATCCATTACAGAGGCTCCTCGATGATTTTACAGGAATAGTGGAGCTTAACTGCTGTTTTTGAGAGGGATGTGTCCTCACAACCTCGAAATTAAAAAGGGTTGAAACTAGCAAAAGATAAAATTATCAAGGAACTAATGTATCACATGCGGCGAATTCCTCAGGAATTAATATTGATATTCTTCACTTCATCCTAGACGAACTGCTTGAGTTTGAGGGAAGCTATTTGATTATACACGTACCATTGCGCGATGTAACGACCATGTATTGTTTATTTAGAAAAGAAGAACTGTTGTTGCCTACAGTAATGCAAGTGTTCGGGTACTTATAAGTGAAATATGCCAGTTCCTGTCAAGCAAGTTCAAAGAGCTGTCGCTGGTAAAGCTGTTGAAGAATTCGTACTTCTGTGACCTGCTGTCACTGCCGCCAAAGACTACAAAATATAGTATCACCTGTGTATATCTGCAACCGTAGGAAGAGAAAACACCGTTCATCAGGCTTAGGTGAAAATATGGCTGAATCTCGATCTACGTTGATATGCTACGATGAAGAAAACCATATTTTGCATAGAACAAGCCTAAAACACTCCAAAAAAACGTGACTTTTTTTAAAGTGTAGAAAGATATTCCAATTGGGCTCGACTAGGAGGTAGCTGTAGGTAGAATCACAGCTGGTGGTGTACCGCGACATAGTGATGGATGCCTGGAATTAATATCGTATTGAGAATTGATATAGTCCATCATGATACCTTTAATGTTTATGGCGGTGTTTACGCCTCTGGGCCAAATCTTTTTACCATCTAAACAAGTTGGGCAAACTTTTAAACATTATACTATCCGTCAAATGATATTAGTACATGTACATAATTATTAGAGGGTTAGACATACTTAAAGACTTGTAACGTTCTTCGCCTTCTTTTTGTCTGCCAAAAAAAAGTAATATTAGGGAAATTAGCAAGATTGTAGCCTGAAGCTGCCCAATTAAGCACAATAAAAGTAACAAAATGCATAGTATCTCTTCTTAGTAGTGTAAATTCTTCTGCAGTAGTTCGAAAAAGTTGCTAGATATAACATTGTGTTAGATGTTTTTTATATTCGATAGTTGTAGATTTTGAATGGCTCTTTCAATAAAGTGGAGACTTTGCAGTTTCTCGTAAAGTTATACTCTTGTAAAGGCAGTGTATGCTCTTCGTCTAACTTTTTTCTTTTATTCTTCGAAGCTTCCGAAGACCCTGAAGATTCTGGATTGTTAAATACTCTTTTAGACATTTAATATGTTTAAAAAGGTAACAACGACAATAATAAAAGAAAAGAAGAAGAAAGTAGCGGGACGAAAGATGTAGAAATATTCATGGTTGTTGTCAATCATACGCAATACCTATATTTTTAATATATCAGTGATATCGACAGTCTCAAGTTGAAATTTCTGTCGATACGTATAATAGTTGAGGACGTAGATTACTCTTCTTAACAAGAGTTTGTAGTATTTAAAATTACGAAAGGTAAACTCTATAATAGAGCAAATAAGTATTGTGATTTAAATTTCTTGAAAGGCATTATCCGTGCATCATGTATTAATCACAAAGGTTAATACATAATACGTAAAGGAATATCTGAAGTAAAAAAAAAAAAAAATACAGAAGCTCGTATAGAAACTGGGAGACTTATAGGCCGAGTAGCCTTCATTAGATAGGTCCTCAAACAGATTATCTTTCAATTTATACTATTGTTGTTGAACTTTGCGATAAATATTGTAAACTTCGTCTGCGTGTACAAAATGATCAGGATGGGTTGAAATAACACTTTGTGAGAAGTGTTTTTGTAATAATACACACACATCACGCTTATCATAACCAAGGCTTAATTGGGATTCAATCAACTCTTTCAAAGCAGAAGACAGCGTAAGATGCTTCATGTCTTCGAAGCTTCCAATTACATGGTTGTGTCGACATGAATACTTAATACTTACATAAGGGTCGACAGGATCAAAAGAAATTTGAAACTTGGCCTTACAATTGGTTTTTTTTTATTCTTTTTGAACTGGTCTTTTCTTAGTTGGATTTTCTATCTCGTCGCGTGTTCTTTTTCTAGGTGTTCCAGCACAATGACATTGGTAATACTTGGACCAAGACTCAGACTTATATATTATGTCTTTACTCATAAGTCCAGAAGCGCAACGATAGTATTTATATACCCACTTAACACCATGAACCTCTGGTTCTTTCTTAATATAAGCTTCGTAGTCGTCGAAAGATATCGTAATTTTTACTTTTAAAACAGGTAAAGGAATATATTTGTAAATAGGGATGTCAGACATTTAGTTAAATAATATAATAAAATAGAAAGGGAAGTGACAAGGGACAATCAGCAACAAGAGTATAAAAAATTTAAACGAATAGACTGCTATTTCTTTCTTTTCTAAGTCACAAAGTTAGGGGAAACAAGTAAATCGGTCTAATCCTAGTCACAATAAATCAGTGCGCGCAATCTTGTACCGCAGTTGACTCCACGTAATCTTTATAAAAAAGATCAAAAGTTTTTAATAAACATTTTCCTTTTTTTTTGTTATTACATAAAGCATTATGTCCTGTATCACAAAAGAAATGGAGAAAGCACCCTTCCCTACACCAAGTGTAGTAGAAGCTGTACGCTCTTCCTGTCGTTCCTTCGTTGAATCTAGTCCCGTCAAAGTTTCCCAAACTTCCGTTCAAGATTTTTTGCAGAAATTAGACAAGTTGCAGTATACCGAGTTATCCGATGATGTTACTATTAAGATGCCACTTCGTTTTGAAACTGTAAATGATGAGTTGAATTTTATCACATTGATTGATTTATTGAATTTTGGTAGTGGATATAGACTTCCACTTCATGAATTAGCTGGTAGAGGGTAAGTTATATAAATAGTTTTTTTTTTTTTTTTTTTTTTTTTTTTGTGTACTGATTTTTCTTTCTCCTTTATAGTGCTTTTGATACTATTCGATTTGGTGCCATGTCTTTTCATATCGGCGGTAAACCCATGGATGCAGAGACATTTAAGAAAATGACCGTCTTTGAAGTAGCCGAAACATTTCAATTACCAATTGATCGCGAAGTACGTCACGAAACTCTTGATTTTGTTACCTTGACACAACCTTCAGCTCTTCGACCTCTTGCTGACGGCATCACATGGGTATTAAACTCGACTGGTGAATACTTGGTCGAAAACGGTTACAAGGATCTCGCTGATTTTATTATGAAGCATGTTAAGCAAAACCCTCAAAATGCCAACTCGTTAGTAAACCATTTCAGTAAACATTTACCTGGGTTGTTCGATAAGTACTGGTTTGATGATGAAAAAGAACCTGTGTATTTGTATAAAAAAGCTCAGATTATTGTCTATCATCTTTGGTATACGTTTAGAGAACAGTTACCCGAGTTTTTTGCGTTCAAGGATATTAATGCATTGACAGTGTTCTCTGATAATGTTATTCCTACCTTGTTGGCTCATTTAAATATTATTGAGATGCCTGGGTCGTGGCAAGAACAAATTACAACAAATCAAGATTTGAGCATTAAACAAGCTACTACTTTAAGAGCCGCTGCTGTGGTTGCATGTGAAGAAATTGTCGCAGCTGCTAAATCGGTTGGTCCCGTTCCTGACATGACAACTGGTGGATTGGATGTCTACCTTTGGAGATTAGGTAAAGTTGGTGAATACAGAAAGGTACCTCGTTTCCAATTGAAGGATACTGTTATGTTTTAAATTCGAAAATAAAATAAAAAATAAAAAAAAAGTTCAACAAATATAAAGAAAAGAAAAAGAGGGAAAGAGGTTTATTTAATAATTCTATATGGCTTTTGTTTGTTTTCCGCGTGTTTGACGTCTATTGCTTTGTTTCCCATTCTGCATATTTGGCAGCTGCGTTCATTCGTTCCATAAATTCTGTCTTGACACAAGATTCAGCATTAATACGTGATAACAGTTGGTTCTCGTGTTCTGCAATCACTTTGGATTTGGATTTATCGGTGTATGCAGTGATTTTGATATTATATAATTTGCAGTCTAACGCGCCTAATGCAGGAGAAAGAAAATAATATCGTGGATGCTCAAACGATTCTTCCGAAGCCAATTGAACTGCTGGGACTTGGATCGGCTCGTCTTCTTTTACTGGATTTTCAAATGTGGCTTCAATGTAGGGTTGTCGAATATTAAACGGTTTTCGTAATTGAACTAACCAAGAGTAACTAATGTATAAAATGAGTGTGGATCGACTATTTATTTTTATTTTTATTTTTTGACAATTAGAAAAAGAACTTACTGCGCTCCTATTTGCTCTTCCCTAAAGTTAATGGCAAAACTTGCACTGAGATCTTCAAAATGTTTCGATTTTTTGAACCGTGGCTCTTTGACGTTTTTATCAAATAAACAACCACAAGAAAAATTCATAGTTTTTTATATAAAAGAAAACAAAAATTATTATTGCGTATCTTTTTAATTTTAAGAGGTCTTCTACCCCGCTCCGCTTCGGTTATTTTTGTGATTTAAAAAATATTAGTCTACACTAGGGGGGCATTCGAACTAAATACGACGTATAAGTATTTAGTATAAGCTTTTTCGAAAGCAGTATCGAGTTAAGTGATATAGTCATTAGTAACAGAAATATACGTAAGATGTTGAACGGAACCAATATCATGAATACAGGTATAAATTGTAGTCTTGATTTCGGATTTAACGATAGTAGCGACTAAGTGAACCGTCTTCTTTTCAACAAGGCTAGATAATGCGTTGGTATCCTTAGGAATAACAGGTGAGACAGTTACAAGCATAGTATCTGCTTCTTTGGCAGAAATAATACCGGTTACGGAACAACAGTCTTTACCGGCATTTACCATATAGTCCAAAATAATTCGTTCTTGAGCATGCAATGCCAAGGCACCATCGTAACCATCAGACGCTTGGTAGTTATCAAGCTTTTTTTAAAATAAGGGTTAGCTTCTGTATTATTTCTTTTTTTAAAAAAAACTTACCATGATATGGACATATGGCTTTGAATTTATATAACCTTTTTTTTTCTTCCTTGGATGGGGTTACTATTGTATTACTAAAAATATGATGGATATTCTAATAGTCTCTATTTTCATTTTCTCACACAACTACACGTGAGACTTGCATCGTTTTACAAAAAAAACGTGTATTGGGAAGAGAAAGGATAGGTATGCTATAATAATAATGTTTAAAGCAGGAGTATATTTACAATGATACATAGTATGGATATCATATCGGCTCGGTAAATGTGGTACTGAATTCCATATAAACTAAAATCAAAATCAAACGTCAAGAAATTATAAAATCGAAAGAGGTTCTGTTACAATTTTCACTAGCTGCATAAACTGTTAAGTAGCTTAAAAGGCATGTAACATAATCGACAAAACATACAACATCGAAAGAAAGGATGCGCTACTAGAAATGGTACTTTCAGCGTGACTGAGCTAGAACTGATTGGTAGCATTTCGAAGCTATATATTATAAGGGGTTCATGAGTATCCTACGATATCATTAACTAGTTATAATAGATACGGTAGCAAGTCTATTTAAGGGTGTCTAAAATCAGGAATAAATCCATTATATTGTATCTAAATACCATTGCTCTATCGTGTAAATTTTTTTTTTGTTATAAGTGCAGTGAAGAGGTATAAAAGTCATATTTTATTCTTCTTCCTCCTTTCCTTCTTTTTCATTTTTTTTTAAAAAACTCTTATACGTCACTTGGTTACAACATTGAACTTCTATCCTTAAATATAATAATGGTAATAGTAGTGTTAAAGAAGGTCTCAAACAAATTCTGGAGAAATCCATTCTTAAATAGAGCCGCTACTGTAGTCTTTAATCACTAAAGTTTATTGTACGAGTATTTATGTTAGCTAGTCTTATAATTTTTATTGTATCCATTGGAACTGTGTACGAATTCGTTTTAGTAAAATTTATCCACTAAGTCCTACATCAAACAAACCATCATAATAACTTGTAATATATCAACAAATGACTACTTTTAAAGCAAAAAAAAAAAAAAAAAAAAAAAAACCTAAATTCACAGACTCCTATAAAATGAAATTGCTTATATATATTATGAGCCTCAAAGGGCTTTATTTTTATTGCGGATAATGTTCAAAGCCTAGAGAACCAGATACTGTATACTATATTCCTGTTAAGCATCTTCTGGGTCTAATGATACAATGAAACTGACAACAATAATTTCAATATAAATAAATTGAAAAAAAAAAGCTGCCGTCTTTTTTTTTTCTTTATGCATTATTTATTTATAATTTTACATGGTAAGGATATATAACGCATTATACTTTAACTGATGGTCTTTACATTAATACGTACTAAGTAGATTGAATGATAGTTTATCTTGTTATATTGATGGTTATTTATACGTGAATGCCTTCTTGGTGGTGCTTCCGTATTAAATGGTTACTTTATACCAGTTGGCTTTCTTCTACTGTTACGCATCTGCTGCTGAAGTTTGGGTTGAGTAATGATATACTTGAACTAAGGAATGATCCTTAGTAAGTCTGTCCTTGCTGATAAATATCGTCACTTGTTGGTGATGCCCTCTATTTATTTTTGAAAGAAAAAAGTCGCCTCTTTCCCTTTCTTTCATTTATCATTTATTTATTTTGATTTATAATAGATATGCGTGGCTCTGCTCATACGAAGAAAGGAAGTCAAAAGTAAGTATTACATCTACAAGGCGTCATAAAAAGTAAGCCTTTCCTTCTACTTTTGCATTGTTATTCAAGATCATCAAGGCGTCTCTTGTTACTATTAATGTGCTCAAAAAATGTGATGACCGGCCTTTTCGCAACTGGTGTACTTCTTCAAGACTTGGTATGTTTTTCAAGGCCGGTGTTCACTTAAGATTCAAAGGTTTTTTTTCCCTCCTAACACACTTTGGGGAAGGCTTTTTTTTCAAGCCTGTGGTTCATTTATGGTTTAACCTGTTGTGCGTTTCTTCAAGGTTAGTGCTCATCACTATTTACAAAAGAATTTATCCTCTTATTGGTTCAAGACTGCGCCGTACTCGAGACCTCTGGTGTTTCTATTTCCTCCTCTCAAGGCTGATGCATTCTGTCAGCTCGCACTGAACTAAGTATGCTTATATCACTTGCTTTAAGGTGCTCATCTTTGGGATTCTTTATGAACGCGTAAGTGATTTCTTATCCTGATAGTTATATCTAACATATATTAATATATATTTCATTATAGTTACCAAATGATCGCATATGATAGATATGTAACTGGTTCCAGACTGATTTTTTTTTTTAGTAGTATTCTGTTTATCTTACAGACTGGTCGGCGCAAATGTCTTCAAAGCATTAAAGTACTGTGCACGCTGGACCTCTGGCTTGGATACGGATGCGTCTAAAAAAAGCGATTTCGAAGTTATTTTAATCGTTGTACCAAACACGATTTCCTCTGTAGAGGATTTAGTTTATTACAGGTAAAAAAACTCTTTTTTTTTTTGTACAAAAAAAAAAAAAAAAAAAAAAAAAAAAGGCGCGTGATTTATTATTTTTAAACCAGAAAGAACGCGCAGTTTCCCTTTTTTTTTTTTTTTTTTTTTTTTTTTTTTTTCAAAGAACAAAATGTCTTCCACAGATAATCATGGCATTCCAATTGTACAAGCATCAGGTACGAAGCGAAAATTACCAGAAGACGATGATGAAATTAAGCTTTATTTCCCTCCACAACAACAACGCCGCATCAATTATTTCCGTGCTAGTTCACCTACGCCTTATATCCCGTCCTTACCCAAACATGATTCTACCCAACATGCTTCAACAGAACCCATGTTTACTGCGCCTCCCTTCTCTCCACTGTCAAGCTCATTAACGTCAAACATTTACATAAAGCCTAGAAATGTTAGTTTGATTAGAAATCCTAAGCGAAAGGCAGACGAATTAGAATTGACTTGTTCAAAGAATAAGTCTACAAAACTTTCTAAAGATAAAAGTATGAATACTCCTTCACCTACTCGCCAACCAAAACACCAAATAACACCTTTAAATGAACAAAGAAGAGAGCATTCATCTGATGGACAAAAGCGTTCAAACTATTCCCGTTCATTTATTCCGCGAAGAATTTATACTTCTACACCTGTTCGACCAAAAGAACTAACTCTCACTCCTCCTTCTACACAACCAAAGGATGCCACGCCTCTCTCAACGCCATCAAAATATGTCACATCTCTTCCAGTACCACCAAAGGATGTCACACCTCTCTCAGCACCACCAAAGGATACCACACCTCTTTCTGCACAACAAAGAAACGTTACTCATGTAAAAGAATATGAGGTTGCTGGATCATTTGGTTCAAAGGGTGATCCAGTAAGTGATAGCACCGGAAAATCAGTTACAACAGATGGAGAAGATGTAGATGCAGCAGAAACTCAAGCAGAAGCAGAAGAAATTGCAGAATTAATGAAAACTGTAAAATGTTTACCCAACTACTACAAGTTGATCTCTAAAATTGGAGAAGGAACATTCAGTACAGTATACAAGGCGTTAGATATAAGACGAGATTATTATCAAAATCAAGAATGGGACCATTTATTGTCAAGTACAGAAGACGAAGAGCATCAGCAATCATCTAAGCCAGTGAACCAATTTGTTGCCTTGAAGAGAATTTATGATACTAGTAGTCCGCATCGTATTGCTAATGAAATTGAATTGTTGCGTAAATTTCTTGGTAAACCATGCATATCGCCTTTGATCACAGCATTTAGACAACAAGATCAGGTATTTGTAGTTATGCCATATATCCATAACGACGACTTTAGATCTATCTTTTCAGATATGGATATGACCGAAATCAAATCTTACTTTAGATGTATGTTTACTGCTTTAAATGAATTAAGCAAGGCTGGTATTATTCATCGAGATATCAAACCGAACAATTTCTTGTATAGTCGTAGAAAGAAGATGGGATTTGTAATTGATCTTGGTTTAGCTGAGGTATGTTAAATAATGATAATTATAATTGGCTTTTTTTTTTACTAATATTTCTTTATATATATGTATATATATATATATATATAGCATGTAGATGAAGGAAAAAGATTGGAAGAGCAGGACGCAAGAATTGAAGCAAGATCTCACGGCGATATGTTTACTCAAATTAGTAGAAATGCTGCAATTAATCGTATCCCAGCCAAATCTTCCATTTCTGTATTGGCAACACTCTCAAACAAAGAAAATCGTGCTGCCACTTCGTCTTCCTCTAATCCTACAGCAGCACCTGTTGAAGAATCTAGACCAATGGGATTTGTCAGAAATGATGTACGTCGTCCTATTCGAGCAAGCCGTGCTGGAACCCGAGGCTTCAGAGCCCCCGAAGTCTTATTTAAAGTCACTAAACAAACCTGCGGTAAGATCTTATAATATTCTACTGCTTTTATGTTTTATGCTTACTTTTTTTTTTTTAGCTGTTGATGTATGGTCAGCTGGTGTTATTTTAGCATGCTTTATGACTGGTAGATACCCTTTCTTTATATCAAATGAAGATTCCGATGCTATTATGGAATTAGCGCAAGTATACGGCTCCCGAGAAATGAAGCAATGTGCCCAGAATTACGGTAAAGTAGACGGGGGAATTAAATAATAATTTTTATGTACTAATAATACCTTTTTATTATCATTAGAGCGAACTTTTCATACCAATATCAACCTTCCTGCAGCTAAAATACCTTGGAAAAAACTTGCAGAGCATTTAAACAAGGAAAATATTGCCAATTGGGATCCCAACGATTTCCATCAAGCCTTGGATTTGTTGGAAAAGGCTCTTGATTTAAACAAAGACACAAGAATTACTGCTGAACAGGCTTTGCAACATCCTTTCCTCTGTTAAATTTAATCACTTTTCTCATTGTGTAAATACTGTAAATAAATATTATTATTATTTTGTAAGGGAGATTTATTCCTTTTTTACTCAAAGTCCTCTACATATCATATGCTGTAACGGGACTCTTGCCGCCCCGAGGCACAACAAATTATACCAGTACTTTCAAGCTGGAGGTCCGAAGAGAGAACCATCTCCACTTCTAACTTATAGCTTAACTAAAACTTTGGGGAATGTAAAAGAGCTATCTTATATTATTCCATTTTTTTTTTTAGCATTTTTGTTTTCTCTATGTACGTACAAACGGATACGATCCAAAGCAACCACCGTGCATAAGAGCGCTTGTTACGAACGTTCAAATGTGGTCCACCCGGATGTAATATTCTAAAGTTAAAGCTACTTTTTTTTAAACACTTTATAGAGGTACGTAGTAAGCCATACTTTCTTTTCTGGGCGTGTAACTAGAGCGCGCAAAAAAAAAAATAAAAAAAAAATAGTTATCTTCCTATTGAAATTCGGCATCGGGTTTATGAAGGAAAGGATTGAGTCGAAATGCGATCGCAGTCAATTGAGTGGGAGTAATGGAAAATCTAGGTCTAGGAATGCGAACTGCTAGTAGAAATGGTAGTAAATAATAAATTGTTTCATGCATGTTGTATCATCAAAACTGGATTCCATACTGTGATTGCTGGGTTATACAAGTATCCATCCCTGTTACGAATCCAATTAAACAGATCACTACTGGAGTATTTCGTCGTTATAGTTAATCACAACCTCCTAAAAAGAAAAAGAAAGATGGTAAGCTAATCACTATTTCCAGAAATATCCTAGTTCCTTTTCGGCCAATGCTAAATACCTACCTCCTCAGATCGAGTATGGAGAGTATTGGTTTCTCCCGCTACCCCAACTGTCTCAACAGTCTGGTGGTGGCTTTTACAAGATAAAGTAGGTTACTTCCATTTCAATGTCTATCATTGAGGAAGCAAATCCCATGAACGAGTAATATACCAGTATTACCTTTGTTTTTTTACACTTTAATGCTTTTAATAAAACTTAAATTCGCAGACTCTTATTGTGGATAATGTTATCTTGCTCATACCAATTGATGAGCAATTCCGAGCTCTATTAAAAAGTCTGAACTAGATGTCAAAAGTTACAAAATACCGATACATTTGAAACTAGAATAATTCAAGTTGCATATGGATGTTCCTACTAAGTACATATCGTCTGGGTCCGATACAATTAAATTGACAACAATAATTTCAATATAAATAAATAAACAAAAAATTTTGTACCCTTTTTTTTCTTTTTTCTTTTTTCTTTTTCTTTATGCATTATTGTTTATAATTATACATGGTAAGGGTATATAACGTATTATGCTTTAATAGATAGTTTTTATACTAATACATACGTAATATATCGTAATACGGCTTCTCTTCCTATACTGATGATTAACTATTTCTGGGCGAATAGCTTCCCGGAACTTCCGTATTAAATGGTTACTATATACTTGTTGATTTTCTTTTATTGTTGTGCTTCTGCTGCTGAACTTTAGGCTGAGTCATGATATACTTGAACTAAGGATTGGTCCTTGATAAGACCCTTCTTGCTGGTAAATACATTTTCTTGTTTGGTAGTGTCTTTTCTTGTTGGTAAATGTATTCTTGTGTTGGTAAATGTCGTCACTTGTTGGTAATTTTCTCTATTTATTTTTGAAAGAAAAAAGTTGTCTATTTCCCTTTCTTTCATTTATCATTTATTTTGATTTATAATAGATATTTATATGCATTTGATTACTTTAGATACTTTAAACAGATTTTGTTTATTACAAACGCGTGGTTCTGCTCATACGAAGAAAGGAAGTCAAAAGTAAGTATTACATCTACAAGGCGTCATAAAAAGTAAGCCTTTCCTTCTACTTTTGCATTGTTATTCAAGATCATCAAGGTATCTCTTGTTACTATTAATGTGCTCAAAAAATGTGATGACCGGCCTTTTCGCAACTGGTGTACTTCTTCAAGACTTGGTATGTTTTTCAAGGCCGGTGTTCACTTAAGATTCAAAGGTTTTTTTTCCCTCCTAACACACTTTGGGGAAGGCTTTTTTTTCAAGCCTGTGGTTCATTTATGGTTTAACCTGTTGTGCGTTTCTTCAAGGTTAGTGCTCATCACTATTTACAAAAGAATTTATCCTCTTATTGGTTCAAGACTGCGCCGTACTCGAGACCTCTGGTGTTTCTATTTCCTCCTCTCAAGGCTGATGCATTCTGTCAGCTCGCACTGAACTAAGTATGCTTATATCACTTGCTTTAAGGTGCTCATCTTTGGGATTCTTTATGAACGCGTAAGTGATTTCTTATCCTGATAGTTATATCTAACATATATTAATATATATTTCATTATAGTTACCAAATGATCGCATATGATAGATATGTAACTGGTTCCAGACTGATTTTTTTTTTTAGTAGTATTCTGTTTATCTTACAGACTGGTCGGCGCAAATGTCTTCAAAGCATTAAAGTACTGTGCACGCTGGACCTCTGGCTTGGATACGGACGCGTTATTTTAATCGTTGTACCAAACACGGCTACCTCTGCTGATTTAGTTTATAGGTAAAAAAAAAAAAAAAAAAAAAAAAAAAAAACTCTTCTTCGTTTGTCTTTTACTGTTTTTTTTTTTTGCAAAAAAGATGTTCCAAGAATCCACAAATTCATTTCTTTATTTTCGCCATATTTTTTTCGCTAAATCCTTAAATTGGTAGTGAAAACACTGTAAACCACATGAAGGACATCAAAGGTCGTTGCAGCGATTGATCATGTGACAACCACCTAGTCAAATTTATGCTGTCAAACTCAAGTCATATAATATGACTTATTTGATACTACAAGTATATGCTAATAATATAACTGTATCTATTTTTAAAAGACCATTGGCTGATTTCATCTAACAAGTGACTATGTTAAGTTAACCAAAGCTTTGAATATATATATATATTAAAGGGTTATCGTTGATAAAGGAAAGTATTTATCTATTTTTTTTTTATCAATTCGATTAGTCTCATTCATATTTGATACTCTCTTAATTATCACATCTAAATAATTAGCAGTAAAAATATACAGTAATAAAAAAAAAAAAAAAAAAAAAAACGCACATGACAATTGAAATGGGCGTCAAAAAAAAATTTATTAAAAAAGGGTTTTTATGACGCTTGTTTTAATCTTTTTTTTCTTTCACTTTTTATACACTTTTTATTTATTTTCGCTTTTTATTCGGGCATGTGGAATAACAGAAAGGATATACCATATACAGCACTTACTCTCTGTCAGCCTTGGCAAGTACCAGCTAATTTTTTTGGCGGGATAGGTAATATTCACTTTCATGCATAAAAATAATAATCAAAAACTCAATATACACAAATATATAGATGATGACTTTTCGCCAAGCTACAAAAGTAGTAAACCTACTCGACATATTGCACTTAATACCTTGAACGTTTTAACTCTTGGATTCAAAGACTTATTTACTAAACTTGATGTACGTGTTTAAACGCGTTTTTTTTTTTAAAAAAAAAACCAAAAAAGGGAAAAAAAAAATTAACCCGTTTTTTTATTTATTTATAAATATACGTAGATGTTTGGGGAAATTAAAAGTGTAGACCCTTTTGTTTTATCTGATACATCAATCATCTCTTACTTCAAAATCAAAGATGCTCAAGATGCCTTTGAATATATTAATAATACATATATTGATACCTATAAGGCTATTTATGCTAAATCGTGTTTACAGAAGCAAGTACTCGATGACCGCTTTTTTGTCAGTCTCACTCTCGAAAAGGACAACAAATGTAATTATATGGTAAAGGGTATCATAATATATATTTTTTAGTATAAATAACTTATTCGTAACTTTAGGATCACCTTTCTAAAATCGGTTCAATTTATTCTGTTTCTGAAACGTCTGTTTCTTCTACTCAAAAATTCATAATGATTGAATATAATGATATTCGTGCGTCTGAAATCCTTTATGAAAAACTAAACAGTAAGACTATCGATGTAAGTTTACCTTATAATATATAATTATTTATGAACAGTACTGTACTCATGTATAAAATTATAGGGCATCACATATCAAATATTCAAATGTGAAAATGATCATTCTGTATGTACTTATCGCTCTAGTTCACCTACGGTCAATAGTAATATTATTCAAAGACCTTATCCAAAATCAAATCAAAGGCAACATGATCAAAATTGGAATACCCACTTTAGTTACTTTTCAGTTGATCCTTTTTCATCTGATTCCTCGTCTTCGTCATCTTCAATTCCTGGTTTTACTGTGTCTCCAACAAACGATAAATTCTCGAATGTCAATAAAAATAGTCCTACTATTCAAAGTAAGCTTAAGGACATGCCAACTAAAGACAGAACATTAAAGGACAAACCTTTGAAAGGTCAACCATTACAGGATCAAACATTGAAAGACCAACCATGGAAAGACCAGCCATCAAAAAACCAATTATCAAAAAATAGGTCATCAAAAGACAGATCATTAAAGGGTAAACCTTCGAGAGATAGACCATCAAAGGACAGACCGTCGAAAGACATCTCATCTAAGGACAGATTATCTAAGGACAGGTCATCAAAAGTAAAGCCCGTAAACCATCAACAATCAAATGAATTGGACTTGAAGAAGATTGCTAGTGGTGAAAATAAAAATACTACATTTATGATCAGAAATATTCCAAACAAGTACACACAAGTAAATTATTCATATATATATATATATATATATATTGTATTTTATATATTATTTACTAAACTATTTTTTTTAGAAAATGTTGATTGAATCTCTTGACAAAACGCATGCCAGCACATATGATTTTCTTTACCTTCGTATGGATTTCAAGAATAAATGCAACGTTGGTTATGCATTTATAAATTTCATTGACCCAAAGTAAGTATATTGACATATGTTATTTTTCGCTTTGTTATCAACAGACATATTACACAGGAGCGTGGTTTCTTTTGCCGAACAAAGAGACGGAAAAAATTGGGAACTCTTCAAATCAACCAAAAGATGCTCTTTATCTTATGCCACTATTCAAGGAAAAGAAGCTCTCGTTCGAAAATTCAAGAGCTCTCCTGTGATGGATGAGGACGAGTCTTTCCAGCCTAAACTATTCTATTCCTCTGGGCCAAATAAGGGTAAAGAACAACCATTCTTTAAAAAGCCCCCCCAACATGCTCGTTCTCGTAACAATAAGTGTTATCATAAACATTAGATAGTACTATCTCCTATCCTTTATTATTATGTACTACTTTTTTTTCTTTCTAATTTATTAGTCTTCAGCTTTTGATGTCAAAAATTTCAAGACATTAGTTGCCTAAAATAATCAATGAAAATAAAGTTGTTAGCTTAGTTAAATTTTTTTTTTGCATGTGTGTGACCCTCAAAACTTGTTATTTTCCTGCATGCTTTACCATGCTGCAGTGTGAAATTATATAAACCTTTATTTTTCTCGAAAAAAAAAGGTGACAGTCGAAATTGAACCAACCTATTAATAAACCGCTATTACGTATCGTATCACTACTATCTGTTACCATCACATCTGATTGAATCATTCATATTGTCTTCGTCTACCATTTTTGGACAGATGTTACTTCTAAATATATCCAATGTTCAATTTATTTAGGCATGGATACCACTAAAGCAGATCACTGTTTACTATTGATTACCTACTGTAGATATTTATTTGAATTACATGAGCAGATGATATGTTTGTTTTTTTTTTCGTTAGGTATTTAAACCTTTTCTTTTTTTCGCCTTTCTCTTTCATAACTAATATATTTTATTTTATTACTCTTTTACCAACAATCTTGTATTCTTATATTGTATTTCAATAAAACAGTTCTGTGGATTTTATACAGCTTTAAAACAAGCTGTCCTAAATGGAGATAGTTTCCATCTAGTAACTAATAATAGTATTTGGAAGCTTGATAAGAATTTTTTTTTATCTTTTTTAACTTGCGCAAAGTAAACAAATCATGCAAAAAAAAGGGAAAGTAGTACAAATTAGGAGTACTTTTCTTATATTTCTTGGTACGTCTTTCAGCAGCACCAATACAACTTATATCTGGATATAATAAGATGTGATACTACTAGAGTAAGTATATATAAAAAGGAACAAGTGAAAGTGTTGGCAGTTTGTATAAAGTAAAATAAAAAGTATGCAGATTTGTTTACTTTCTATTACTTCATTTGTCAGATACTTCCGGCTATCTATTTCCAAGCTTTTGTGAATATACACATTATAAAAACCTGTTCACATGAAATGAACTACGTAAATTGATAATATCAAATTGACCACATAAAAAAAAATTGAAACTCCTGGCTATAAAAGATTTCAGTGAGAACTTTTTTTTTTCCTCCTCATTTTTCTTTGCTTTCCTTTTTTTCTCCTAGTGATAAAGCAAGGCTGGTCAAAAGAGTTGAAAGATTCAAGATGCAAAGAGATAAAGAGAAAAAAAAAAGATAAGTACACAAAAAAAAAAATACAAACTGCCTATAGTTATTAATTTCAACACTTAGTAAACGTCTGTATTGGACTCCCACAAAGACCCGGGAGTAGAGGCGGGGAAGAAAGTCCTTTTGTCGTCTCAGTGACTCAGTACTCCGTTTGACCACCTGTGACCCATCTATGGTGAGCAGAGATTCGATAGCCCTTCTAGGTTCTACGAAGCTTTGGCAGGCTGAATGGGGACGCATCATAGGAGCGGGAAAGATCAAGGCTGACAGATGGAGTCCGGAATGGTTTTTCTCTTCTAGTTTCTCCTTTTTCCCCAGTTGAATGTGGGTGAAGAGGATACATAGATACAAACCTCCACGTGGTTACCCTTGTCCACTTTCTTTTATTTGATAAAAAAGAAAGGCTAATGTGTATCTAAATCTTTTTTTATATTTGATAATAAATAAAATATCTTATAAATAAATAGCTTTTTTATATAGTCATCTGTCTTATTAACCAGAGCTGAAGTAATGGTTTTGATAACTGATGAGTTTCTTGTAATTCCTTTTGCCATTAAGACAAAATCAGGACGCATCTTAAACCCCAATAAACTTTTGAAACAAAACAAGAAAAAGGTCAGCTTTGTCAACTGGGCAGGGCAACATAATTATATTTTTTTTGATCGTTGTATCTTTTCTCATTAAGTTTCTCAATGAAAGCTGGATTCAAGTTTTTTTTTAAGGTACGATTCAAAATTAATTAATTGCTTTGCGGCATGAGAATTACCTTTCTCATCTACAATGTCCATAGTTTCAAGACCATCTTCTTGATAAATGTTTTCAGGATAAATTATCCTTAAGTGATTTATAGATAGTTGTTTTTTTTTCTTGCTTATAAATCCATGCAACCTTTTTTAGAGACAAACATGCTCATAATAATTTTCATATAAAAAAAGTCAATGTCCTTCAAAAAAATATTTTATAAAAGGAGATGATTGGTTTGTGTAAACACAGGTGATATATTGTGAATTCATATACTTTTAATCAAACCGGATGAGTTTGTGTTCCGTAAAAATCACGTATTTTTGAGTTTATAAGCTTTGATAGGGTAAAAAAAAAAAAAAACGTCAAAAAAAAAAAAAGGTGGTTACAAAGCTTGCAAAATACATGAATTATTGCGCAATCCATGCAACCTTTATATATAAAGATATATAACTCTAATTTAAATACGAGATATCTGAGTTTAGTTAGAATAACAGAGTTTTTTTGTTTGTGTGCTACAACCATCAGATCTATAAAGTTGCATAACAAAAATTGGTTAGACTAAATAAAATCTTTTTATTATGCACTGTTTTTATAATAAAAAAACAAGGATCCTGTTATACAGGATATTAGGTTCATTCATTTCATTTCCTATATTTTTCACAAATAGGCAAATAAGTTCTACATCTAGCATCTAAATGTGGATAACGAACGACAACATAAGAGATGATGAAATTACAAAATCGTTTTTGTATCCAATACAATGGACAATTTTTTTGTAGTTCTTCTTTTTCTTGTTCTTTTTGTTCAGAATCATCTGCATCAGTAGTAATTTGATTTTGATGTGATTGTAGTAAGTTTTGCCAAACAACTGAATTTGATAACAAGGATTTATCATTTGGTTTAGTAGCCCAAGTAGGATCATAAAGCGTTGAATTAGCTATTATTTGATCTGTTGTCATGGTCATTGTATGACTTAATACGATAGACATTAAAGCTGGTGCTAATAGAGGATATTTATGAATAAGATCTGTTTCTTCTGACAGTACATGATTGCTATTCTTTTCAAAGATACTAGACATATCCCAATTTGGCATAGAAGCATGTGCCAAGTAAACGTTGTGATTTAACATAGTATTATTTGTTGGATACAAAAGTTCCCAGTTATTAGTATTACTATTTATCATTGATGGAATATCAGGTGGTGTAGTAGATGTTATATTCAAGGCTTCATTACTCTTATGTGTTGGCTCAATTCCTTCTTTACAAAGAACAAGATTTAAACGAAGTTTATCATTTTCTGCTTGTAATTTATCCATCATTCCTCGAACCCACTTTACTTCATGTTTTAGTTGACTATTTTCTGCTTTACATTGTTCTAATTCAGCTTCCAAAGTTGACATATATTCTACAGTTTTAGTGTTATTAGTAACAAGATGATATATGCGCATTATTTATTTATAATACCTTTTCTTCTGTTTCTAAAGTTTCGGGCAGATATCTTATTTCTTAACTGTCTTCGTTCTTTTGAAGGCATAAGTTTTAATTGTGCATCAGTGGGTTCGTCATCCTCTTCAGAAGGGGAACTAGTCAAATTAGCGCTACTTGTAATTTCAGGTGAAGTTTGCTGAGGTAGTGCTTGTGGAGTAACTAAACTAGTATTGACATCTTGAGTTAATAAATAGCTTAGCAATTCAGGTGAAATGGGCCTGTTTGTTTCTTCTGCTGTTTCAGGTTTTAAGATCCAATCCAAGATTGGATCGTTACTGCTGTTGTCGTTATTATTCATTTCGTTACAAGGGGTATTTTATTCCGCACTACGTGAGAAATTCTAGTAACTTGCTTTTTTTTTTTTCTTTTTTTTTTTTTAAACCACGTCACAATTATATTGACAAATAAAAGTAGGCACTAGTAACCGAAAGGCTGTAATTGGCATAAATTGTTGTAATGCTTTTACATTATGGATCGACAAGTTTCTATTGGTTCCAAGTATTTCTTGTATTTCTTGTATTTGTTTATTAACAAAAAAGAAATTGTCTTCTTATAATGGAAATAAAAGTTTTTGAGATTAAAGGGTGGTACAGCGGATCCACCAAACGAGAAAATACCTAAAAGTGACGCAATTTAACCAAAAAATCGTTTTCAAATAAAGTAAAATCTCGCTTTAAATATATATAATAATATATATTTATGGGGGAATTATAAAGAACAAGATCACTTGATTTTTTACATTCAAATGTCGTTTTTTTTTTTTTTGTGATTAAAAACCCGATGGTTTTGTTTGTGTTGCGAGAAGATGTAATATTCAAGTCGATTGCGCAATATACGTCGTACTAAGTACAATAAGTCAATGCTGTTTATTTTCTTATATAAATACAGTCGAAAAGCTTAATATATTCTTTTTTTTATTACCAACTTCTTTTTTAAAAAAAAAATATATGTCTGACAATAATCATACTACTGCGCATGCAGGTGATATCATTATTGATTACGAAGAAGATTCTTATAGAAAACAATCACAAGAGTTCTTTAGAGATTTGCCTCATAATATTCAAGAATACGTTTTAAGCTTATTTCCTATCGCTACATGGATTCATCGCTATAATCTTCATTGGTTAGTCCGTGATTTAATTGCTGGTGCTACTGTTGGTGTTGTTATTGTTCCTCAAAGTATGGGTTATGCTAAAATTGCTCAACTCCCTCCTCAATATGGTCTTTAGTAAGCTTCTTATATATATTATTTTGTACTTACTTATTAATATACATTTATCTGTAGTACTGCATTCGTTGGTCTTTGTGTTTATTGTTTATTTGCTACTTCAAAAGACATTAGTATTGGTCCTACTGCTGTCATGTCATTACTTGTTGGTCAAACTGTTACTAGAATCACATCTGTTAACGAAGATATTACGGGTCCTCAAATTGCTGTTGCTTTATCTTTATTAACAGGTGCTATTGCAATGTTTATCGGCCTTGTTCGTTTAGGTATTCTGGTAGATTTTATTCCGGGCCCTGCTATTGCTGGTTTTATGACAGGCTCAGCTATTACTATCACCATCGGCCAATGTCCAAAACTCTTTGGCATCAAGACTGTTAGCACTCAAGATTCTTCTTACCTTATATTTGGTAACTTTTTTAAACATTTACCCGATACCAAGTTAGATGTCGCGTTTGGTCTTAGTGGTATGGTTTGGCTATATGGTGTTCGCTTTGGCTGTCAGTACCTTACTAAACGTTACCCCAAGTACACCACTCAATTATTTTTCATCAGTATTATGCGTAATGGCGTTCTTGTTATCTTTGCTACCTTGATTGCATTCTTGATGAATATTGGTAAGACTGTCTCACCCATTAGTATCTTGAAGACTGTTCCTCCGGGATTCCAAGCTATGCATGTACCTAACATCTCTACTGATCTTATCTCTGCTGTCGCCAGTTCTTTACCTTCCGGTGTCATCATTTTGATTTTGGAGCATGTGGCCATTTCAAAATCATTCGGTCGTATAAACGATTATACTATTGATCCTAACCAAGAAATTATCGCTATTGGTTTTACTAATATCTGGGCCGCTTTCTTTGGCGCTTATCCTTCCACTGGTTCTTTCTCTCGTACTGCTATCAAGGCAAGGTCCGGTGTTAAAACTCCTATTGCTGGTATTTTCTCTGCTATTATTGTATTGTTAGCTCTTTATGCTTTAACTCCAGCTTTCTATTTTATCCCTGACGCTACTCTTGCTGCTGTTGTCATTCATGCAGTTGCTGATCTTGTTTCTGGCCCTTCTTATATTAAACGTTTAGGAAAGGTTTCTCTTTGGGAACTTTTTGTATTTGTCGCGGGTGTCGTTATTACTTTCTTCACTACAGTTGAATATGGTATCTATGCCTCGGTCGGGCTCTCCATTATCATTCTTTTGTTCCGTATTGCTCGTCCTCGTTTCTGGAGTCTTGGTCGTATCCCTCTTTCTTCTTCTACTGGTACTATTCAACCTACTAGTGAGTCCAAGGGTGAACAAAATGAAACCCAAAACTATCTCTATGTTCCTCAAAACCACCCTTCGCTTGGTAAATTGGTCGAGTCTCTTCCTGCCGGTATTTTAATGTGTCGCATTGATGAATCCTTTACATACCCTAACTCTGGCTACATTGCTGATCGTATTATTGGTTACTGTAAGGAACATACTCGTCGTAATGCTGCTGTTCTCTCTAAAGGCGATCGTGCTTGGAACGATGATGCTAATCCAGTTCGTGATGCTGCTCGTGCTAACCTTCCTCGTCTTCACGCTTTAATTATTGATTTCGCTTCAGTAAACCGTCTTGATTCTAGTGGTTTGCAGGCTATTGTTGATGCTCAAAATGCTTTGAATCGTTATGCTGGTCATCACGTCGAGTTCCATTTCTCTAATATTCTTCATCCTGCTATTCGTAAGTCATTAATCGTATCCGGTTTTGCTAACCAACCTCGGGCTGGATTTGAGGATGAGCTTGAAGCTAACGAGAAAGAAATCTTGCCTATTGTACCTGTCTCCAAGGATGGCCCCATTCAACGTCAACCTACCAGCCATACTAGTGCCCCTGCTAACAACGATGGTATTGAAGAAGTGATCGATACACATTACGCTCAAGATAGCAAAGAGACTAAAACTATCTTTGATGAAGAGTCGGTCAGAACTGCACATTCTATCTTCCTTCCCCGTGATAGATATCCTTTCTTCCATTGGAGTGCTGATGAAGCTGTTCGTACCGCTTTCAGTAGCATCGATAACCGTCCTGAAGAAGGTTCCACTACTGCTTTGGATCAAACTAATGTTGTACCCCAACACTAAAACATCTCTTATATATAACACTAATACTACTACAAACACTCTTTTTTTCTTAATTTATACTTTTATTATTATTATTCATTATTTTCCTTTTTTTTTACTCAACATCCCCCTTTTGCATATCTATATCAATTTGTAATAAACTTTTCTTTTATATTGTAACTATTTCTACTTCTTTATCTGCCTCTTATAGGAATTGACACTATAAAAAAAAAATTTTTTTTGTTGGATTGGAAATCTGGTACCATACAACGGAATATTTTAAAAAATATTCTCACTTTATCTTTCAAAAGTTTTTTATTAATTTACACAAGAAAAAATAAAAATTCCCATGTACTCTCGAATGTATATAATGCTTAGCATATCTTTTAAAAGAGCTTATGAAACAAAATATACAAATCGGATAACTCTTCTTTATTTTTTTTTTATTTTTTTGCGAAAGTTTAATTAAAGAAATCTGTTCTGAAAGAAGTATCGATCTAAAAATCATATCTTTACGTAAGACTTATCAGCCTTATTTTCTAAATAAAGCCGAGGCTTAATATAATAGTGTAACCCTTCATATTAATTGCGATATATGACGAGATATGATGAGAGCTGAACGTATACATTCGCCATTCACGTAATTATTTCGTTTACACATATATATATATATTCAATAAAAAAAAAGTTTATTATTATTATAATATACAATGATTTACATATAGATTTTATTGGGTGGGAATAAATATACTTTAAATAATGGCGGCAATGAGCTTTTTTAAGAAAGGCTCATTCTTAAGTTCTTCTTTCTCAGCATCCAGCTCTTCTACAGTGAAATAACGAACGCCAGTATCAAGATCAATTTCTTCTAAAGGGATTAATTTTGTTTTCTTCCAGAAACGAAGTGTAAGGTAGCCACCGATTGCAATCACGGTACCGCCATAGGAGCCAACTAAACCGATAGCATCAGCAGGTACAAAATACGACCAGCCAGAAATAAGAATAATGACAATACATGCTACTATGGAAATAAGGTTCATATAAGGATGACCCGGTGCGATGTATGGCAATTGGTTTAAATCTTTTCCCTGTACAATCATAGCCTTTCTGAATCGATAGTGGGAAAGTGCGATAGCAAACCAAGTAATTAATCCGGCGATACCTGCGAGGGATGACAAAACCATAAACAATGCAGAGCCTGGAATCCAAGAAGTAAAGAAACAAACAAGTGATACCGCACTGGTACATATTAATGAGTAAATGGGGACACCACGTTTATTCACATAAGCTGCAAGTAGAAAAAATGTTATTATTCAGTATTCTCTTAGTTTAGAAAATAATAATAATTCGTTACCTAGTTTTTTGTGAGCAATACCTTCATTCGCAAGAGCACAAAGGGTTCTGGTGGTTACATACATCCCACTGTTACCACATGAAATAAACTATTATAACAAATTAGTTTTTTCTTATATATATATATCTATTTTTTTTTTTACTTACGGTAATTAGAATAACTGCATTTACAACACTATCAGCACCTTTTAATCCTGCTAATTGAAATACCATAGTAAAAGGTGACACAGTAACATCTCTTCCGGACATGCTAAGATTATGAGGATCATTCCATGGAATCAACATACCCATAACAAACACTGAAAGGATATAGATAAATATTATACGAATAAATACTGTCTTGACAGCTTGAGGTATGGCCTTATCATCAAAATATATTAATTAATAATCATAGCATTATACATCGCTTTAAACGATTTACCTTTCTGGGATTCGCTGATTCACCAGCGGAAACGCCAACAATATCTGTTCCGGTCATACTTAATGCAGCTAATACTAAAGCATTTACAACACCAAGAACTCCATTGGAAAATGCTCCTGGATCGGTCCAATACTTAAAGCCGTATACTGTACCACTATCAAAAAAAAAAAAAAAAAAAAAATTGACAGTCAGTATCTTTTTGTAAAAAATATGTATCGATATACATACCCGATAACACCACCCGAAGTTAAACAACCAACAATAACAAATATAGCAACACAAATGATTTTGATTAAACTAAACCAATATTCAGCTTCTCCCCAGCCTCTGGCACCATATAAATTCATACAAAACATAAGTACTAAAAAGATACCGGACCCTTTTTTTTAAAAAAAAAAAGGATGTCAGTGATGAGACAAACAAGTAAATAACGCGGAAATACTTACAGGCCCAATCTGGAACCACGTCAGTCCAAAACCGCATTACGAGCGGAATAGCTGTAATAGATAAGTAAGTGTTACTAAAGTATGTTACACGGACGTTTATCTTTATCCAATTATGTGTCACTTACCCACTAATTCTGAAAGATGAGAAGTAGTAGAAAAAAAAAGAGTATCACGTTAGCAACAAAGAAGAATGATTTTTGTTTAGAATGAATTGAGTGTTAAAGTGATTTACCAACAGCGACAATAATTGACCAGCATGCCTGTAAAATAAAATAAATAAAATAAAATTAGATCAGAGAAAAAAAAAGTTTTTGCATGAAAAAGAAAGAAAAAACTGTACCCAGTAGTTATAACCAATAATAGTACCAAAAGATTTATCGACAAATCGACGGCAGTATACAGTAAAGGAACCAGAAATCTAAATTAATAATTAGAATAAGAAATGTAGGAAATACATGATACGTACAGGAATATATGCAGCCATTTCACCTAGTTCTACAGCTACCCAAAATACAATAAAACCAATAATCGCATAAGCAACCAGCAGACCCGCGGGACCTATATTCTCAATTTTGTTATAGCTTTGTACAAAAGAATTCATGCCAAAAAAATAAATAATAATAATCTCTTTTACCTGCTTTTGCTAGATTCGCACCAGATGATAAGAATAAACCTAATATAGAATTACCATGAATATATGTATAGGAGAAATATAAAATTTATGTATGCATACCTTGACCTACAACACCACCAATGGAGATCATCTATGCAATGTTTATGTTTAGTATATAAATCAAAACATAAATAATATAGATAAAATTACAGTTAAATGTCTTGCTTTCAAAGTTCTCTTTAATCCTTTATCACCCTCATTAGGATTTAAGGAAGATATGTCGCTAGAAGAAGAACCTGAAGATACTTTGATATCGTCCACTTCTTCTTTTATAGATGGGACCTCTATTTTAGAAGTACTTGTTGATTTATACATAATATAAGAAAATTAAAAAAAAAAGTGGAAAAAAATAAAAATAAAATTTGAAAGAATGAGTTTTTTAAATGGTTATTTTAAATCAAAAAAAAAAAAAAAAAAAAAAAAAAAAAAAAAAAAAAAAAAAAAAAAAAAAAAAAAAAACTTGATTATCCGCCCATAGCTATTTAGGGTTCTGTGATGGTTTAGAATGTAATACAACGATCCTGTAGGTGTTTTTTTTGACTTACTCAACGTATTGCCTATTATACTATTTCTTTCCAATCATTCTTTACAATTGTGTAAGTTATTATAAAACCAAAAAAAAAAGTTTATATAAAAAAAAAATATAGCGGTATTTTATTTTTTCCTACTCTATTTTATTATTACTTCAGCTTGTCAAAAGAATTCTTAAAAGAGAAAAAATTATACCTCATATAATTTAAACGATACGGTTTATGTTAGTACGTAATACATGTTGTACTTTTAACTTAAAGTTTATGCAATTAACACTTGGTTCCCATATTCGTCATTCGCGATTCATTGACGTGCTCTGGTTGGGTAACACACAAGAAAGATATGAGAAAACAATTTTTAGGTATTGCGTCTTTCAGGTAACACCGTAATATTAAGGCTTGGGAGTTTAATATCTACCAGATAATGAATAATCTAGTTTCAAGTAGATCTTATTTGATGAAACTAACGTTATCTTTATAAACAATAGATTCGCTTTCTCTTGCTACAATATCTATCCGGCAACTTTTTACACGGTTCTATGTTACACTCATACTTTTTCTAGTTATGCGTGTTTTGATATAAAAGTACCGACAAAAAAGCTTGTGTTTATAGAGAGAACTGAGTAATATTTCTCTAACTAGTCGTAGACATTTTTAAATAAACGCCGCATGATTAGAGCGCGTTGCTATCAGGAGGTATATAACTCAGCATAGTTCTTGGAAACAACGTTACTGTTTATCATTTAATTAAATGGATGCACATTGGTTTTGAGAAAACAATATATGCTATTGTTTTATACTATCTATATTAATACAAGATGTATCTTGTTTTGGACCATCGCAAACAATGCAAGATGAGAGCATTTCGCATTATTGTCATTTTTCTCCCAGCGTCACAATCATTTGATGAAATAATTTAGTTTAAAACTTTATCTTTATTATTTTTTAGCAACTAAGAAAGAGCCAGTTACTACATGTTATCTATTGTGTACATTAGTGCAAGATTCGTCACTCAATGAGTACCGATATTTGAAACAAGACCTTCTGCCTGCATAAGTTTGAGTTTTTGATATTTACTTGTTTTGATTACCAGTGAGTTTTTCTTTAGCTTCATCTCCTAGAAAACTTAATACAATATGTATATTTTTCTTATATGAATTACGAATTAATATGTCAAAAAAAAAAAAAAAAAGAGTAATTTTTACTTTTGCTCCAATGGTTTAATGTTTTGCGGACTATTCTATTCGCTCTCTTCCCCCACCAAATAAAGCCTTGAATAAGATTTCTGGTGCGACGATTTGACTTTTTAGATCATTTTAAACAAAATCATGGGGACAGTTAATACGCCCATCTCTGTAACTTTTATGTGTTAAAAATTTTTATTTTACAAAATTCGAAATAATAGATTAGCAACAAAAGTAGGGGGAATGAAGAGACCAATAGGTAATAGACCCCTTTTAGGGGTACCCATAGTTTATATTCTTATTCCAATAGTGGTGATACAATCTCAGTTGATTTTTTTATACAGTCAGGCTGGTGAATATTGGTTCCAAAAGAGGGTTACCGCTGGTACTGGTTGCTTGTGAACGGCATTAATTAGGGTGTGACCTCCAGATCATTAATAGCTTGTTTGCTTTAGAGAATGGATACTCAATTTTGTGCCGGACTTGCTGAAAACCAAATAAGCACAACAAGGCCCTCTTGTACCGATTGGCAGCTTCAATTCCCAAAGAAACTTCAATAATCCTCTTACCACCTTTCTTGCTAGGTGGAGCGTTCTCTGCAACTATGTTGTATCTTTAATATTGGCACGATTTTTTTTTATGCATAAAATCTATTTGTTTGTTTTGTTTTGTTTGTGCCTAAATCTCGCTGGAAATCTCAGCCTCTTCCTCACTGAGTGAACACTCTAGTTCTTCTTCATAGCGATCGCTAATGAGGCGTCTCTTAAAAGTAGTGTTATTAGTAGACAATGACGACATGGTAAATAAGCTTCTGAAAGAAAAAGCTTAATTTACTTTTAAAAGTAATTAAGCTTTGGGCAAACCAGTTTTATCAACTCACCGAGTTGATGTTCCAGTACTGCCATATTCGGAAGTTTTAGAGTGAAAATAAAAACATCTCATTGGAGGATTTAATTTTTTATTTCCAAAAAAAAAAAAAAAAAAAAAAAAAGAGTTACGATACTGTTGACTTTAACAAAATAACTATTCTTACTACTTATATTATAAGCTACAATTAGAAACGACAATACTTTGTCAATTCCATCCACGATGTTCTAGCTGAGATGGACAACTTTTCCTAGATGAAAGGACATAAACAAATCATTGGTAAAGCTTTCCTGTCCTCTTTTGAAGGGTTTGCATGTTACTCCATCTAACGTCTTTGATGGCTGGCTTGCGGGCCGTTCTATTTAATAATCAATTATACATACGACATGTTTCTTACAGTAAGCGCAACATTTATTTTTTTAGTGCGACAACTTTTTTCTCAGGTTTGCGACACTCTTTTCCTAAAAAGTGCGACATCGTTTTGGCAAAAGGTATGTTCGTATTCGAACGACAATTTGTTTGGCTAATCACCAATTTACTTTTTTTGTAACCGTCAATATTAATATTCACTAGACTGACTGTATTACAAATACACATTTCTATTTTATTAATCAAGTAGGGCCATTAATCTATTTCTAATAATCTCTTCATACGCTCATATACAGCAAAACTGACAGCTACCATTGGCACAACTTTAACATATCCAATACTCAATCCAACATAAAATCCCTTGAATCCTTTCACACGGTAAATATCTTTAGCTGTTTCCAAAAATCCAGTAAATTTGTGTGGATCTAATAATCCTCCTACTTGCATACGTCTACGAGTAACTTCTAGAGGGTAACTACTTGTTTGTGCGACTAAACCAGCAACGCCACCGCATAATAATTCTGCCCATGTTTTGAGCGGGGGCTTATCCAACAACTTTTGTTGACTGGTAGTTATAATCACATCAATATCATCGTCAACTGGGTCGAAATCAAAACTTAGAGGCGCTCTTGTGTACGGGGATATAATAGGATCAAATCTACACAATTGAGTCACAAGGTGATATGTCCAAAAGGATACACCAGCATAGGGGATCATACCAGCTATAGTGGGTACGAACCCTCGATAGAAATTCAGTACCTGAAATCCAAAATATTTTCTATCAAGCGCTGCTGGTTCATTGTAAATTTGTTTCATAGTTCCTGATAACGTAGGTCGTCTTTTTCCTTCTTCCTTTACGTCATAAGCTAATCTGACTCGAACGAGATCTAAAGGGTATGTAAAAAGTACAGAAGTCACGCCTAAAAAAATATGAAGTACACGCTTAGTCTCCAAAACTTTCCCAATTCTTCAAAATATACTTTACCTGCTAATGATCCTGCAACGAATTGCTTTGATGAAGTCTCTTCCGCTCTCGTTGGCATTAATATCTGTAAAAAATTTCAATTGTAAGCTTTCTTTACATATTCACGTGAATGCCACTATACTTACGGCACGGTATTGTTCATATGCTACGAATTTAATGGATGCGTAGGGAAAGATACGAAGTAAAGTAACCGAATGTCCTTGAAATAATCCTAATAATCCAGAACTTTGATATATAACCTGACCGGCTCTAAGTGCACCTGCCATAGATCCTACACTATAATTGTTAGTTGCCATATAATTTTCCTCCCTTGTATAATTCTTTTATTTACCAGTATACTTGTCAAAAATTGGGTTCCTTGATTGAAATAGGATCTTTATTCTATCTAAAGGAGCTATAGTGGTTTTTGCCTACACAAAAAAAAAAAAAAAAAAAAAAAAATTCAACACATGCTGAAAGAGAAAAAGTCTAATCCGTTACCATACAACCCGCTATACCGCCGGCAAGTCCTGACTTTACAATATAGTCTAAACTCTGTGCTTTCTTCTTTTCACTATTTGGCATATTTTACAAAAAAAGA
This sequence comes from Thamnidium elegans, assembly GCA_025201345.1. NCBI lineage: Eukaryota > Fungi > Mucoromycota > Mucoromycetes > Mucorales > Mucoraceae > Thamnidium > Thamnidium elegans. The sequence goes on from JAIXMG010000033.1 coordinate 63,882, forward strand.
AAAAGAAACGGGAGAAAAGGAAGTGATTAACCAGTTCTCACAAAAAAAAGTACTTGAGGTTGAGACTAAAATATTTACCAAAATTGAAATTCAGATGACAAAGCCAGATATCGAACTCTTTTTCTGCTTAGCACATATTGTTCGATTTCAAGGTAAAAAAAAGTCCTTTTGATTTACGATTACGTTTAATAACGTCAAAACATGATATTATTTTGTATGAGATTAGTAAGAATGTCATTAATGAGGAAATTATGTTGTAATTATTATTTTATTCTACCACCATTTTTCTTTTTTTTTTAAAAAAAAAAAAAAAGCATAATAGTGAGAAACGATTTATATAGGTAGTAAAAGTAAGAGTTTTTTGACATTAAAAAAATTATATAGTACCAAGCAATTTAATTACAGTATCGTTTACATCCCAATCAGACTTTTCCAGCAAGTCGAAAGCCTCATTTAAAGTACATCTCTCATAATCAGCAACATATCTAGCTTTTTTGTCCTTTGTAAAACGATCAATATGAGTACGCCATTCTTCTTCAATTTTAACCATCAGCTGATCACGTTTCTTTTGGTCAGTTATCTTTGTTTGAAAGTTAAACCCAGAGGCAATAGGGCGATGATCAGAGCAACGAGCCTCAAAACGACGGTAAAAGAGACTCTCGATATGTTTACCCTTGTACAATACACGATCACACCAAGCAGGAATACGCTTCTTCTCTGAGCGATCATAAAAGTCAGTACCGGGATCATACTTGTAAGTAGGATCAAACTTAATGGGGGCTTCTTCAAAATGCAATAACTTGAATAGAGGATTATTGATATTTTGACGCAAGAGTTGATCCTGTGATTGTAGTTTCTCCCAAGCAGCTAATTTGTCAGGGTTTTTTAATAGGATCAATACATCATTATGATTCATTTTGATACGATAATTTAAATCACCACTAAGGAAACAAAATTCATGATCTAAAATCATCGATCCGTCTCCACCGTGACTAAAGACATCGGCATAATCGTGAGGTGGGAAATTGGCGCTTTGAAGGATGCCTTCTGCATCTGCGTTTCGCTGTTGTACATGTGATTGACCAGCAGCTAAATGGCAATTTACAAAACATAATGAAGAGTGGTTATATACAAATCTAATAGCAATACCGCCCTTGTTACCGTGAATACTTTTGTTCATTACTTTAAGTCCAGTTTTTACAGATGTCGAGTCTACATTGAATACTCGGTTCATTTCGTTAGTACGAACAAATATACAACTAAATAATCCAACAAGTTGATCTGTTTTAATAACCGTATATGTATTGTGTCCATAGTTCTCTCCAATGATACGAATCAAATAATCGTGCCATAATTTATATCTTCGTGTTAGTACTTCTTCTGTTTCTGTTGGATCACCTTTCTTTCTCGAAAATAATGAACCTAATTATTTATTTATTTTAAGTTACAGGCTCATACATTCATATATAAGCTTACTTACGAGCAGTTTGCTTTTTAGATTCTAAATCGATAATTTCTTGAATACCAACTACAATAATATCCGGATCTTCCATGGAGCCCAACCACTCTCGAACCGCTTTATCATCCTCACCTACAATCTTTTCAGGTTTATTGGCATCAATATTCCAAGAACAAATCATAACACGCGCATCATCATAAGTACAATATTCGTCAGCCCTTTGATGTAAATGATCCTCTACAGTAAATAAAAAACGATTTATACTCATTCTTCTTATTTCTATATATTGTTCTTACCTTTCCAATGCTCTGTTAATAAACCATCCCATACACCTATATAACCATTTGAATCGCTACTGACCACCTGTAATCTACCCTTAATTTCATCCAACAATAAACTAGATTCATCCACCACTAATTGAGTTACCGCGCCAGTATGTGCTTTCCACATTTTCAAAATAGCCCACTTCTCAGGTCTGGTATCATAAACGTAAATCATACCAGTATTATAACCTGCCCAAACGTGATATTCGCCAACACAAGCCATGGTACAAATACCATACATTGATACAGTAATTATTTGTACTCTTTCCATCGTCTTTGTATCCCAGATACTAATCTTACCATCATCATGTGAAGCAAATATACGATAAGGGTGATAAGGAATTGTCATCAACTTTGTAATATTACCCATATCATTAGGAATTCGAACGGGCGGTCGAGATTTTGTATCATTGGAACCAACTTGAGAACCAGCTACTGGTATAGCATGAGCAGCTAAAGTACGGCCCGAAGACATCCATAACTTTGAGCCATATATGGTAGCAGCCACGGCATGAGAAGTAACATGATATCTTCTTGGCATGGAAGTTAGTAAAGGATTTTGTTGTTGATAATCAGCAGAGACAACATCCCATACATTTAATATACCACTATCATCAATGGACCATACTTCCGAGTTACCATAACGTAATAAGAAGGTGATGGGAGCCATATGTACATCATTTCGTTTACTTAATACTTTATATGACCCAGCTCTGATATCCACAACAGCCAACATGGTATCTTGTCTTGCAACCCAAATATATCTACCTTCATCAAATGGAATACGACAGGGAGCAATAACAATAGCTCGAATGCGATCACTGCTACCACTATCACTATTTTGGTTGTTTGTATTACTATTGGCATCCATCAACACAGTATTAACAATGGAACCCGTGTCAACATCCCAAGTTCTTAATAAATTTGAACCAGTCATAATCAGATTTTTGCACGCAGCAAGTGAATAAATCGACCCTTTATGTCCCGTAGAAAAAGGTTTTTGGTCTAAAATTACATGAGGGGCGTTTCTTGTTGCTTTTGAAAAATCAGGGTAAATGGAACTAGTCATTAATAACTCACTTCTAGACATTGCACGTTTTGATGAAACAGTGTTGGCTCGTTTCATGTTACGAATGCCGTCTTCTTCAAAGTCGCTACTGTCGGTATAGACTGAAACTGGTGAAGCCATACTGTGAGGTTTGCTATAGTTTGCAGACAACATGTGTGTATGAGAATGAGTATGTGAACCAGAGGCAATAGTATGTGCTCGAGCTAAAGTTGATTGAGATGGTCTAGGTGGTAATTGAGGCATGATTGGTCTCGGTGGTAAAGTAGGTGGAGAAACAATGGTTGTGTCAACAACAGTTGCAGGCTGTGGGTGAAAATCAGGTTTACTTTCAGGTTTGGTCATGGGTATACTATTATTAGTTGAACGATGGTATTTTTTACTTGGAGGTGGTGGTGGGGGAGGTTTCTTTGGAGAAGAAACATTTTTTTCTGCATCATGGTTACGAACACCTGGTGCTCCAATAAAACGTGATTCTTCTAATTTTGTATATTGTAAATGTGCTTTTTGAACCTGTTCGATCAAATTATTATCCCCTTCTTTGACAGATCCTACTCGAAGGTATACATCGTTCTCGTCATCATCGTCCATATCGCTATCCCCATCACTTGATTCGGAATCAGGTATAGTAAATGGGTCTGTATCTTCGTATAGGAATTGAGGTACTGATGGTGTACTAGTAGAAGGTGCTACGATAGAGGATGGAGGTGGTGGTGGAGCTTTTTTATTCAAATTTATTGCTACTGGCAACGGATTCGAAGAGAAATTTCCGGGAGCCATTGTTTCCAATTTTTGTCCTTCAAACTGCTGCGTTAACGATGATACTCTTTTAGCTGCTTCTTCCTTTGTTTCTAACTCTTCCTTTTTTAATAAAACAGAAGTAGGTTTAGGCGGAATAGGTGGTGGAGATATGACTGTAGATTGTTTCGTAACACTGGCTTGTTGAGCCCACTTGTTCTTTAACGCTTGGAACGAGTTTTTCTCATCTTGTTCTCCCTGTGAGTCCATTCCTTTTTTTTTTTTTTAAGTGGAAAAAAAAAAGAGACCTATGTATAAATAGAAAGCTTAAAAGAGAAAAAAGAAATATAATGAAAAAAATGGATAAATGTTATTTTTTATTATTTACAGCCTAAAATTCTATAAAAGGGAATGTCCCGCTCTTGATGTCATCCGTTTTGGGGTTTGGTTTTCTACAGCATTTAGTGAACACACTAAAATTGAATGTAATACAAGGAGCTTGCTGTTAAAAAAAGAGGGTGTAACACCTTTTTACTGGTAATACTAAAATTTCGGACAAGATTTGGTTTTTTTTTTTTGTAATTCAGATATTCCCCTTTTTTTTTTTTTGCAGCACATGATAGCTCTGTAAAAGTAGTTATAGTAGTTATAAAACAGTTAAACTAACCTTTATATCTTTAAGCTGTCATTACGCTATGATCCTCTCACAAAACCTATGTAGTTTATCTTGGATACATGCGTATTTATTCGTCCTACTTTCTTTTGTATAACCGCTCGAAAATGAAAATAAAAATGAAGAGAAATATAAATTCTTTGTTAACAAAAATTTCTTCTCAAGTTAAAAGATACACTTAAAAGGTAATTAACTAGTACCAGCAGTTAAAGAAGAGTTGATATGAAAATAATAGTTATCTTTATTAACTTGTAAAATAGCTATAACTGTTTGATTTCTGCATCTCGATTTTAAAGTTTTATATTTTCGACTCAATCATCCAAAGTGCGACAAGTGTTACTGCTTTTGAAAGCAGTAAAAACAAAAACAGCAAATATTATTTTTTTTAACCGCTTTAAAAAAAACATGTTTGGATTTTATCTAATATAAGAACAGTAGTATATCGTATTAAGATTAGCGTCATAGATTAAGCCGTTTCAAATAATCAAATCACTTTTCATGATAAAAAGATATATAAACAAATAGTACAACCTGTGATCGTAAAGCTCTTATTTATCAAACTTTTTCTAAACCTGATTACTGGTACGAATTTTTTTTTTTTTCAAACGTGTCTTTTAAAAAACCAGAAACTTTGACCAGTGTAGATAAACAAAAATTGGGCATTTTTTTACGGTTGCTTTCTAGTTATTTTGTCGACTAGGCAACAAACTACTTTAGCTAATTTATATATTAATAGTGTCTATAATAGGCATATATGGTAATAAAAGCGTTGCTAAATTACCACAGGTATAAAATAAAATTGAGTAAACTATTCTCCCTTTTTTGGCGACACAAAAAGTATCTCTACGGTGGTACATCTACTTATTATTCATCAGGCGGATGAACTAAAAAAAAACACTTAGCGGAAAAAGAGACAAATAAAACTCCTGCCGGAAGATATAAACTCTCCGGCTGAACACCAACATTATGCAATATAAACGTAACCAAGAAACTGTTTTTTTTTTCTTTTCTTTATCATTTATCATTTAATTTTTCAAATTTTATATATACATTATGGTTTGCCAAAAGACTTTTACATTGTAAGTTTAAAAAGTTTATCTTTTTAAGAAAAAAAAATTGAACCCTTTCTTTTTAGGAACAACGGAAACGTCATTCCTGCTGTTGCATTAGGTACATGGCAATCTGGTGAAGATCAGGACGTTGTTTATAAGGCTGTTAAAGCTGCTTTGGCTGCTGGATATCGTCACATTGATACAGCCATGATGGTAAGAGATAATATTTAGCCGCGCTATAATGCGCCAAAGTAACATATTGTACATAGTACGGTAACGAAGCTGAAGTCGGTAGAGGTATCCGAGACGGATTGAAAGAGGCCGGTCTTCAAAGAGAGGAAATTTTTGTTACTACAAAGTTAGCCACTATTCATGCTAGACCTTCGTTTGTTCCCAAGGCATTTGAAGACTCTCTTGCCAAGTTAGATATTGGCTACATTGATCTTTATATGATGCACTGGCCTATTGCTTTAAACCCTGCTTCTGGTAAATTAATCCCTTTGAAGCCTGATGGATCTCGTGATATTGATGAAGAGCTTGACGGTAAATTCGAACTTACTTGGGGAGCTATGGAAAAATTGTTGGATAGTAGTAAGGTGAAGAATATCGGTGTCGCCAACTTTTCAATCCCTAACCTTGAGCGTCTTTTAAAAACTGCTAAAGTTGTGCCTGCAGTAAACCAAGTAGAACTTCATCGTAAGTTGAGAGTTTGTTTGATTGTATATAGTAAGCTAATATTATATTTTATATAGCTTATTTACCTCAAAATAAGTTACTCGAATACTGTAAGTCTAAAGGCATTCATTGCTCTGCTTACTCTCCTTTGGGTTCAAGTAACTCTACTTTACTTCAAAATGAAACTCTTGCAAAGATTGCAAAGGCACATGATAAATCTATCGCCCAAATTTTAGTTTCTTGGGGTACTACTCGGGGTAGTGTTTTACCCAAGAGTGTAAATCCTGAGGTATGTAGCACATTGTGATCGACCACAATATATATTTATACTAAAATCACACACACTATAGCGTATTAAGAGTAACATCGAAACAGTGGAACTAACTGAACAAGAAATTCAAGAAATTAATGATATCTCAAAGACCAAGACTAAGCGTTTTGTTGCACCTAATTGGGGAGTTCCTGTCTTTGATGAAGATTTCGAATAAATAAATAAAATTGTAACAGAAGTAAATAAAAACATATTTGGAAATACACATAAACATTAAATTTTTGGGCTGGTATTTTAATGAAAAATAAATGCTAAATGGGGAAATAAAAGTCCTCTTGTTTATAATTTACTAAAACATGGTGTATCTGGGGTAATCATAGGAATCGTATCGTTCTTGAGCGAGAATGCCTTCCAGAATTCGGGAACAGGTAAATTACGAATATGTGCTGGGATTTGATCATTCAAATCATCATCGGTATGATGTACTGTTTTCTAATAAATTAAAAAAAAAAAAAAAAAAAGATTTAGCACCCTTACATTTTAACAGTATTGTTTTTTATATATGTTACCTTGGGAATTTTACCACCATTCTTACTGAAAAAACCGTTTTCATAACTTTGGCGCCAAAGTAAAGGTACAACTTCAGCGTTTTTAGACCCACTAACAAGAGGTTCAGTTACATAACAGTTCTTACGATCGAAGCGACCTTCCTTAGGATCCAAGTTACCAAGACTGATAACATTAGGATCTACACCTTCTGAAGCACCAAATTTGTTATCTGATACGACAATATTCCATCCCCAAGGAGAGATGGGTACACTGCTATTCCAAATAGGAGGACGAATGGTATAGTTAAGACGAGCGGTATAGAAATCGAAAAAGGTAATACCCTCATAAAGCCAACCGTCCAATTCTTCGGGTGCGGCAAAATCGTTACCAAGGAAACGGTAAAAGAAATTGTTGTGAACAATCATGTTACTGACCTGTTTGTAGTCTGCATGAACAGCTGCGTACATCATAACACCAGTATTGGCAAGATAGTTTGAAATAACGTAACCATCGACCTTTTACAACAACAAAAGGTAAGTAAGTAATAATAAACAGTGAAAAAGGTATATATACTTTACGGCAGATGTAAATCTAACTGCTCCACCAAAATCAGCAATTTGCCAACCTGCAATGAAGTTTTGCGTGATATAAGTTTGATTACCACCTACAACACTAATACCGTGGTCTTGAGAAATAGGCTTTGTATCTGGGAATGTTGCATTCTATTTTTTTTTTTTTACGTATATTAATAAAAATGCATGCATATTTATACATGATAGATTTACCAAAATATTCTCCTTGATAGTGATATCATTTGTGCCATACAATTGAAGACCTGATGCAAGATAACCTTGCTCATTGGTCAATTCGCGTCCCAAACATTCATGGATAAATTTAAGATTTTTTAATGGTGCTTGCAATTGTTGGCTCACGTGAGGAAACAAGTTATCCATTTTACGAAGGTCCATTCTACACGTAAAATATATATTTTTTTTTAGTGTATTGTTTTAATTTAAACTATTTGTCTTTACCCGAAAATGTTATTAGAGACAACACTGTTTTTTTGGGTTTGAAACATGATGCCCGCATCTAAATTGAAATTGTTAGTTATTTTTTTATTTTTTTATTTTTTTTTATATATATGAAGTATGTTTATAATATCAATCTTACTTGTTGTGTTGTAAGATGGCAATTTATAGTGACCTGCATGTGCTTCATCGCGCAAGAATACATTTCCGTCTATTTTAAACAAGTTAGTAAAAAAAAAGTTACATATAGACAACAAATAACATACCAATGTATAATTTTTCACCATATTTTGCAACAACAGACCCTCTACCGCCATTAAAGAAAAGGTTACTGAGAATGGCAGTTTCGTCTTCATTTTTATGCTCTTGTACTTGAATATTGACATTCTCAAAGACAATATCTTGAATAGACCAAGCGAGATTATCCTTGTAAACTTTAAAAATAATAAAATAAAAATAGCTTCAATTGTTAGGAGAAATTACTTATTGAGTAGAATCCGCAAAATTTACCTTCAATAGTACCAGTATCGTTCTTGTTCTTAACGCTAATGATACTTGGGCTCTCACGATTACCCTTCAAGGAAACACCCTTTTTAAGAACAATGGGCTTCTCAGGGTCAATCGTGAATAAACCAGGATTAAGATAAACTACAGGTTTTCTAATATTAATGTTAGTCACTAATTATTTTTTCTGTCATTAAATAAAAAGCAAAACTTACTGTAGTCGACTAGCTTCGTCAATCAAATCTTGAAGGGTAGCAGAATAATCCAAATCAATAGAATATAGCTTGTTATTTTCCGCAGAGCATTCAAGCGCATTAGCAGAAGAAGCGGCAAATAATGTAGTAGCAAATAGGATACTAGCAAATTTCATATTTTTTATATAATAGAATATAATAGAAAAGGTAAAGAATGAAAGGCCATCTCAAGAAAAAACGGTTCTTTTTATACTCACAAAGCTCAATGTAACTTTTTTTTAATAAAAATATATTTCAACTACCGCCTCTTTTTTTTTTAGCTCCATGATGTTTGTTTCGTTTTTTTTTATATGAATATATACTATCTTTTCTTTTCAATAACAAATAATGTCTTCGTCTCAATATTTAATACCTAAAGACCCACCTTCATATGACTCCTTATACCAAAGCATACCCTCACAATCTTCATACTCTCATTCCTTAGATAGCAACAGCCATAACAATAATAGTCAATCAGCGAAAATATCTTATGCTGTTCGAAGATACATTCGTAGACATTCACCTTTTTTACAAACTACAACGGCAGCCATATTTGTAGCTGCAACAGTTTCGGCCACAGTTATGTTGCTTTTATGGCAGTTACAAAACTTGGCTTCTCCCCAAGATCCTGATGGACCTTGGTTTGATCTCGACCATTATTCTGACTCTTGATCTGTTTTCACTTTTTTTTTTTTTTAAAAAAACCTTTCTCTTTTTCTATCATACCATTTTTTTTATTTTTTTTTTTAAAAAAAAAGAACACACCCACACCCGTCTCTCTATCAATCTCTTTTCATATATAAAGGAAACAATTTATTTCTAGACAAGGAGGTTAAAACAAGTTGAATAAATACATATGCGCTGTAATTTAAACATGTGTATGTCTGTAACTTGAAGAGGCTTACGGACTACCACTTTAAACTTGATGATGTAATGTATAAATGAATGACAAAAAACTATCTATCATTACCATAGTTATAGTTTTTTTTTTTGGGGATGTGATAATGGCTTTTCCTCTTCTAGGATTGCTATATCAATTACTGAGAGAACCTTGTTCTATTGTATAGAAATAATAATTTGGAGAGAAGGGGTAGAGGGGAACCGAGGTAGTACAAGGGCGGATTAACAAACTACTATATTGTTTACATGAACTACGAGTAGCACGAAGATTGCAGTGTTTTTTTGTTACAAATAATTGAATCACTATTACTGTATTGTAATAGTAATGTTAGAAACGATAGCACAAATAAAAATAAATAAACGAAATATTCGAATCGTTTAGTACGGCAGAAATTTCTCAATGGCTTATCCTAAAAGATAAAAAAAAAAAAACTGCTGCCAAAGTCAGATTACTTGGACCTATTGGTAATAGTCTTATGGTCGATTCTGTAATAGTTTTAACATAATCGAGTTGCAAAGTTATATATATTTAAGACATTTTTCATGATTAAATCGATTTACTTATGAGATATGATCCTCACTGACCAAATTTATGTTCGGACATTTTCAGTTGGTACTCCTGCAACATTTTTACTCTAATTGTATTGACTTGTAATACAACAATAGGCGTCGTGGGAAACAATACTTATAAACCGAGCTTGGAATTCGAATCAAAAGTAAGTATAGAAGTTCGAGTCCATGGTAACTAAAAAAAAAAAAAAAATCTTTTGAGAAGTAAAGAACGTGTACTTTGTTACAGAGGATGAAGCTATCGTTCTATTTTAGTGACATTCCGAGCAGGAAAACAAGTTCAAGTTTTATGAAATTAAAGTTTTATTTCGCTCAAGTATACCGACTTAAAAAGGGGTATTAAGGTACACATCACGTACAGTTTGCAAAGTTCTGACAATATTCCATTGGTCATATTCTTGTCAAAAAAGTAAAAGTTATCCACTGGAAATTGGAACAGGTAATTATTTATACGGCTGTCGTTTGACCCAAGATATATATATATATATATATACATCTATATGAGTCAAACGGATAATAATAGTAACGCTAATCAAGTGATAAACGTGTATTTAATCGCAAAATATAAACTTTGTACTGATAAAAAAAAAAAAAAAAAAAAAAAAGCACTGTTCGCAAAAAGAAACTAAATTAGCCACCAGGTGGCAATGCTTGGTAAGTATTTAACGGTTTATTTTTTTAAAGTTATAATCTTTGAAGCTGATCTGGAATGTCAAAGTGGGACACATACTTAACTCCGCTATATTTCAATACGCCTTTTTTATTGTTGAAACATTTCTAAACAAAAAAGGAAGAGAGTAAAATGTTTCACTTGGAACAAACCTTTCTTTTTGTATAAAAATCAACGTTCTGTAATTTAAAAAAGAATATCAAAAACTAAAAGTTTAATGCGATTAACATTTTCGAAATGTCAGCTATATAATCTCATATCTGATTTACTCCTTTTTTTTTTATATAGGCGTCCCGATAAATCCGCAGATTTTCCCGAGATATTACGAAAAACAATACTAGTATGGCTAATCATTAGATATTTTATTTTTTCGTCTTTATTATTGATAAGATTTAAAGAATTATAACAATATAACTATACAGAGTAAAACCCATTGGTTATTTAAATAGAAATATTTTTTTTTATGTATGCAAATATACACACACACGCAATTGTAGCAATGTAATAGAAAATATACCTAGTCAGCCAATAAAAAAGTGGGTAAATATTTCACATAATCGACAGAATTTTTTTTTGAAGGGATATTTTTTAACTGCCTTGCCGACAATAAGCGCTCCTATCTTGTAGTTGAATACAATTTGATTGCATCCTGTGCAACCTACGCTAGTCATACAGTTTTATTTCAATTTTACCTTTTTTTTTTGTAAACAAACAAAACAAAAAAGTGCGCTCCTTACTTACTAATCGGAAAAGAGAAATAATACTGTCCAGAATATTATACTATGGCGCAATCGCATTAGTAAGGTACTGCGGAACAGTGTGCCTAGTGAAAGAAGGGAAAAGATGATTTCGCACCCAATTATAATTATAGAATCTGTCCAATTGTGTAACATCAACTAAAGTGATAACATAAATTTTTTTATTTTGTGGATGGTCTGGACAATACATAATGACCTCACAAGTGATAATAAAGATTGAGCGAACATGATAGCTTTCGATAGCCTCTGTTTGGTTAATTAGTTATCTACCGAATACAAGATATGTCTTGGTTTCTTCTTGTTAAGCTTCCAAAAAAAAAAACGAGTTTAGAATGTTCTTGTCTGATTATAGGTCGAACCGATATAGATCTGATGAAAAAAAAACACATTTTTTTTTTTTTTTTGGAGTCTGGGCTAAACCCCCTTTTTTAAGGAAACGTTACCTAGCGACATAAATCAAATTAATTTAGTGAATGCCCGCTTCTTACATAATCAGAAACTTTTTCTCATCTAATGGCCTTTGTCTGTCCTAAAAAGAAATCCCCCTTTTTGACAAATGGGAAACTCATACCCCATAATAAAAAACAGAGTACTGATAAATAATGATTACAAAAAATATATATATATATATATATAAAAAATATATTACTATCTTTTTGATCTGCACTAAGATAGCAAACTGTGAATCAATTGTTATCCAGTAAGTTACGCTAAATGTAAGCATGCACAGGACTTTTTTTAAAATTAAAATAAAACAAGCTGACATCGAACAATCTTAGCTGCGTCTCAATACCGTTAACTTTTTTTGATAATGAAAATTTTTTTTATCTCTATCCGAAACTACAAATTAAAGATATAAATAAGCTCGCCCTTTTTTTTTTTTAGTAAAAATCAGTTTTTTTTCTTCTGTAATTAATCTTCCTTTTCTAAAATTCTCATAAACAAATGCCACATTTAAAAAATTCGAATAAAGAGGACGCAACGATAGTTCTAGGGTTAGACCCTTCATTTACAGGTGTATTAAGAGGTGTAGCTCATGATGAATCTGAAGGATGTACTGTCAAAGGAAACTGTATCGTCAAAGTCAACAAACCTATTAAAATTAGAAGATTTGTAGTTTGGCTCGAAGGCAGATGTAAAGTCACTTTAAAGGGAAATGGATACAGTGTTGCCAATACTGAAGGAACTGAAAGTAGAACATTATATTCCAAAGATCAACATTTTCTCGGCGATGATGGTGTAACTCATGTTTTAGCACCAGGAGAGTACATGTACCCATTTAGCTTTGATTTACCTCCCAGTCTTCCAGCTAGTTACCGCGGTAAAAGAGGTTATATTCGTTACAGACTACAAGCTGCCATTTATCGTCCCATGTTTGCTAGTGATATTCAAGTCTCTCGTGATATTCCCATCAAGCGATGTCTTTTGAACGATAATACACCTATGGCAGAATTAAGGGAAACTTATGAGGGCAGACATCATACCAACAAATTACATTATACAGCTACTGCTCCAAGCATCTCTTATCGCGAAGGCGGTCTTATTCGTTTAAATTTAACTATGCAATTGATCCGCCCAGAAACTCAGTCAATCCGAACGGTTACTTGTGCATTAAGAGAAAAAGTCCAATATAGAACTACCGATGGTCAAGCAAATACTCTTCTCAGCAAGACTGAAAATCTTTTCCCACTTGGTTATAGTACTTTTTATCCTAACCAATCGCCAGATTATGATCCTAAAGAGAAGGCTGATTACAACGCTTTGTTTCGTTTATGTCCTAGAGTTAATGCCGATTTAAATAGTAGATTGATGAAGGTTACTCATGCTTTAGTGGTGAATATTATGGTAGAGGATACTAGCAAGGAGGAAGAGGATGAAGAATCTGCTTATGAGACGGATGCTACCGAATCTGAATGGGCTTCAGAAGAAGAGAGAGGAGGAAGCTCTCATGCAGATATCAAGAGCTCAAACGAAAGTCCTGGAATTACACCTCCTACCTCTACTCCCAACTCTCCCATCTTGAGTAGATCTTCTTCTGCATCTTCATTAGTATCCATGTTCTCTTTGGGTCGCTCTCATCCTAATACCCCCGGAAATAATATTGCCGAATCTGTCAATGGTGACGAATATGGAAGTATGTCAACTATTCCTACAATCAAGAATACGCGTCGTAGATCTCACAAGCATCACAAAGACTCCAACGGACCTCGCTTAACTTTATGTACTTTAGAAGTCCCCTTGGTTGTAACTTCTCGTGAACATACTTGGAGCGAAAAGCCTAAGGCACCTCCTTCTTATGATGCTATGGAAAACCCACCAAGTTATAACACAACTTTAGAAGATCTTCCTCGTGCACCCACTTACAACGACACAGATGAATCTTCTTCTGCTGAAGGCGAGCCTTCTTCCAGCGCGACTGAGACACCTAATTATACCTCAACTCCTCCCCCAGAGGAAGAGGATAACGCACCAACTACATCAAGAAGACCCTCTCTTTCAAACCATCACCGTTCCTCTTATTTTGCAGAAGGGTTATCATCTGCTGCTAAAATGCTTTATGCTGTTTCATCTAAGGCTGGGCTTACTCATTCTTAATTATATCACACTTCTAATTTATTACCCTTTAAAAAACATTAATGCATCATTCTAATTATGTACATACTATTTATAATACTCTTCTGAAACATATACAATAAAAAAATATCATTTATATCTACTTACTACATTTATCTGGCTTTATCTGGTTTTATCTGGTTTTTTTATAAACCTTTATCTTTTTTTTTTTTTTTTTTTTTTTTTTTCAAGTACAGTTGTTCTATGTCTTTTGATATGTTTGTTACTTAGATTAGGAATATAAAAGGTAAGGGCCCTGTTACACCATTCTGATAATAGCGGTAATTGAAGTTGATAAAAATAAAAGCAAAAGTTTGCATAAAAATCAAAGAAAAAATAGAGGTTAGAAGTAACAAATAGAGATCCTGCTAGTGTCAAAGGATACGATAATATAAAGCTAAAAGCTATGCGTTGTGTTTAGAGAGACCAGCGGTATATATCAATTAATATACTACTATTCTAACATCTTATTAAACTTGGTACAAGTATTAGCTTTCTTTTATCTTGAAATGCAACCAAGTACACCCTTTGCCAAAACGATGTCGCGAGAAAAAAAATTAAAGTGATTTATTTGTATGTAATCCAAATATACTATTATTTTGTTTCAACTTGAGGAGGGTTAGCCGTATGCTCTCTTAGGAGGTATAATCATGAATATAACTTTTTCCAGCAATTTGATCAAAACCAGACATCTCTTTCAGTGTGATACCCTTCTTTTGATCACATGCTAGATTTAGTGTGGGCCAGCCAATCTTTTTATCTTTACACGAGTAACAAATAGCACAAACACTAGTATCGAAGTTGGTACACTGTGGCCTTTCATTTACAATATTAAAATACATTTTAGCCATATCAGTCGTACGATCCATCCTTTTACCAATCATGTCATTTTCACAAACGTTATCTCCATCTTGAATACGTCGATCGTGAATAGGCTGTATTGAAAATCCAAATAACCAAATCGCAATGTTTTCTCCATCGTCTTTTATAAATCTTCTGGTAGGTGAAGTCGGTGGAAACACTATCAAATCTAACATGTCTTTCGAAAATAAATAAAGCATACTATGTGTGTATGCTGGTAGATTTGGTAAAGCATAATCGATCTGCAGACTCTTTGCATGAGGTAATATTTTAATGGGTATATTTCTAGTGTTACGGTTAGAGCTTATTTAAAATGTAATATATATGAGGGTTTTTTTTTTTTTTTTTTTTTTTTTTTTTTACCTATAGGTTAATCCTTTCCAGTAATAAGGTGTTTTTTTCATTACACTAATTTCCTTAAGAATAATATCCCATCGAGCAAATACATTATCGTCTGACTTGACTATATAATCGTGATCCGCACTTTTTGCCCATCTTAACGCTTCAAATACCTTTCTGCTTTTATCCAATTCAATATCTGAGGACTGTACTATAATCATATCACGAAATGTTTCTGATTCTTTTATGATTTTGGGTGTTGTAAATAATTGATCCATAGCCGATGGTGGCTGCCCAAGAACAAATCTATAATTCACTGTAACTGAGGTCCCATGTGCAGATAATAATCGAAGTGCTGATTTCCTCAACGTGTTTCTTCGCTCATACGATCCACTTGACCAGGAAGAAATGATCAAAATAAGTACAGATGTTGTGGTAGCATGTGGTAAACTAACTGCAGTGTTTAGTAAAGGTGGTCCAGCCATTAATTGACTTGTTGTGTATTGAAGTTGATCTATTTGTCGTAGTACGGCAAACACGGAGAGACAGGTGGCTACTGACATGGGATAAATAAGAACTTTCATCACAGTTAATTTAAGAAATAAGTTGGGATCTGTAACATGGGTGCTTTTGCCATGGTATTTTGGATCAGATACAATACTAAGTCTAATAACATCTGTTATCAAAATGATAAAACAATTGACCATCCAGGTACGAATCGGCTGATCGGGTCCGTTATGTGAATTCACATATGCTGAAATGGACCAAGTAATAACTATAAATGTAATCAATCGAACAATAGCACTACTCATTTCATAATGAAAAATCCAGCGTCTCATCATACTTGTTGTCAATACCCAATTCCAATAACCCGCTAAAGCACACTATATATTTTTGTTAGCATACTAAAAGTAACTTGAAAAAACTTTTATTTACCCAAATGCTGGCTACGACATAATCAACTTGAGAACTTTGTAATATTAAAGCACCACCAGCGTCGCGTAATGGTACGTGTAAAGCTTGTCTACTATTATAAAGAAACCCCAAGAATGAAGGAATTAAACTTAAAGTACGAAGTGCATCAATAGCTATTTTCGAGCGTCGAGGTACATTGAGATCAGATAGAGATAAAGTCTTTCGCCAAAAGTAAAAGCGAGGGGGCTTTTTTGATTTACTGGGTAAGGTCATTTATTGATCTCTGTTTAAGCATACATTTGGTTTTTAAAATATTAAAAAAACAAGACCAGAAAAAAACAGGAGTTACGTATAAACTTATAGACGGTGAGTCACACAAGGTACGTTTGGCTTACTTTAAATTCGCCAGCTAGAAAAGTACACCAGCGTCCGGGCCGTACGAGTAAAATTAGTCCCAATGAGATCTTGTTGGCCAAGGCCACGAGTGAATTTTATAGCGTTTGTGCTAGAAAGGGTGTTTGATTTTATTGTCGTAATATTAACTGGTTATAGGCTTATTGTACATGCTGATGTTTCATTGCTGTGCGTTTAAATGCTTTGGATGATCTTATTTCGTATGGAGTTTTTTATTCCCTATGACGAAATAAAGTGAACCCTAATCTTATTTTTAATAAAGCAAAAAAAGTAGGATTTGAGCACTATACTTGTCCTACTATTTATAAAATATATAACTAAAAGTCTTCCCCAAAATGCGCTTTTTAAAAATTCTAAGCATGTAACGTTAAACCTACTGTCATTGGTAATATAATTGATCAACTGGCCAAGTCTAAGGACATATATATCATGACAAAATTGCATAATTATTATTTATGCTTCGAAACATAACAAATGGGTCCTATATTTTTGGCAATTCGGGTTTTATGTTTTTAACAATAAAAAAAAAAAACTACCGTTTTTCATTGAACATGTCTTGAATTGATTTGTTGATCCTAAGCGGAGAGAAGGGGAAAATTAAAAAAAAAAACCAATCTAAGCTTTTTTTTCTCTTTCCCTCTTCTTCTTTTTTTTTAATAAAAAAAAATAATGTATCCGCTACCTAGGACTAGTCCTCCTTCACAGTCAGAAGATGAGGAATATGCTTTAGATGAAACACATTTTGTTGAGCGAGGTCTCGCTATTCAATCACCATTTTTAGACCAATACCCTAACACAAGTTCATATTCGGTCGAAACTCATGAGCCTCCAATTCCACTTTACGATAGCCATCCTCTTTTAAATCATGATTCAATTCCTATGCCTATGCCTATGCCTGTACCTGAACCATATCCTAATTATATCTCTCCTGTGAATCCGGTTGGATTAAATGATAGTACTGAAAATGTACCCGTATTCTTTACGGGTGCTCCTAAACGTCAACCGCGCCGTTATAAAACTAGTAGGTTTTTTTTTAAAAAAAAATAAAATAAAATAGATATGAACAAGAAAATATTTTTTAATGAAGTAACACTGATATATTTCTTTAAAAGCAAAAAGGGTTCAATTGACTCGAGGTAATTTGGTTCTTGATTGCCCAGTTCCTAGTCGATATATGCAAAGTGTACCTCTAAAAGATTCAAAAGAGTTTACACATATGCGGTACACTGCTGCTACATGTGACCCAAAAGATTTTGTGAAGGAAAATTACACCTTACGTCAACAACTAATTGGAAGGGAAACAGAATTATTTATTGTTTTAACAATGTACAATGTAAGAAGAGGGGGAAAAAAACAAATTTTATAAGCTCGACTGACATCATTTTATAAAAATAGGAAGATGAAGTTTTATTTGCACGAACAATGCATGGTGTCATGAAAAACATTTCCCATTTATGTACTAGAGAAAGGTCTCGTACTTGGGGAACAGATGGGTGGAAAAAGGTCACGGTATGTATTGTATCCGATGGTCGTAGTAAGATCAACGAAAGAACCTTGTCTTTACTTGCTACATTAGGTGTATATCAAGAAGGTGTAGCTAAGAATATAGTCGGGGATAAACCTGTTACAGCCCATATTTACGAGGTAATAAATTTAAATATAAAATTACTATAACATGCTAATGAATTTTTTTAACATCAAGTATACAACACAATTATCGATTGACCCTAAAATGAAATTTAAAGGAGCGGATAAAGGCATCGTTCCGTGTCAGATTTTATTTTGTCTGAAAGAAAAGAATCAAAAAAAAATCAATTCACATCGATGGTTCTTTCAAGCGTTTGGGCCTTTAATTAATCCCAATGTTTGTATTTTGCTAGACGTTGGTACACGACCGGGAAATACATCTTTATACCATTTATGGAAATCATTTGATCTCCATGCGAACATTGCAGGCGCTTGCGGTGAGATTAGAACAATGACAGGAAAATTTGGATCAGCTCTTTTAAATCCGTTAGTTGCGGCTCAAAACTTTGAGTATAAAATGTCGAATATTCTAGATAAACCGCTAGAATCTGTATTTGGTTACATCTCTGTATTGCCAGGTGCCTTTTCGGCGTATCGGTTTATAGCTCTGCAAAATGATGAGCGTGGTCAAGGACCACTAGAAAAATATTTTTTAGGAGAGACTCAGCATGGTGGTGACGCTGATATTTTTACAGCAAATATGTACCTGGCTGAAGATCGTATCTTGTGTTATGAGCTGGTAGCAAAAAAGAAGGCACGTTGGGTACTTCATTATGTGTCTAGTGCTTATGGTGAAACAGACGTACCTGATAAAGTAGACGAGTTTATATCTCAGAGAAGACGTTGGTTAAACGGATCCTTTTTTGCGGGTGTTTATTCACTTTGGCATTGGCGTAAAGTTTGGGCCTCAGATCATTCAATCATTCGAAAGTTATTTTTTCTGATAGAAAATGTTTACACTGCTTATAATATGTTGTTTGCATGGTTTGCATTGGTAAATATTTTTCTATGTGGTTTATTTCGTATTAAAGTTAATCAAGTATATATATATATATATATATTTTCTAGGGAAACTTTTATTTGACGTTTTTCATATTGACTAGAGCATTAGCAGAGGAAGGCTTAAATCCAAAGCCTTTCCCAGTTTCAACTGCTGATATTATACATATCGTACTTAATTATATTTATGTCTTGCTAATTATTGTTCAATTTATTTTGGCGCTTGGTAATCGACCTCAAGGATCAAAAATTGCTTATACTGGTAGCATGGTCTTTTTTGCCCTTTTAATAGGTTATATGATGTTTGCAATAATCTGGATTACTGTGGTAGGAATTGAAGCAGTAGCGGAAGATAGCAATAATGAAATTATGACGATGCTGGGACAATCAACATTCCGAAATATTATAATTTCAGTGTGTTCTACGTACGCACTTTATTTGGTTTCTAGCCTATTATTTTTGGACCCATGGCATATGTTTACTAGCTTTTTGCAGTATATTTTCTTAGCACCAAGTTATACAAATGTTCTAAACGTATATGCGTTTTGTAATACACACGATGTCTCATGGGGAACAAAAGGAGATAACACAGTTGCTACGGATTTGGGTGTTGTGAAGCGTAAAAAGGACTCTGAAAATGGAGACTCTACAGTAGAGGTAGAACTTCCAACCGAACAAAAGGATTTAAATGAGATTTACGAAGAAGCGTGCTCAGAACTCGCTAAACCGGCAGTACAAGAAAAACAACATAGAGACGCTAAAACAAAACAGCAAGATTATTATAGAGCGTTTCGTACAAGGTTGGTACTTTCTTGGATTATCTCAAACCTAGTGCTTGTTGTTATTATAACAAACGCTACTACGTTTGATTGGATTGGTACGTTTGAAGCTAGAAGTACTGCTTATCTTGGTTTTATTTTATGGTCGGTAGCTGGTTTAGCAGCTATTCGGTTTATTGGGTCTACACTATATCTTATTCTACGTATATTCAATGGGTCTTAATAATAATAATAGTAATATTAATAAAATAAGACATAATTGCTAAGTATATTGTTATTCTGAGTAAATACAAAAAAAAAAAAAAAAAAAAAAAAAAGCTTGTACAAACTGATTTTGAAAAAAAAAAAATATTGTGTATTAAGTTTCTTATGGGTAGCATAACGCATTATCCAAAATTGTGTGAAAAAAAAGGGTTAATTTATCTATTCAGCTAAAGCATTATCAGAATGAGGCTTCTCAGCCTTAATTTCTTCATTCTTTTTAGCCAAAGCTAACTCTGCCAATGCAGTACGAAGCTTATCAAGTTCAATCTCAAGAACGCGAATCTTGGTAGTCTTTTCAGATACTTGACTCTTTAATTCTTCATTTTCTTTTGTAACTTCCTTATAAGCTTCTTGGTACTATTTAAATATTAGAAAAAAAAATATGATAAAACTATTTATAAACATAACTTACGTCTGTTTCACCAGACTTATCTTGAGGAGAAGAAGTAGGCTTAGCTTCTTCAACGGGGGCAGCAGGAGTAAATTCCTTCTTGGTCTTTGCAGTAAAACCAGCTTCAAGATCGATTAATTTGGGGTTAGCATTCTTACCCTCAAACCATTCATCGGCAGTAAGTGCAGGCTCATCGCTAAGACAAGGAGGGAAGATATCAGATTGGAAAGCGTCGGACTAAAATAAATAAATGAAAAAATAATTAAAAAAAAAATTCCTCTGTTTTTTTTATATATATATAATTAGTACCTTTCTAGGAACAGTGAAAGAGATGGGCTCAATCAAAGTGGTACCGACTTTATATGCTCTAGCAATCTCACATTCATTGACATGAACACCACGCTTAGGTAAGAAAGACATACCTCTTTGAGGCTCAATAGCCTTGAACTCAGACAAGGGGTATAACTCATCATTATCGTATTCATAGTAGCGAATATTACCATCACCTTTACCAGCCAAATATAACATTTTAGTATCCATATCGTAAAATGGCATTAAAACACCAGAAGAAGTGTCCAGGAATTCGGACTTGAGATGTTTAGAAAGGTTAGTAGAATCCCACAAGTTTAACTGACGATCACTCATACGAGAGAAACCAGTGGTAGCCAAACGATCGGTATCACCAAGCCAAACAACACGAGATCCTTTAATACCTTGATGACCAGGTCCTTCTTGAATGATTTCATTAGAACGAACATCAAATACACGAAGTTTTTTATCTCTACAGGTGGTAGCCAAAAGTGATCCATTATAATTCCAAGCTAAAGATTGAATAATCTCTTGATGGCCTGTAATCTCTTGCTTTTCAACTCCCTTTTCAATATCCCATAGTTTGATCGTTAAATCAGTACTGGCAGATGCTAAAACATTTTCTGCGACGGGATGGAAAAGAACGTGACCCACTTTACTATAAAATCCATAAACAGTTAAAATAAGTTCTTTGTTCTTTTACATACTCTTTTACCGGCCATGTCCTGATAACTTTAATACAGGAGTTACTTCTTCTTGCCCTTCGGCATACTCTTCAGGAATATTCCATATCATAACTTTACTATCTTCACCACCGGAAGCAATAACATAATCGTTAAAAGGGTTGAAATCAGTATCTAATACGGGTCCGGTGTGTCCTCTATAAAGAGGATAGTTATCCGGTAACTTTCCTATATAATAGTCAGCAATATTTTACTTATTTTTTAGCTACAAAACTTACCAATTTGAGAATGAGGAAGTACAGCAAATGCACCACCACCAGAGGCTTGCCAGTTAACTGACAAAAAGAGCTATTTATAATTTTTAGTTACCCCTTTTCCAAAAAAAAAAATTTTTTTTTTAGACAACTTACAGGATTTGCTTTCACCATGTTGGTATCCCAAGCATTGGCACTAACGCGAAGATTGTCATAACTGAATTCTCTCTTGGCACAAGTACCATAGACGTGACGATATTTAGAAGGGCGGACAAAGAAAGCCATCTAGAGAGAAAAACAACATGCCCATAAGTATTTCTTTGTCTCTTCACACTGAACAAGTTTTGTTTTCGAAATAATAAAAGCTTACCGAAACTTAGTTAATAAAGTAGAACAAAAAAAAAACTAAGGAAGAAGGGAAAAAAGAAGATGGAAACAAAATAATTATAAGTACACCTTTGTATTAGAAAGTCCGTAACAAAAAGGAAAAAAAAATAATCTGAAATTAAAAATGTTGGACGAAAATGGGAGTGAACAATACACCTGGACCTTAATGTTACAAAAAAGGCAAGTTACCTTTTGAAACCTCTTTTAAAATAATGCTTTTCTCAAATACTTTACCATGTAAATATCTAAATTTTCCAAAAAGAAAGAAACAGTGCTCTTACTGCGATTCCTGACGACAGAAACATCAGGTCTTCCGTTGCCACCCCACAGCGAACGATATATGCGAAGCATATTCTACAAACTCTCCTCCGGACTACGCTCCCGTTGTATTTTAAGCTGCATTTGGAGCATACCTGTAAGTTAGATTTACCTTTGAGGTCTAAATTCTTATAAACGACTTGTCTTTTTTGTAGCTCTTTTAGTAAAATACCGGTGACTCCACCTATAAGTCCTTTTATTTTTACTGTATCCTTGTTGCGCATACCATCGCCGAAAACAATCAACCGAACTTTTTCTGAAAATCTAAATTAGACTTTTACCCCCTTATTTTTCTTCTTTTGCTCGCCTTTATTATCTTTTATGCTGTAATTAGTTGGTTGTTAACTATTTTTATTTAAAGAAACCAGAGTAATTTTATTACTAACCCGCTATCTAGAAGTAACTTTTTATCTTCAGCTTTTTTTCTTCCGTTGTCTTCTATTCTTCTTGGTTTTCTTCTTTTTTGTTTATTATACTTTTTGTCACCACTTAATAATATAGTTGCCATTTTCCAGTCTACCTTTTGTCTTCCTTGATATGCATGAAAGTTGAACGGTGCAGATTTGAAATTGTAAAAATGGAAAAGAGTTTCAATATGCTCTAAAATGTAGGTAATATGACTATCCATAAGTTCAGAATCCACTGTTTTGGATGAGGGCGATATTAGTTTCAATTTGTTTACTATTATGTAACACTTTGAGTTTTTCTAGATATTTCGAGCGTCTAGGAGCAACGCCTAGTTTCCACCTCAGTTGATGAGCGTTCCACTGCTGCAGTAAAAACTTGTCTCCTTCCAGGATCTAATGCCACCGGTAAAAAATACTTGTTTATTTCTTGAAACTCAAAGTCTTCCAAAGCAAACAGATGTTATTAATAACATTAACAGCATTCGAGAGTTTCTTTCTGGAAAAAATAAAGCATATTCCAAAACCATTATACTGTACACTACGTAAAATTAACTTTATTGCTATTGTTTAACAAATCTTCTAATCTATATAATATGGCTTGAAAATTAATATTTATATTCATGAGAAAATGAAATTATACATTCGTTTCTAACCTCTTAAACCCAAATTTTGTAAAATCAAATAACTGCAAGATTTCCTTCGTATATGCCGCCTGATTTTACTGAAGTTATAGAAGCAAACGAGTTTGAATTAATGAGGATGTGGCGCCAACGTAAACCAGGGAATGGGATTAAAGTAAAGCTTCTTCGTTGAGCAACATCTTTTGGAGATTTATCTTTAACTTGTTCGATTTGGTTTATAATATAACAAAAAGAGAGTAGGATGAGCAGATAAATTTACAGTTGAGGGAGGAACTAAAAACTTTTGCTTCAAAGTCTCACACAACTTCTTAACTTGATCCACTTTTTCTTTTCTTATCAAATCAATTTCTTCGGGCCAATCCATATCACTCGTATGTTCTTTAAAAAGTAAATATAGAAATATTCTTATGCTAATTTGTAGATGAAGCCTTTAGATAAATCCTATATTTATTGTTATATTTACATGTTAAAGGAATAATTCGTCATTAAAACCAACACAAATAGGGTTAATCTTACCTCGTAAATTACTTTCAACTTAACATAAAGTAGTAAATAAATTGCTTATAAAAATCTCTACAATATGGTTAAGATATGTGGTTGCAACCGTAACACATACTACGGAAAGTGGATCACTGTAACCTTTTATGAATGCACCTTTTTGCGGGTAGTATACGATACTTGGATGCTTTTGTTTGAAATCATCGAAGGCAGAAGCAATAGATTTAGGCACGAATTTTTTGTTGGTAATAGTCTTTAAATCCCCTGATCCGTAATTTTTGCAGACGTATGAATTTACAAATATCTGAGCACGGAAAAGAATGTGTCTTATATAATCACTCAAGAAGATTATCCTATCGCTGAGTTTGGTGGTATATTCATCTTTTATTATTGATTTCAAGTATACTTTTCTGGTAAATCTTTCCGCTTTCTCTTCAAATTTTACCTTCAAAAACTCGTCCAATGTTTGTTTGTGGTCTGGAAATGACTTAGATCTTGTATTACTATGACCTGTATTGCCACAAGAAGAGAAAACAGCAGTTGCTGAGGATTCTCCCACAGCTTCGGAACTCAAACGTATATTTCTACCGGCGGCCTTATCTTTTTTTGTCTTCTTAGTCTTTCTGGCTGCGTTTTTGTTTCTTTTTTGTTACATTTTAAACGTACAGTTAGTGTGTTCTACTTTTAGTCTCATAAAATACATCTAACTGTGCATATACACAATTTTATACATATGCGGTTGATACAAATCACACTGCTTATTATATTTTGAGGCAATACCTCTCTTGTTACGGTCTGAAAATGTAGGTAAGGTTGCTAAAAAAAGTTACAGCAATAAAATGACAATATTAGTTATTGTATGGACTAAAGATGAAATATTATTTACCATCCTTATTAGCAGCAAATTTCCGTTCTATTTTATTTTTCAAATACCGTATATTTTTCTTCTTCGCTTCTTTGGAATACATTTTTAAGTGGGTTTGAAAAAAAAAAAAAATTATGCACATCATCACTTTATCAAATAATATTGATAACAATTACACTTTATCATTTCCAAAAAGATGTGATTAATACAATCTATTTGTAAAAATTTATATATTTTACGATAAGAACGGTAGAAGGAATGTGTTCATTAATAATAATAAAAAATTTAGACATTGTTCACTAGAACGTACAGCTTTGACAGTTACACCTCGGTAAGCTTTATTTGTAACTGAAATAAAGACAAACACTTGTTAAAAGAATATGCTTTTAGTTTAAACATCATCTATAAGTAATTATACAAATTAAATAATCTAACATTTTATCATTATGATTTATTCTTGTTTCCATTGCTGATTATTCATTTCTTTATGATAGCACATAAACCAAAATACTCTAACTGTCAAAAATGTGCCAAGCTCTTCTCATATGATAGTAAATACAATTTTAGCTATGATACTACGCCGTATAACTAATTATATCTCACTTATAGACATACTTTTGGTGTCCAGAACTAGGCCCAGTAGCAGAACTAGACCCAACATCGCAAATTTTGATCGTATCTGCTTCTTTTCTCTTACAGAACTTTTATCCTTGCGCATACTATTACTACCTATTTTAAAGTTAATTTTTATAATGATACATTTTTTAGAATAGTTTATTGTAGATGGTAAAACATACTTCTTTTCTTTCTTATTCTAGGTAAAGAAACTGGCTGGAAGTCGTCATCACTAGAGTTATCGTGAAAGTCTGCAAAGTTTTTGTTGTCAGTATTATTAGACAAGCGTATAGAAATATTTATTAATTCTATGTACCGCCAATCTGTTTCTCTTCGACGCCTTTTCCTTTTCCCTTCGTATATTTAGATTATGATTACTTTCTCTTCTTGGAAATTCAAAGAAAAAAAAGTAAAGATAAGTAAAAAAAAAGTGGTCAGTAAAAAGAAAAAGAAAAAGAAAAGGAAGCGACGAATAAAAAAAAATTATTAATATATGAGTAGATTGGTAATTCAACTATAATTTATCACTAAATATTCTTCAAAACATTTATTTTTACAGGCACTAACAGCTATACATAAGATTAACTGTCTTGTTTAATTAAAAAACTATGGAGCCTTTAAGTAGCAATTATCCTGATCAAATTTTAAAAAAGAAGGGCGAGCATTTTAAATTCGTTTTTGAATGGGTGAACTAAATTATAGTTTTCTGTGGTTCTGTAACGTTCGTTTATATAGCATCAATAACTGAAAGGTCCCAACATGCATTTTTGGAAAGTAGTGGTAAGTGTTTTTTTTATAATATCTTTTTATCACTTTTCTTTTTTCCCCTTATTTATTGGTTTTTCTGTAAGTGCATCTTTTATAAATAGATATTAATTTTTTTACACTTCAGTAAGTGTATTATCTGTTACGTTAAGTAAATTGATACGTATAAGTTGATGATATAGTAAGTTAAACAGTTTTTGCTTATTACTACAGTTTCTATTATATTTTAATAGAGAATATTCAGATAAAAAAATGATGAATATAAACGTGTATACCTTTTTGAATGAAATATTAACTATTCTTATTTAGATACTTATATACTCTCTCTCTGTTCACTTCGCCTATGTTCTATTTTCTTTTAAAGGTATGTATCATTTAATTATTTACAATAATACTCTTAGAACTAATAAATCTTTTCTAATCATAGGTAAGATTTTTTGCCAGTGCTTTCTCATTATCTGTCGTTTTTTTATTTCCCTATATACTATGGTATATCTAATACTACAGTATACCGTGATACGCTACTTCCACCTAAACCGCCCCTAATTTTGAATAAAAAGCATTATTTGAACGAAAGATTTTTTTTTATTAATTTATAGGCTTAGAGGATTATTTATAATTAGTTTGAATTTTTCTTTCAATTTTCATAAGAAAAAAAAAGGTAGCCTATATATGATGGTATTTTGTACATGTGTTTATTCTAACTAATTGATTAATTATTTAGTTTAAAAGTATTACTATGTACCAACACTAACGCAAGTTTGCGATTATTATTAATTTGTAACATTTTATATTTTATTTTTACTGATATAAATCTTTTTAAATAGGTTCTTCTCCTACTAATAAAATATATATTTTTTGATATGTATTCACTAACCCCCCCCCCCCATGGACGCTGAGCTAATAATTCATTGCTTTAGGAAAAATAACTATTATAGTCACTGTAATTAAAAGAAGATGTGTATACATTTAATATAAATCAATTATATATGTGCATATACTCAGTAAAAATACGTTTTTATTTCTAGATAAATTATTTCCCCATTATAAGCATTACTGTATCTCTTTCCTTATATTTCTTAAACGCTACAACTGTTTACATGCGTCAGAACTAAATCCGTAACGGATTATTATTGCTATGAAACGTATCTATTGTTGTATTACTCTAATTTAGTAGCTTATTATACCCCCAATATTTTGATAACTAAGTATTCCCAATGGACCCCCAAATCAATCCTTCCCCATACGTAACATAGAATCCCGAAGAAGGAAGGAAAAAGGACTTTCTCTAAATAGCTACTGAATTTTAAAAAAGATCCTTGGGGTGATGTCAAATATTACAACTCCTTTTTTTTTCTCTCAACGTTTTCTTCATCCACCTGCATAACCCTTTTTTTTTATATAAACGAATAGACATGAATTATAAAATAAAATCACTGTTAAGAGAAGAGAGAGAGAAAATATTAGAAACAATACTAAAGATAGATATAAAAAAAAACCTCCCTGCATCTCCCCTTTTCGTCCTCTCCTTAACTAATATAAAATGATTCTTTAAGAGACTCGCCATAGATCAATTTAAACAAAGCGTTTCCTTCTTTTTTCTCCATATTTCTTCAATTTCAAACTTCCAGAACAAAAAAATATGACAATTATTATACAGCAACGTGGTAGTGAAAAGACTACTGATAAACTTCGACCATTTCAATGTCATATTTGTCACAAGGCATTTGTTAGACTAGAGCATCGTACTCGTCATATACGTACACATACAGGTGAAAAACCTCATATTTGTTCATATGTACACTGTGGTAAGAGATTTTCTCGTTCGGATGAATTAACTCGGCACAATCGCATACATAATACAACGTCCAAACGCACCAGGCAGAAAAGAAAGATAGAACCTTACGGTATTATGCGCGCAGTTTCAAATGGTTTTATCACCAATAGTGTAAATAATCATGCGCCTTGTAACTTTGGCTCACGTAACAAATACCAAATCTTCACTGATTTTTCTGATTCAGACAGTGAGCATATATTTACCCCAGAAAACTCGCCTTCTCTTGACTCCTTTAAAACCGACTCTTCTAAATCAAATTTGATATTACCACCCTTATTAATAGGTCTTCGCAAACCTGACCAAAGCGCCAACAATAGTCAGCGTAAACCTTCCATTACTTTTACAGATACGCCACATTTACCTTCTATTAGATTCTTACTAGGGTAACCAAATGTATATCTCCCCCAATTGTAAATAATAAATACTTTGAATCATCTAAAATAAAACCCGATAGACTTTAATTTAGTATAGATTAACTTTAGATTAAGGACACTTATAAGCGAGTTTATCATTATCACTAAAAAAAAAGGGGGGGGGGAACATCTTTCGTGAATTATAGTATATATCTTGATCTTACTGCTGCACTTGAGCTTTGCTTATATATAGATGGACGTAATTAAAGCAGTGCGAATTTGCTACATTTCTAAAGCAAACTCCATATAAAACTATCCCTAGATGTTCTCAATCTTCAGATTAACTAATGAAAGACATCAAGTATGTTTATTACAATACGAGTTTTTTGGAATTTTTTTATTAATGGTCAGTACTTTGATCTGGTAAGGAGGCCTTTAAGAAACCATATAAAATAGCTTGACTTGTAAGCAAAACAAAGAGTATTTTGACACAGTGCGTACTAGTTTAAATTAGTGTAACTTACCGTTGACGACAAAATACAAAACCTAAAAAAAAGAAAAGCGAGTACCATCTGCACCAAAGGATAATAATCAAACAGATGAAACAATAATATTGATTGCGCAGTTTAATAGCTCAATGAAAGGAAAGCTTCCCTCTCAGCCAAAAGAATAGCGGATGTCGTAACTAAAATGTCTGAAGGTTCCGAAGGAAAAACTGAAATTATTTCTGTTGATGAGTATTTGACTAGTCAAACATGTAATAACTGTAAAAAACAAAGCTTAAACCATATTTCAACTACTGGATCAAAGCGTAAACTCTATGATGTACTCAAGTGTGATTCTTGTAATACAGTATGGCAGCTAAAAACATACAACATAATAATGAAAGACCTCTTAAAGTCAGAAGATGTTCTAGTTGTCGAGCCTAAAATACCATCCATTTGAAATTGGAATAAACAGCTTCCTATAAAAGAAGTTTTCTTTTAAAGAACTTAATAAAATAACTTTTCTTTTGTATAAACTTCTGGTTCCCCATTCCTCGTTTAAGGCAAATCTCAAATCTCATTATATTCGAAATAGTAAGTTGGCCAATAAAAATAACAGAATAATGCTGTAACCGAAAGATATAAGCATAAATACTAAATTAAAGAGATTTGATTACTACATTTCTTTATACTTTACAAAATAATGATAATAGCAAAAGCGATAGGAACGTTTCCTTAGGTTTGACTAATAATAAAAAGAATAAATTTCGTTAATTAGATCGAACTTTTAAAGAAACACGTTACAAGAAGAACAGCCTATCATGAATAACGATCCCGACATAGTGATGAAGTCCATAACTGTTTTGTATACCTCATTAACTTTTTTTCTCATTCATCCAATCACATTTCTTGTTATTTAACGTGATCTGATACTAACCAGTAATTTTTATGACATTTTGTGTTTTTATGTCAGCAAACGCATACTAGTAATTAAACTAAACTCTATTCTACACAGCCTCATATGATCTAAACATGTTAAATAAATGAATTGAAGATTTACCATATTTTCTTTTTCTTTTGTATACAAACACAAATGATTCCATTAGTATGGGCAATTTTAATTTATCAAATATTAGCCTTTATTGGTGTTAGTGCAGTGTCTCAATTCATAACTTATGTTGCATACAGGAGACGAGAGTTAGATATTAAACTGATGTACTCTCAAAATATACTTGACATGATATACAACTACAATAAGTTCCGAAAAACCAACCTTCAAAAGATGATTATTATTATTTTTGCAGTTTTCGCACTATCTCTAGGTTTTATTCCAACTTTGTTTACAAAACTAAACCGATCAACCTATATATACTCTGAGCGTAATTTTGTTACTTTGCAAAAAGAGGGAGCAACCTGGTCAACCGCCAATATGCCAGTCCTTGATGACTTTCTTCAGTTTACACAAGTGGTCGAAAAACCTTTCCCTACTACTAAAAAGATAATGGAGACCTACTTGAAAAATAATTTAAATCAAAATATAACAAGAAACCCTACCGGGTTATGGTTCCTTGTCGACCCTAAAAAGAGTTTCGAGTTTACTAGCAATCAATACGGATCAATAGATGGATTTTTTACCAATGTCAATGCTTCTCTCTCAGGATCTGGAAGCACTTTAAAAACATTCACTGCTTTTAGTTCGAGAGCTTCAGATACTATGCCGCCTACTTCTTCTTCACTACGAGGCTGCTCCAACGACCCTACTAATTTGATAACTAATATAAGCGCAAAAGCCGGTTTCGTGATTGAGGCAGTTCACACATACGACTATGCATGCTACCCAATGTATGATAGATCCTCAGCAGTTTATGTAATCAACAAGATACCAAACAAATTAAGTATGCTGAGCGTAAATGACAATATTTATAGATCCTCACAGTTGAATCCAGGTGTGACCGCGCTAGGTTCTTTTGGGGTTAGTCTGTTTAACCACAACAATACCCATATGAGTATGGGTATAAAGAAAATGGCCTCCATGACTTTTTTCAACTATAAAGCAAAAATGACATCACCGCACGACTGCCGTCTTAACAATAAATTTGAAAACGCCACAGCCGATTTTAAAAACCTTCCACATAATTATATGTTATGTTACCTACTAGATATGATGCCGCCGTGGAATGTTCCAACACCTTCCATAAGAGTAGTACAAGAAACACGCAAGTATTATGAACAAAACCGAGCAATGAATGTAGTCTACACAGTTCAAAATGGAAATACGTATGAGGAAGGGCAAAGTGTTATGATAGACTTGAATATGTTTACTGTATTTAACCTAAAAGGGCAATTAGCTGATGATAAAGAGCATCTTATAGCGTATGAAACTAAGAGTTATGGAGCAACAAGTAAAACCAAGCAAATAACACGTTTAACAATACGCTCATCAACAATAATATCGAGTATATTTTAAACCATCTGGATTCAACACCGCTTACTTACAAAATAGTGAATATTTTCGCTAGTATTGCATCTATGCGCGCACGATGGACAAACAATGATTTCAGTGACTTTACTAGAGTTACTACTGACGTAACAAGCGCTGTAGATACTACTCCAGCCTGGATTGTGGCAGTTGTCCTTTTATGTCTTTTATTTTTATTACCTCAATTTACGCGGCTACTTGTTCGTCGTGATCCATTATATGCAAGAGACTTTAGAACTATCTTGATTACTACACTCGAGAATGAAAGTACCAGTACAAACTCTTTAAATAAAAAAATTGAAGCAAAACGTATCGACATGATAGCCAACCCAAGTATAGCTGGTAAAAGTACCATATCACTTTGTATAGATGGGTGCTTAGTCAAAAAAGTGAAAAATGAAGATGAAAACAGTTTAATACTTAATAATGATAAATCTTCAGACTGAAAAAAATAAAAATATAATCCCATTTTTCTTTTTACTGTATTTTCACAAGTTATTAAGAAAGAGTAAGTGAATATTTGGGAAAGTTTAAATACAATTATTGAGAAAAAGTCAGGATATTTTTGTAAATCCTTTTTGTATAAGTAGCATATAAAAAGAGACATATTGTTGCGCTTCTTATTTTAAAAAGTTAAATATACAACAGTGTATTTCCTTCTTCACTGTGACTTTTAACTCCGTTTATCTTAAGACTGTGGTATGACTCTTTAATTTCTGAGGGTTTTTGTCGGTTGGATAAAAAGTTGTGTTTTTAAGATGTGATGCATATTGAGCGTTGGTATTTTTCTTCTATAGAAGAAAGATTGGTATATAAATCCTTTACTGAAATATAAATAAAATTTAATTGAGATAAACCCTAATACAAATAGAGTTTCTTTTATGAGTATATTAAAAGTATAAGAATCATTTTTATTTAGGATATTTAGGAGAAATAAAGTATACATCATTTATACAAGTGTGGTGTTATCATATATCAAGTTACATAAAATTATATACACTAATAATATTATCTACGTATTAATTAGATCTCTTTCTTATTATAAACAACTATATAAATTAAAAACGATTGTGTGCAAACAAGCTTTTACGTATTACAATTTACTTATCGAAATAACACAATGATACAAGTAATTTCAAATGCACATATAGGCAGTTGTTACAACAGATTCGAGAACATACTATAAAAGGCTTTGTTATCACCAACTTTTTTTTTCCAATAGATTTGCTGAAGATGTTACGCTTTCTTCAAGAGAAGGCTCTATCTTTTCTGAAGGTGTTGAATCTGTTTCGAGAGTGATGTCTCAAAAAATAAAGAAAAAATCGAAAGAACTACTGCCAAGGCTTCCGCTTTAAAAGAAGTAGGACCAAAGTATGCTACTAGTAAGAAAAGAGCTTGTAAAGATTGTGGTACACTGGGACACGCAAGTATGACCAACAAAGTCTGTCATCGTCATGAAGAGCATTTGCGAGAACTAAAAAAATCTCGTTTTGTTATTAAAACAAGTTTTAAAAATACTATTAATCTGGCTAACAATAAAGTCAATGCTTCATTTTGCGTAGCCGTTCAAAAAGTTGTAGTTATCGCATTGTGGAGATGTTACTTCCATCACTTCTTTGTTTGTAAATTTCTTTATTCTTGAACTCTTAAGTGCGGGTATGACAATTCCTCCGTTGACACATACATTTCTTTATGACTTTGCTTCCCTTATAATGAATCTCGGATCTAAAGCTTTGCCACATGTAGTAGAAAATTTTAATCGTTTTACAGAAATGCTGGGTGATACTTATATTCCTGAAAGGTTTTATTCTCAAGTCGTTACTAATATTATTAGAAGATATCCAGCGCTAATTCATAACCATGTTGCCGATAACTACAAGAAGAGGTCTTTAAGACATTTTTTTACATGTTTATCTTCAACAAATTCCGAATTTCGCATTTCTTGTTCGACAGCTCATAAACGAGAACTGGCCCAACAGATATTTGATAGTATCTCAAACGATATTAGTACTAGTTATAAAGAAGCTATGAATCTTACTGAACCTCAAAAGGCAATTATAACTAGACTGAAAAATGAAAGCGCACGTTTGATGGGTCCATTACCATTAACCACAGCTAATGTTGGAGCTAGGCCTCATTTATACTTACCTTGGTTATATCATGTCCTACAAAGAATGGAACAAGTTGATTCTATTAAAGAACACGTACCGGAAAAGAAGGCGAATATAGGGTTCATACATAGAAAAGTAAAAGAGTTAGTAAGATTGGTGGATTTTCCAAGAAAATTTCAAAAAACCTTAGAAAACCATGTACAAGAAGCTATAAATATTAGAGCTGGTAAACCGAAACTCAGACGACCCAATTGTAATACTTACCAAAGAAGAACGCGCCAAGATCTTTCCGTTGAAAAAAAGGCTTCCTTAGATCATTTTGTACAAGAGACAAGAGATTCTATTTCCACTAATACATTCCGGCCTGAAAAGTACACTGATCCTAGAGGGGCTCGCTTTTTTTTTATAATTATTCCTTTATATAGCATGCAAATGCGTCATATTCCTATTAATCGACTGGCACTAGCGGAATCATGGAATTGCCAATATACCAAAAAAAAAAAAAAAAAGTATAACACAGCTATGCTGGAAGGCTTTTGATATGACTAAGATTGGATTTAAATCTTTTGACCAGTTAAATAATTCTGATAACAGAAAAGAATTTACGGGTGCACTTCGTACTGATGGTGTTGATCTTTACTTTATTTGTGATAGGCCCGTTCCTGCTAATTCTTTACCTCTCACACCATCCGATGTTTCTTTAAAGGTTGACTTATCTTCTGCAACTGTATGGGGAGTAGATCCAGGTTTGCGAGATTTCTGCTGATGGTAATCATCTGGAAAGGTATAGAATAAGAACAACTACAACTGCTGAATATTATCAACTTGCCGGTTTTAAGAAAGCTACAATTACTCGAGGGAAGATTGGTAGAGGTGATGCTGAGGAAAGAGCTATTATTTCCGCTACGCCATCCTTAAAGACTAGCTCTTTAGATCGGGTTAATGCTGCTGCAATATATATATTAAATAATTTTGTAAATATAACTCTATATTATGACTGTGATTTAAAATTCAGCAAGCTTAAATTTCGTAACTATGTTAAAAAATAGCAAACACTCTCAGAAATATCCAAATGTCTAATAACTGGCAATAGAAAGTATGACCCTACCAGACATATGGTAATTGAAGATAGTAACAAGAAGTGGAAGCAGCTTTCCCCTGGAGATGGACCAGTAAAATCAAACAAACCTGTTGTACTTGCTTTTGGCGCTGCCATGTTTGGTAACTTGAGAGGAAACGTACCTGCTTCTACCAAAGTCGTTAAAGACTCTCTCATTAAATTTGCTCGCGAAAGAAACAAAAAAGTACCAACTTATGTTGTAATGGTTGATGAATATTTGACTTCACAAATATGCCCTAGGTGCCAAATCAGAACAACCTCGAACGAAAAAAACAGCTCCGGCTTAAAAATACACCCTGTACTCAAATGCTCTACTTGTGATACACGATGGAATAGAGACCATATGACCAGTATGAATATCCGTTCCGTTTTTTTTTATATGGCTCGAAATAACAACAGTCGCCCAGAAGTCTTTAGGAGGACATAATCCCTTATCTTAACTTATATCCTTTATAACATTTGGATAACCATTATTTACTTTTGATAAGTTCTTTTTTTCTTATAACTTTTTTTTCTCTTCTTTTCTTTTTGAACTGTTTACTAACATATTTTTATATCAAAAAACACTACCTAACTTTCCCCCAAAAAGTTACTTATTTTTTCTCAATATCCTATGAAAATAAAGTAAATGGTGCTTGGATACAGTGAGAGTTTTTACGATGTGGTAATGTGACTGCTGTTTAAAATAAGGGTCACGGATTGGCTTGCGGGATTTCTGTTCAAGCGAGCAGTGAGGGGCGGTGGAATTCCCGAGGCCAAAAGAGACAATCAAGTTGGCAAGTGAATAGACCTTCCTTTTTTATCAGATTTCATCATGGGTAAGAACTATTGAATTTTTATTATGGATGTAGAGAGAAAAGAGCAAGTGATTGATGGGGAGAAACAAAAAAAAAGGAGTTGTGATAGATAGATGGATGGATGGATATAAAAACAGATTTTTTCCATCTAAAAAAAAGGGGGATACATATAAAAAAAGTGCATGTGTACAAAGATGCACAAAATGTAATACAATTTGTTGTTGTTTGCTAATGTAGTATTTTGTTTAATAATATAGGTAAGGGACAACCTAGAGGTTTGAACGCAGCTCGTAAGCTCCGTATTCACCGTCGTGACCAACGTTGGGCTGATAAGCAATATAAGAAGAGAGCTCTCGGAACTGCTTTCCGTTCTTCTCCCTTCGGTGGTTCTTCTCACGCCAAGGGTATCGTTCTCGAAAAGATTGGTGTCGAAGCCAAGCAACCTAACTCTGCTATTCGTAAGTGTGTTCGTGTTCAACTTATCAAGAACGGTAAGAAAGTTACTGCTTTCGTTCCCAATGATGGTTGTTTAAACTATGTTGATGAGAATGACGAAGTTTTGATTGCCGGTTTCGGTCGTAAGGGTCGCGCTATTGGTGATATTCCTGGTGTCCGTTTCAAGATTGTCAAGGTCGCTGGTGTCTCTCTTCTTGCTCTTTACAAGGAAAAGAAGGAGAAGCCTAGATCATAAATTATCTCGTATCTCTGCTATACTTTTTCCAATATTAAAAAAAAACTACTGTATTTTGGGTCTTTCTTTTATTAAGAGCTTGAAATGCATGGTAAAATACTTATAAAATAAAAGGAAAAAAAAAAACTTCTACACATAAACATAAAATTTAATTGAGTTTTTGAGCAACATACGCGATGCCTGTCAAAACAACACCTAATCTCCAAAATCTTCCCCATAGATTTTCCATACCAGGTGCTACTTTATTAGGTACATTTTCATCTCCTGCTGCTCTTCTTCTTTCTGTAGCCTTTTCCATTCTTTGTCTTCTTCTGTGTTCTTCTGCTTCATAATGTTTATTATAGTGATCTCTATGATCAAATCGACCTTCTACTTTATCTTTTCTCATTCTTTCTGCTTGTTCTTTTGCACTACTTGAACCTGTACTTCTAGGTGCTCTTCTATTTCTAAAATGCCACGCTTGTGAATTAGCATTACCACCTCCTGCTCTGGAATAAGTTGCTGCAGTATTTCTATTACTATTACTACTATCATCATACTCATAATCGTACTTTCTTTTACTGGCTTCATTTCCAAGTACACCATAGGCTTCGTTAATATCCAAGAACATTGTATGTGCTTCTTTATTATTAGGATTAAGATCTGGATGAAACTTTTTTGAAAGCCTGTAATAATTTGACTTGATGGTCTTTTTATCTGCATTATGTTTTAATTGTAAAATGTCATAGTATTTCTTTTGTCGTGCAATGCTTGAATGGAACGAACGTTTTAACAGCATCATTTAATACAAGAAAAAGAAAAAGACAAAAAAAAAATAGATAAATTTTTAGTGCAATTTTTTTTTTTTTTACCTGCGACACTGTTTTTAACGGGATACCTAGCGTTACTTCACTAGAGGGAAGATATTAACTTTTAATGACGATGTCTTTATAATTGAATTAGCTTAATTATTTCTGTGGATGCAACTCTTTTTTTTTGTGCTTGTCTGTGATATCATTTTTGCAAAAGGTGTATTTATTTATATATTTTAACTAAAGTAATTTATACTACTAGATTTATTTCTTTTCGTCCTTCTTCTTTTCCATATCCTCCAATGCCTTTTGAATACGTTCATCATTTTTATCGACACCAGGTAAAGAACCTAATACTGCTGACATCATCTCTTCGTCTTCTCCATCATTCATAGACATTTCCAGTGCTCTTTGAAGAGCATCATCTTCATTTAAATCTTCCATTGTTTCGTCTTCATCTTGAACAGGAGCATCATTCATTGACATTGCTAAAGCAGCTTGAAGTTCAGCATCTTCATCGTTTTGTTCAGGTTGTGAATCTATTGCCATAGCAGAAGAAGATTCTCCTTCTTTTGAATTACTACCACCACCTCCATTCTTTGCTGCTTCTGCCTCTTGGCGTGCCTTTTCCTCTTCAAGTGAAATACGTAATGCCTAAAATAATATATCTATTAATATGGTATATTCCTCCTCCCCCCCCCCTTCTTTTTATTAGTGCTTACCAATGCAAGCTCAGGATCAAGACTAGGATCAATACCAAATTCAAAGTCACCACCATTACTAGCACCGAAATTACCAGCAGAACCTTCTTCACCAGCAATAATAGGAGTAGAGATAAGCATATCACTTAAAAGATGAGGTCCAGGAGGAATAGTGACAAGATGACTGTTATCACTGTTATTGACATTATTAATAAAAGCTTCTAATCTAGAGGTATTTTCAGCTTCTTCACCAAAATTGATAATATCTACTGCAACGTTATTCTTTTTAAGCTTCTTGGCAAGTTTAACCAATGTCTTTTCATCACTTTCAACAGGACTTGCAACAAATACAATAATTCTTTGGCGTTGGTTTCTGTTTTGTCTATGTTTCAAAGCAAGCTAATACAATAGATTTTTAGTTAAATATATCCTGTTTTTTTGTTTTTTATTTTTTACCTGGGCAATTTGAACACTGGTTAAAAAATTAGGTTTACCACCTGCTTTAACAGCATGCAAAGCGGTAAGAATCTTGCCAACGTCTGTGGTTAATGTAACTAAAACTTCCGGTCCTTTGCCTGCTGCAGTCATGAGTCCAACAGTATTTTCGGGATTCGATTGTGTTTTAGATGAAAAAATAAGATTGACGGCTTCGTTTTGTGCAACTAATCGAGTAGGAGAATAGTCCCCATTACGCATCCATTCGGAATTGTCGACGCTTTTTTTTAAAAAAAAAAATACTAGATTAATATGCTATTTATATGAATATACTATATTTAAAAAAAGTCAATATATTTACACAATCATTGAAGCTTCCATAACCATTTTTTTTTATATGTATATTTTTAATAAAGAAAAAAGGAAAGAGAAAAAACCTTGGTTTTATTTTACGCGTATGCCCTTTTTTTTTCAAAAAAGTTACGCACTCTAACACCTTTCCTTCTACGACACGTTAACCTTACGTCACCCTTTATAAGTAAAAAAAAAAAAGTGACTTCTTTTAAAAAATATGAAAACCTACACTGCCACAAACGACGTCTTACACATTCAACCACTAGTTAAGACACTACGCGAACCCCCAAAAAAAAAGACAGAACCTACCTTTGAGATTCCTGAGTTGATCAGCTTCATAATGACATGTTATGCATGTTTAAAAACCAAACACGATACCGACGTCCTTTAGTAAAGACACAAAAAAACTTAACGGCTTATTGTTATTTTTTCACTTTTTACATACAATCTAGATACAAAGTATCCAAGTACGTACTGTAGACTCTGTGAGGACAAAAAATTTAAATGCGACTGGTCTACACAGTCTTGTTATTGAAATTGATGATTGATGATACGGTTAAACGTGATCTGCATGATCCCGATTACTATTGTATGGTCTGAGAGACTTGTTCTGATGATAAAATTGAGTATTGCTGTAATAGTTTAAAACTGGGGAAAGTAAAGTTTATGTTTTATGATTGAATTGACCCTAATGTTTAGTAAAAGTATTGAAAACGACAAAATATTCACCGTAAACGAATACAACTCAACCGTTACTTTTCAGTTATTGCTTTAAAATTACCACTAATAAGCAAGTAGGTAGTATGAGTGAGAGGAACTGGAAGACGACGTATAAAAGGTGCAGTCACATGTACAAACGAGAAATGTCCTCGTAGGTTGTCTAGTCGTTCCAACGCCACCAACGGGGTCAGAACGGCGCCATGAATATTGTCTTAATTGGTTTTTGCCACTTTTTAGAAGAGGTTATTTTTTATGTAAACAGGTTCAATTTGTCCAATCAATTCCAACGCGACTTTGCGGTCCTCGGATGTCCCGACAACTTAAAAATGTTTTTGACCGCAGCTAGTTTTTTCTTTTCTTTATATTTTACACCTTTTTGTTAAACCACATATATTTTTTTTGTAATGTCACTTGAAAGTTGGGCAACAGATAAGCTGAGCGTTTTTTTGGGTTTCGACCCGGAGACCTTAAAGACACAAATCTTACCTTACTTAATGTCTTCTAATTCACCTGATGCCTTTGCCGATGAGCTTATGGTAAGAAAACGTCTTTTTTTTTAAAAAAATATATAAGCAAAAGTCTTCAACTTTTTTTCTTTTCTTTTTAGGGTATGGTTGGTGCAAGTGACGAAGCACTAAGCTTTATTCAAGAGTTTACAGAACGTCGATTTGCACCTAAGGTCGAAACACCACCACCACGACCAGCCCCGCCAGCACCTAAAGCCATTACTCCAAGTCAATCCGTATCACCTTCTACGTCTTCTATTCCTAATACTCAATCAGAAGGTTTATTTCCTTCGTTACCTAAAAATGAACAACCCTACGAAACCATGTGGCCTGTTAATATCAATGTACATCAAAAAAAGGACGATGAATACTTTGCTGGGTAAGCCAATACATGTAAAGGATATATCATCATTTGTAATTAACAATATAATCTAGTTTAAAAAAAACAAAGCGAGGAAAGAATAAAGCTCAAACGAATGAATTAAGAGCGGCTGCTTTTCCCGCTGAAAATAAGCAGCCATCAGCTGCAACAGTAGCAAAGAAAGAAAAGAAGAAAGCCAAAAATGAAATGACTTTAGAGGACGCGTTAAAG
The DNA here is from genome assembly GCA_025201345.1 of Thamnidium elegans. NCBI lineage: Eukaryota > Fungi > Mucoromycota > Mucoromycetes > Mucorales > Mucoraceae > Thamnidium > Thamnidium elegans. The sequence continues at coordinate 104,167 of JAIXMG010000033.1, forward strand.
GAATTAGATATCAAAGCGGAGAAACCAGGAAAAAAAAGAAAGCCGTGTCAATGCCAAGCTACCAAACATCCCTTGTTAACAGCAGCGCCCAATTGTTTAAGTTGTGGTAAGATTATCTGTACATCTGAAGGTGTAGGACCTTGTACATTTTGTGAAGCACCTGTTTTATCAAAAGAACAACAAATTGCATTAATTGCTGAAGCTAAAAAGAAACGTGCTGAACAAAAACAACAACAACAACAACCATCAAAGCGTGCACCAAGTGGCAATGTAGGGGGTATGTCAGCTTACGCTTCTAAAGTAGGTGGTGATATTTATTCTACCCGTTATGAAGAAGATGAAAATAGAATAAAAGCAGAAGAACACAAGGAAAAGTTATTAGAATTTCAAAGAACCAGTGCACAAAGAAGTACTGTTATTGATCAAGCAACTGATTTTGAATTACCAACAGATCAAGCTAATTTCTGGCTATCACCACAAGAGAGAGCTTTATTAATCAAGAAACAACAATCTAATCTAAGACGTGTTGAACGTAAAGGGCAAAGCAGTAAGCGTAAGGTGATGACTATTGATGTTCAAACAAAGCAAGTTAAGATGGTAGATGCTGATGATGATTCTTCTTCTGAAGACGAAGTACCAGTAGTAAAGATGAATTTATCAAAGCAACCGCAAGAAAACGATGCTTCTTCTGCAGGTACTTATGCTGTCAACCCCTTATTAAAGGGTATTGAACGACCTACATTTATTGGAAAACATACAAAGAAAACAAAGGGTCAATTAAGAAGAAAAGAGCGTGTTCAATATGACTTAGACGATGTTATGAATGATTACATTTATTCTGGAAGCATAGGCGACCAAGATGCGTTAGATCCGTCAAACGAACCTATCACCTGCTAAGATACATTATAATAATAATAATAATAATAATAATTGTAATAAAAAGTACGGCTGTATTTATTTAATCATTTTTTTGTATGAACTACACTAGTTGTACTATTGACCTTTTCAATAGCTTTTTTTTCTTATATCAAGCACGATTTGATTGGCTAGTACAGTACAATACACACCTGGATATTTCTTAAAATCAGATATTCTAAATATAAACTTACGTGTAAATGTCGACCAGTTTTTAATACTAGGATATAAAATGCATAATACCGAGTTCCTAAAAGCTCATATTAGCACGCTTTTTTTCTTTTTTTTATATAATTGGTATATCACATCATACCAATAAAAAAAAGCTCCACTGGGCATGTTATTACCATGTATTATCCTAAGTGAGCGATAGAAGTAAATGTAAGTTTTACCTACTATAAATGATGAACTTTCTACAGGGCCTCAAGTTAGATCAAATTTATATCTAGATATCTTACCTGTACTGATGTGAAGCAGTATTTATAAAGGAAATCATGTATGTGAATTAAGGGTCCATACCAGAATAAGAGTAGACGACATTCTTGCGTCGATATATAAGCTGTGCTCATACGTACTAACCGTATCTAATCGTTTTTTTTTTTTTTTTTTTTTTTTTTGTAAGCCATTCGTTATTGCTGCTGATTTTGCAGTGTGTTTCTACTGCCGTAGGGCATTCTTACTGCCAGTGTGCTTCCGTAGCTTTTAGATGGATTTCAGTAGCCATTAGTTCAAATATTTAAACTAACTATTTTTACAAATAATATATTTTTGCATTTTCTAATGATCCCCAATTTTAAAAAACTCAGATGTACTCCTAGTGCCCCCCAACGTAACCTCTATTGTCATATAAGAAAATTATCTGAGACAACAGTAAAAAGACTACGGGATAATAAAAAAAAAATCCTGGGAGGTGTAATAAGTACACTTTTATTCATCCGAAAAAAAAAAAGTTACTTAGAAAATAAATATGAAAATTTCGTTCGGTCATTCACAAGTCCTTCTAGTATCGCTTCGGGTGGCCAAATTAAAAGTATACATGAATATATGGTCTGCAAAGGTACACAGTAATAACTACTGTAAATTAAAATACTTTATTAATTTTTTATATTTACTTGGATACACAAATCAAACTTTAAGACAGACCGTTGAAATATTGTAAACTGCTTACGGTTAGGCATACTTCTACGCATATATACTTTCATCGCTTACACTCCTTACACCACTTATGTCGCTTATGCCACTTACATCACTAACTATTCCGACTTTGTTATGTCTCTGTCTGCTGCAAGATGCATCTCCTTCACCGGACGGAAAGCTCAAATTATTCGTTTCGTTCTTTCATATACTAACCTTCTACTTTTTTATTTCTTTTATCTCTTCATTCTGGCTCTTCATTCTGTCTCTTCGTTCTGTCTGCCCCTTTTGTTATTTTTTATAATCAATTGTAAGAGGGAGAAAAGGGACCAGTAGAATAGAAAGGAGTGTGGATGATTTAGATATCTTCGTACAAGAGAATATGTATATTTATAAGAATCTAAAAAGAAAAAAAGGAGAATAATACTGCAGGTCTTTACATAGTCGGCGAATGTTGAACACTTTCTAATAAACTATCTGGGAAGAAACAGCCTTTTCCCGTCATTATTTGCTATAAAATATATTTTAGGAATCATTTACTCATCGTTATTTCTTGTATGTTTATACAAAGTATAACAAACCGAAAAAAAAAACTTCTTTCAGGATTTAATTGTGGTTATTCACAACTGTCCTATATTAGACCAGGATGATATAGATATTCTACGGAAGATACGTTGTCAGCTGTACCTCTTTTATATCTTGGAAACCATCATTGGACTGACCAACTACTAACTATGATATATACGCATTATATTCCTTATTATTTTATGTTGCTACGTGATAAGGTGATTAATCATACTTTCCTATTTTCCGCTGGATCAACAATAGGTCTTTTTTTTAACTCCACCTTATATTTGTATTTTTCTTGGAACCATTAAATATTACATTAGAGTGTAGATTTCGCATTCAGAAACGAAGTATATTTCTTTAAAGAAGCATCAAATCTCTCAAGAAGTCAAATTCCTTTTAATCTCGGTAGAGCCATTATCACCATTTTTTATGTTAATCTCATACATATTTTTTAAAGGAAGCATGCAGAATTTCGATTGGAATTTTTTTTATTTTTGTTTTATCATAAACAATTGTACAACTCTGAGTAAAAAGTAATCATTGGTTTTTATACATCCTTCAAAGTCCGGATTTAAATACGCTTGAAAACCTTTGGTACCTTTTAGGTAGAAAAATTGGAAAGAGAAGTAATAAATGTACTCATTTGAAACAATTGGATACCTTTATCCAAGAAGAATGGGTAAGACATTTGTTTAAAATTTACGAGCAGTATGCCCGAAAGATGTATAGCTGTAAAAAAAAAAAGTCAATAATGGCCATACCAGATATTAAAACATAAATAAAACCTAACGTTCATTAGTTGTATATTTCAGTAATTTATATATAAATTTAAAAGTTATCTGATTAAAGTTTTTTATCAAGTTTCTTCATTCAAAGATGCTATATCATATGGATAATTGTTTTTGTTTGTAAAAGTGACGATTTCTATTTGATCGGAGTAGTATAACCCATATAAAATGTCAAGCGTTTTTTTTTAAAAAAAAAAGATACGTTTTCTACACCAATGTCCGATTACGCTACACTTTGTTATGGAGAAGAAGGTGCTAGGTATGTATATAACCAAACGCGTTTTATTCTTCTAGTCTCTTAGAAATCACAGTAAAGATTTCAATACTCATGATCCACGAATAGATTAGATCAGGCTTTTGACCTAACGTTTAAACAACATGAATCACCACCTGTCATTTTATTAAAAGGAGATTCAGGAACTGGAAAGTCATATATAGTATCACACTTAGCTCAAATACATAATGTAACCTTGCATTCAGTCACACTTGGTGAATTAGCAGCAGCACACCGTGGACAATTAAGCAAAGGATTCAAGCGTTTAATTTGGAAAGCAACTACCTCAAACAACTGTCTTGTATTGATTGAAGACTTGGACTTATTTTTCCCACGTCAAGGTCAAGAAGATATGAGTTTATTGCCTATTGTAAGCTCTCTAGTACAACAAGAAAAGCTTATGTTGATCGCTACCACACGTCGTCCTGATCATATTGCGTTTGATGTACGACCATTGTTCCAAGACGAAATCCATTTACAAATTCCCACACCAGACGAACGATTCCATATGATGAAATATATATATAACCGCGAATTCTTATGCATCAAATCTTTAAGTGATCAGGCTATTCAACTGCTATCTTCCAAAGCGCATGCATTTGTAGCTGCAGATATTGCTCAATGGTGTCGATTAGCAGAGGAAGATGCGTTGATTAAAAAATTAGATCAAGGTAAAAAAAAAAAAGAGAGCTAAAGTGAAACTTCCCCCCTTACACTTTTACATTATAGTCGATATAAAGAATTTTGATAATACATTTAGTGATATCAAAGTAAGTGGATTACAGAATTCGGCCATGGCAGAGAAACCTGATCCAGTGTATTGGAAAGATATTGGTGGTTTAGTTGCTGCTAAAAGTGCGCTTGAGGAATCTGCTGTTTGGATTTACAAACACGACGATGCTTATAAAAGATTAGGTATTCGTCCATCCAAAGGAGTATTATTATTTGGTCCTCCTGGTACAGGTAAAACACTACTGGCAAAAGCAGTAGCAACTGAATCTTCTGCCAATTTCCTACCTGTCAGTATTCCAGACTTAATTAAAGGTGAAGTGGGTGAATCAGAAAAGGCAGTTTCAAGAATATTTCAAACTGCTATTCGATGTAGTCCTTGTGTTATCTTTCTAGATGAATTAGAAGCTATATTCTCTTCTAGAGATACAACGGGCGATGTAGGAAGAAAAGTAAGTAGTTTTTAACATTTTTTTTTTTTAAAAAAAATAAAATAAAATAACAAGTATGCTAATTACAATAAATATAGCTTATTTCTCAATTTTTGATTGAAATTGATCATTTAGATAAAGTAGATAAAAGTGTGATTTTATTAGGAGCAACAAACCACCCAGAATCAATTGATAATTCTATTTTACGACCTGGTAGATTAGATCGCTTAGTTTATGTAGGAGCACCAAACCTAGAAGAACGAGTTCAAATTTTACAAGTATTAAGAAACAAGACAAAAGTACAGCCCAATATCAATTTAGAAGAGATTGCCTCGAAAACAGAAGGTTACACCGGCGCCGATCTACAGGCTGTTATTAGAAAAGCTGGTCTTTTATCCTTAAAGCAAAATTTATTACAAATCACACAAGAAAATATATTGAAAGCGATAAAAACTGTGAGTCCCTCCGTAATTGTCGAATAAAATAAACTATTTTTTATGTATATATACGTGATTTTTTTATTACAATATAAAAAAAATGAGGATGGTAAAAAATGTTGGGGTGTTTTAATATCTAAATATCTAATGGTGAAAAAAAAAAGAAGGGTTTTCATATGTAAAATCTATTTTCTGGTTTTTTTTTTGTGATTGTTTGACTATTTACAAGGCAGCATCGAGCTCACCTACGGCAGCCAAGATGAGACCTCGGAAGAGGGGACAAGGGTTCAAAGGACGAGTAAGGTATTCAGGATGATATTGACAACCAACAAAGTAAGGGTGATCATCCATTTCGACAATTTCCATACGCTGACCTGTTGTATCCTTACCAACAAATTGGAGACCGTTCTTTTCAAAGGTGCTGATATATTCAGGGTTAACTTCATAACGATGACGATGACGTTCATCAACAGAGTCCTTGGAACCGTATAATTTACGAGCACGACCGTTTTCAGATCCAGGTTGGAAGACGGTAGGACGAAGACCTAAACGCATGGTACCACCCATATGGGTCTTGGAAATTTCAGGCATATCAATAACGACAGGTGTAGGAGTAGTAGGGTTCATTTCAGAAGAATGAGCTTCAGACATACCACAAACATTACGAGCGAATTCAATGACAGCAATTTGCATACCCAAACAAATACCCAAGTAAGGGATCTTGTTCTCACGTGCCCATTTAGCGGCAACAATCATACCTTCGATACCACGGTTACCGAAACCACCAGGAACAATAACACCATCTGAAGCACACAAAGCCTTCCATGATTCATGGAATTTCAAGGGGTCAGTGTTGAGTGTATCGTTTTCTAAATCGGTAGCTTCGATCCACTTAATTTCAATCTTACGCTTACAGTTGAGAGCAGCGTGTTCAAGAGCTTTGTAGACAGAGATATAAGAATCGTGAAGGTTGGTGTATTTACCAACAAGGGCAATAGTAACATTTTCATGAATATGAACGTAACTACCGGCTAAAGTTGTCCATCTGGTCCATAACTCTTCACCAACTAAACGACGTTCATCGCTGATTTTAATGGAGTCAAGGTTAAGACGACGGCGGAAGAAGTCGATAACACCAGATTCACGCATTAAGATAGGAACATGGTAAACAGAAGAAACATCATGAACTGCCAATACTTGTTCAGGAGCGACATGACAGAACATGGAGATCTTGGCAGCAACACTGGGATCGAGAATCTTGGAAGAACGACAAGCAATGAGATCAGGAGTAAGACCAGCACCACGAAGATCACGAACACTCATTTGAGTAGGTTTAGTCTTTTGTTCACCAACGGAACCAACAACAGGAACTAAAGAAACATGAATAAGACAGAAGTTATCATGACCAACACGGAATTGGAATTGACGCATAGCTTCAACAAAGGGAGCAGATTCAATATCACCAACGGTACCACCCAACTCAATAATAACAACATCGGGCTTCTCGCCGTCAATAGGTAATTCAGCAACACGCTCAATCCAGCTTTGAATAGCATCAGTTACATGAGGAACGACTTGAACAGTTTTACCGAGATAATCACCCTTACGCTCCTTTTCAATAACTTCACTGTAGATTTTACCAGTTGTAATATTGTTGATACGACTTAATTCAACATCGAGGAAACGTTCGTAGTTACCCAAATCTAAATCGACTTCACCACCATCATTTAAGACAAAGACCTCACCTAATAATAATATATCAGTTTTAACTTTTATTTTCGCTAAAAAGTATCCATATAAAAAACTTACCGTGATCCAAAGGACTCATAAGACCAGCATCGATATTAAGGTAAGGATCAATTTTGATAGCTGTCACACGGAGACCTAAACTCTTTAAAAGAGTACCGGTACTAGAGGCAATAACACCCTTACCGATACCTGAGATAACACCACCAGAGACGACGATATATTTAGTCATTTTTTTTATTATATATTATTTTTTTAAAAAAGAAAAAAATGATGTTTTGAATCAAATTATAAATTTTCGAACCTTTTTTTTTTTTTTTTTTTTTTTTTTAAACTATGTGACTGTAAACAAAAAAAAAAGCAATGTCTATAAGCCACCTAATAAGCAGTAAGCCACTTGCACTTTACTCTTTTCGTTTCGGAAGTTTATCATTTTTATTAACTTCACTTTGGGTTTGTTTATCAAAATGATAAACTTTAAAAGGGTAGAAAAATTCCGTATTTGGGAGAAACGATAGACTTTTTGTTCTGTCAAAATAAATACAGTCAAAAAGATATGCGCGCCAGGTTTTTTCACCAGATCTTTTTTATTTTAATTTGCGTCAATAGCTATATGTACTCCATCTAATGCACTAGGTTTTTTTTTTTTGCCTTTTGTCTGCGAAAGAAAAAAGACACTGTCTGTCTCTCTGCACTCTGCTAAAATTAAACTTTGATACAATAAGAATTATAGAATTCTCTTCATGTGCACAAACATTTAATAGTCCGCCTATTTTTGCTTTGAGCTTTTAAGGAACACTTTTTTACCCAACTTTTTTTTCCTTTTTTAATAAACTATAAAAGAATGAATTCATTATACAACAATGCTTTAAAGCAGAGTCATGCACTTCAAAAAGACTTGGATAGTAAAGTTTTTATTTATATCGACTACAAACCAATGTTGTGCATTCTATTAACCACTCCATCTGCTTTACAGAATTTCAATCAGGGCAAGATGCTTCGGCTGGTTTACAAGGTAACACTTGTCATCTTTATACTGGTTAGTTTATTAACGTGTAACTTTTTTTTAGGACAAATTTCTGTATCGTTTAACGCTTTACAAAGACATATTGATGAGTATGAGAACTTGGCTAAAAGAGAATTGATTCCAGTTAAAAAAGAAACCGCTTTAACGTAAAAGAAAAATGCAGAACCTTTTGTTACTTGTTGTATTTATTATATTATTTTATCTCTATAGACGAGTTGGAAAGTTTAAGAGTGATTTACAAGAGATGAAGGTTAGATTTGAAGCAATAAAAAAACAACAAGAGACCTTACAGAATGAGCAAAACAGAGATAATTTATTAAGAAGACCAAATAGAAGTGGTTCTAACGTGGTAAGCTTTACTGACGGAAGCAGAAAAGAAAAAAACATTTACTTATTAAAATACTTGTTAGCCCGAACATCCATATCAGCCGCTATCACGAGATGAGTTTGCTTTACGTGAACAATCTTTTGCTAGAAATACAGATTCACAATTGGATGAATTTATTGGACAAGCACAAAGTTTATTAGAAAATTTGACTGATCAACATAGTATTTTAAAGGTAGAATAGGATAATTAGAAAAAGTAACTTTTCTTACTTTTTATATATAATAGAAAACACAAAAGAAAATATTAGATACAGCAAATTATTTAGGATTATCTCAAAATACAATTCGATATATCGAAAGAAGGTCAGCACAGGATAAATGGATCTTTTATGGAGGTATGATCATTACTGTCTTGATCTTATGGGCAATTGTACACTTTATTGGAAAATAATAATATTCTAATTTGGTAATAAAACTTTACTGATTTTATATCTAATACCTAAATAACTAAGGTAATCTAATTCTGGAAATACGCGAACTCTACGTACTTCAGGAAAATGACTATCTTCAATATCTATAAAAGTTCCTTTGATACGTATAGTATTTTCTAATTTTTCATAATTTACTAAATCCAAAGGAATCCATCGCGATTCATTAAAAAATAACCATTGTGCAATAATCTTTCGTTTATTATTCTTCTTCATAGCTGATAGCGTATATTGTGCAGGACTTCTATCACGCCGACGTGTTGTCGTAGCTATTATTTCATTATCGAAATGACACTTCATTGGTGGTAAGACAACTATGCCACTAGTCTTATTAGTCTTAATATAAATACTTATATTATTATGTGTCATGATGTATAGTATAATAATAGAAAGTAAACGAAGAATAAAGAAAGAAAGAAAAAAAAATTAAAAAACTAGGTCATTTTTTATCAAACGATTGATATCATTTGATTAATTCGTGTGAGGTGTCATGCAATCTTATATAAACCCTATTAAAAAATGATAACGATCCAACTAGTTTTTTCGTTCTCTTCAATTTATTTAAGTTCATGTCTAACTATAAAATATGTTTCTCTTAAACTTTAAATAACACTACTCAGCTTGTAGATAAGTCAATTAGTAGCACAATCCAAATAAAGTATAATTGTTTGCTTAACTGTTTATTAAAATGTACATATGATGGTTGATCTCATCACGCCATGTACAACATTGTTTTGTTTTATTATTGTACCTACACTGGAAAGCTCAGTATATATGTATTACGGGGGGCTACAAGTACAATTTTTATTTGACACTTTTTATCTTTTTTTTTAAAGAAACATATCTTACATTACCCTATTTAATTAAAGTGATCATTCTCTTGTCGATTAAAAAAAAACCTGGACTCAAGTGACAAGAATTGAATAGTAAAAGTTGGGACCCTTTCTGCACAGCTTTTTTTCCCTGCTGTGACTCGTCATGCAATATTCATGTGAGAATTAGCCAATAATATCTTGCAGTGCTTAGATAAGCAGATACGTCTGCAAGAGTAATAAAAGCTGTTGGCATGACAATAATAAATTATTGGTTGGCGCATATACATATACATTACTATAACAACTCAGGCACAAAAAAAAAGGAAACTATTTTCTTCTCGCAAATAAACCCTTTCTTCATTCTCTTAAACATTTCACAGTACAAAAATAGAATAGTAAATAAATTGTTTACTAAAAAAAGCTTAAAACTTTTCCTCCTCATTTATTTTTGCAACAAAACAAAGAACTTATTGACGAGCTTCGAACTTCTCAATCTTCTTGTTAGCACGACGCTCACGGACGGCCTTGTTCTTGGCACGGAGAACATCAGCTTGTTCAGCGAGAGTCTTGGCACGAACCTTCTCGGCCTTAGCACGATGAATGTGTTCAATGAGAACACGCTTGTTCTTGAAACCGTTACCCTTGGACTTGAGGTAAAGAGAGTGATAAAGATGCTTATCGATCTTACCAGCTTCTCTGTACTTGGCTAAAAGACGACGAAGGACACGCATACGACGCATCCAGATAACTTGGCTGGACATACGAGCATCGGCAGTACCCTTTCTCTTACCATGACCCATATGACGACCGTTACGCTTAGCAGCGGCACGGACAAGAACACGGTAACGAGATTGAGCAACCTCGGGCTTACGGATAATAAGACCGTCCTTGACGAGCTTACGAATGTTGGCACCTATTTTTTTTTTTTTTTTTTAATCATCTGTAGAAAGATAATTGCACTAAAAAAAACTTACGAGAGTTGGCATTGGAGATCTCGTTGACCTCATTGGGATCGAGCCAGATCTTACGTTGACCACACTTGAGGACGGAGGCAGCGAGACGCTTTTGAACAAGCAAACTGACCCTATAATTTTTTGTAACGTTTAGTTATAAAACTCTTTATTTTATTCCATCAAAGGTTGTATTACATTTTAAAAAATCGACGAAAGCGAAAAAGAGGAGGTAACACTATTTTCGCCTGTTTAGCACAGTATATAAAAAAAAATTTGCGTTAAAAAAAAAAGTATAAGCCACCAGTGAATTTAAAATGGCGTAGAGTTTATGAAAAAAATGGTAGTACATAAATGCATATTTATTCCATCTGTTTTGGTTTGAGAGTCATTGTAATGTTTTTAATTTAGTTCTACTACACAACGGAGCAAATATCTTTCAAAAAGGGAAACTAATTGGTGGTTAGTTAATATGCTTTAAGTATCCCTTTTATATTTGTAAAAATACAGTATCTGTATTAAAAACAAAGCGATGACTTTGTCATTGAGCGTTTCCCTTTTCCCCCCTCAGGCTAAACATTCGCATCTAATAATTTGGTAACTATTACTACTACAGGTTTTAATTATTTTTATTTTACCTGAGCAAACTGTGACATGTTACTGTTTGCAACATTTTTAAAGGTCCCAAAAGAGTCCCCACAATCAGGTAACGAGTATATCTTGTATATGATGAACCTATTCTCCTTTAACATCTGAATGATACCATTATTCCTAGTAGGTTCTCTTGGTATTTCATATTTGGTACAGATCAATCATATGAAAACGAAAAAGAAAAAAAAATGTTGATAAAAAAAACCCACAACTTTAACACAGCAAATAAAACAAACCTATTGGAGACAGATCAGGGAAACATTTGCATACTTTAATTTATTGTTGACCAAAGATGAGCAAACTGTATGATGCGAATAAACAATGCGCAATACAAAAAGTGAAAACAAATCCAATTGATCCTTCAGAGGTCAACATAATAAATCATTTTATTAAAAAGAAAAACGAAAAACCTTACCTTTTTTAGCCTACTACTTTTTTAATCGGTATATCAAAAAAAAAAAAAAAGCCTTTTACGCGTAACTTTTCTGCAAAAACTTTTAACTTTACCTTGTCTGAAACTTTTCGTTACATTTTTCGTCCTTACGGTGGCTTGTTTTTTAAGACTTTTTGACAGGGAATTTAGAATTACGGTCACGAAAGTACTGAACAAAAAAAAAGTTTCTTTCTTATAACCTATTACTTCCAATATTTTCTTTAAAAGAAAAATGGCTTTCAAGTTCAATTTTACAGTGTGTATATATCACACAAAGAACCCTCCCTCTCTGGCAACTAACAGCTTTCTTTCTTAGAGCGAGGACTTAGATCTCGAGGATACTGAAGAGAATCAACAATTGGAATCTAGTCTCAATGAGTTAACTATTGACGAAACTAACGATATCGACAAGATTCCTAGCCGAGAATATGATATTCTTGTAAGCTTTATTTCTTTTATATAAGAAGTATATTAATTTTTGGTTATAGTCTTCACCTTTACCTAGCGTAATTCAAGCTGATATCCTTCAAGTACCTAACGTCGAAAAAGCACTTTATAAGCGTACTTTAGCCGACGTCAAATTTCAAATGGCTGAACAAGATACTCTTATTGAGGAACATGCGGATAAAGATGTTATCCCCATGTTAAACTTGAGTGGAAATACTGATTTAATTAAGGGTGTATATGAAGGTGGTTTTAAGACTTGGGAATGTTCTATTGATATGGTTCAATATTTATCTGAATTGCCTGAAGAACAAATCACTAACAAGAAGATTTTAGAGGTACATATATAAAAAAAATGAGAGTGCATATACACTTAACATTTTTTTTTTAAAAAAAATATAGCTTGGCTGTGGTTCATCCCTTCCTTCTCTTTATCTTTTATCTCGTAATAATACCAACAAAGTCGACGTACAAGATTATAATGACCAGGTTATTCGTTATATCACTATACCAAATATTCTTTTGAATACCGTTTTGACTGTGCAAGAACCATCATCCAGTATTGTAGAAGAAGAAGAGGAAGAAATCGAAGAAGAAAGTTCGGAAGAAGAGGATGATGAGGATGATGAAGACGATGAGGATGAAAAACGTATTGAAGAAGATGTTAATACGTGTGATGCTGAAGCAGAAATTCCTACTGAAAAAATTCCTACCATGTTACAATTAGTTTCTGAGCGTACAAGAGCATTTGTAGGGGATTGGAGTACATTACCTGTAAAATCTGAAAAGAAAACTAAAAAAGGAAAGCAAGTAACTAATTATATAAATTAGGAACAATTAAATGTCGATCAGGAAAAATATGATATGATTGTTACATCTGAGACCATTTACGCCGAGCATGCTTTACCCGATTTGATTAGTGTATTCCAAAAAGCACTCAAAAAACCTGACGGTGTTTGGTAAAGTAGAAAATTGGTTTAAAAAAAAAACGATTTAACCTCAGTTCAATAGTTATGTTGCTGCCAAAACTGTTTACTTCGGTGTAGGTGGAGGTATTTTACCCTTTTGTAATTTATTAGTCAAGACAAAAGATAAATCAGGAGATCAAATGAAATTTGAGAAGGTTTTTGAAAGCGAGAGTACCGTGAAGCGAGAAATCCTTAAAGTCTCTTGGGATTTGTAGGAAAGCCAGTTTAGGTGACAGTTCACGTTGTGTTATAGTGATACAAAAAAAAAGCCTTGGTATTATTTTACTTGCCCCTCCTTAAACACCACACTTCTGATCCCAATTCTTTATTTTGTATAATAATAATAATAAATAAACCCATACAGAAAATATATTTTTATCGGGTTTCAGTTATAAAAAAAATTTTCATAAAAGAAGAGTAAAAAGGTAGCTCTAAATAGCGTGGTCTCATCAAATATGAAGCAAACAATTAAATAAATTACCTTATAGTTAAAAGAATATCTAGAATTTAGGGAAGTGTATCACAACAGTAATTTTTTTTATTTCCCAGCTAACAGCTTGGAACTCTTTTTGGTCTGATTGGCCCGAATAGTCTAGTCGACCTTTGATCTCACCCTAAATTACTAATAGTTTAATAGCAATAAACTGCTTTATAATTATAAAAAGGGACTCATTTTTATATATATAAAAAACACATGTCAAGCTACGCGCTATTTACAGTAAAAATAAAAAGACATCATAATTGATATCATGCATTATATATGTAATTAATTACCAGGAAATAGAATGCCGAGAGCAAGATAGTGGAACAGACCAACCTTTATCTGTAATTAAATCGCGTGCCATCGTGTCTTGACTGAGAAACTTAAATCGTTTATATAAGGTCGCAACTTTATTTTCTTCTTTTTCTTTTTCATCTGTTTTTTTTATTTTTTACTTGCAACTATGAAAACAATTACATTCATTTATATTTCATATATTGTTGCCACGTTATTTACATCTGGGTCAACAGCCAAATTATTAGATTTAAGCGAATATGGACTATGTGATGTGCAAGGAGATTCATCTGATTGCGCTTTCGTTTGTCAAGAGAAGGTACAAGGAAGAGGAAACTGTATCTTCAATAAATGTTACTGTACTGAAAAAGCAGAGATTGGAAAATGTGAAGATGATGATCATGAAACTTGCGATGCTCTCTGTCAAGATATGTCTCCAACTTTGATTGGTTTTTGTATGGATGATCAGTGTAACTGTATTACCTAAAAACCAAAAAATCGCTTTACCAATAATAATCTAGATATAAGCCCACAACTCTTCTGTACCACCATTACTTTCCTTTATACCACACGTTCCTCTCTGAGGTTTTTAATACTACTACTACTACTACTTACTAATACTAATACTTGGCTCCATTTTGTATATAAAAATCAAAGAGCTATAATGCTTAATCCTTTCTTTCCTTTCACATTCTTTTGATTTTAAAAAATTACTAAATCTTCTTCCTCCTCCTCCCTTATCATTTTTTTTTACCGCAATAATAATAACAATGAAATTACTTTATTTCATTATTTACTAATTACTATACACGCTATTTTTTCTTCCTCTTTAACTTTCATTATACTGTGCAATTACTTTTTTATGTATTGCTGAATACAAATCAAATACGTAATATAATCCGAGTTTTATTTTTATTTCATATTTGTCATGAAACACTTGAGTTGTATTATACATATATCCATTAATAAAAATGAAAAGCAATACAGGCATTTTTTACTTGTTTTTTTTTGTGCTTATTCCTGGTGATAATATAAATACATACAATTGCTCATGATAGTATATCAGAAAGCGTCCAGCATTCGCCAACTATGTGAATACTTGCAATATTCTTCTCCTTTCTATATTACCGGCCCCTTTCTTCTTTTTTCGCTCAGTCATCCACTAGTCCTTCGAGTATCGCAAGAACTTAGGCTCCGGGTGGCCAAATTAAAAGTATACATGTACAAAGGTACATAGTAACAATTCGTGTAAATTATTATTCTTATTATTGTAATTATTTTTATACTTGGTTGTTCCAGTTGACGTACTTCTACACATATATACTTTTACCACTTACACGGCTTACACCAGTTACACTCCTTACAAATATTACGACCCGGTTATCGCCTGTTGTCAGCCCGAGATACATCTCATCCTATCATGGAGGGCGGGTAAGCTCAAATTATTCGTTTAATTATTTCATATATTAACCTTTTTATTTCTTTATTTCCTTCATTCTATCTATTCATTATGTCTCTTTATTCTGTCTCTTCATTATGTCTTTTCGTTTTGTCTACCTCTTCTTTCTGTCTGTCCCTTTCCTTTTTATTTATAATCAACTGTAAGTTTTCATATTTATTTTCTAGACTTTTATCCTCCTTCTGTCTCTTTCCCTCTCTTCCTCTCCCCCACTTTTGTAATACCCCTAATATGGCATATCCCTATATACTATTATCAAATTCTCTCTCCCTTTAAAATAAAAAGACAATGATAAAAAATAAATTCGGTCATGTTTATTTAGTCACGAAAAGACAAATTATTATTTTTGGATTTACGAGCGAAACTATTATAGAGGGGTGTACCCGAGACAGCACTAACTGGTTCTACCAAAGAAGGAGAGCTAGATGACCAAGAAGTTTGCGCCTGATAGTCGCAATCAATAGTTAAATGTGGTCTTGTATTATTATAATAGCTTGAAGAAGAAACAGACTCATTATTTCTACTATTACTGTAACCATAATAATAATCGTCCTCATCATTTGATTTTTCATTGATGTAACTTTCTTTCAATGGATAATAATCCAATAGCGATGGTAAACTAGGTGCGCTGCTATAATAGTAATCTAATTGTTTTGTAGGCGATGGAGTTAATAAACCCGATCGATTACCCAAAGTGGTTGCAGAGTAAATAGAAGCTGGTCTATCAGGAATGTAGCGACCCCAAGTAGGTTCTCCAGCAGGTCGAATTCGATCTTGAGGAGCTTCTTTTTTCTTTTGCACTAATGCATACATGACAAGTCTCACTAGCAAAGCCCATAAAATGCAAAGAGCAATGGATAATATCCAAGTAAAATCACTCAGGAGGCATCTTTTTATGAGGGAGAAAATTAGTTTCATTTTTACTTTTTATTTTTTTTAAGCGTATATTACCTTTGATAAAGTAACGGATAGAATTTATCACGAGATTCATCAAATAATTTACAATTTGATAAGATATTACTAGCAGATCTTTCAAGCGTAACAAACCCATTTGTCCAAGGCTCTAGTGAATAAGATAACATAGCAGTAACGATAGATACCAAGACAGGTAGCATGGATAGTGAACCAATGAATTTGTCCAAAGAATATTTTCTTGGCTTATTATAGTAACAAGCGCTAAGACATAAAATGAAACTTCCTACCAGCGAAAGACCCAAAGATATAAACCATAACAGATACTATATTTTATTTTATTTTATTTTTTAAAAAAAAAGTGATTTACAAAAAAAAAAGTAACTCATTTTACCTGCCAATGACCAGCTTTTAGCCAATCTGGAATGTCGGTCTTTTATTTTTGTAAATATCAGTGTCATGGAATTAATGCAAGATTTAAAATGATCTACCTTTTCTTGATACACGTTTAATAGAATACATTGAGTCAAATGACAAATAAAAGTACCCAGACTAGTAAAGAAGGTTAAAAACCTTAAAGATTGTATATACCAAAGTATTTGCATTGTACAATTAAGAAATAAAAAAATAAAAATAAAATAAAAAGATAGAATATTCTTTTCTTTTTTATATATAATAGAAATGCAGGGAATTCTTATTATAGGGAGGATAAAGCGCTACAGTTCTATCGTTACCTCTTCTAAAATGCTCGCGGGTAAAATAGTTCAAAAAGCCAAAATGATGATTTTCCCTCTTCTTTTTTTTTTTCCCTCCCTCGTTTTAAGGGGCATTAAAAAGTGTAAAGAAAGAAGCCTTTTTTTTTTATTGTATATACATTTAAATTTATGCGCATTAAAATTCCTCTGATTCAATAACTAAACCGCAAGAATCACATTTCTGAATAGAATTACCATTTTCATCCTCTTTAGTGGGACCAAATTGATGCTTATGAGGACCTTCTTGCCTCTTTCTTTCCCAACCACTAGTCATTGTTCTCCTTCTTAAATCTGCAAGTTTTTCTTTAAACTTTTTATCTTTTTTATCCTTCTTTTGATTTTCTCTTCTTTCGTATTCAGCGTCTAATCCTTCTGGTCCGTTCCATTTTTTAAAAGCATATTCTTCAACCTATGCAAAACAATACCTCTTTTTTTTTTAATTTATATTTATTTATACCCCGAAACCGTTCTTTATTACTATTACCATTTCTCGAACATAAAGCATCATATCATTCCAGCTTGATTTATGGGGATTCGGTTTTGACCAATGTGGCAATAATTCTGGATCCTTTAACTCGGCTATTAAATAATTAGGATGTCCTTCTTTTTTATACATTCATATATATATATATAAACTCACGGTCTGTAAGCAAATAATCTTCTTTTGCTTCAGTCTTTGTAATTAAACTGTATTTTTCGGGGTACTTGTCTTTACAAGTAGCACAAAGAAATATATGAAATACGTTAAAGAATATAGGATCCAAGTCCATCGATTGACATTCTTTACATTTAGGATTTTCATGAGCTTCCAATGAAGGAGCTTACGAGAAAAAAAAACAAGTTAGTGATACTCCTTACAACAAGGTAAAGAAAAAAGGAAAGAAAGAGAGAAACACTTTACGATAATAAGGCTCTATAATATACGATCGTTTCTTTTCCTCATTGAATTCTTTATTGCCGTCAGTTTCATCAATGATAAAACCACCTTTACTATCAACCAATGTAGTTAGATCGTATTCGTAAAAGGATTTTATCCATTTAGCTTTTTTGGGTGCAATAGTCGTCTCGGCCTTTCGTTTTTCGCTTAACCGTTGTAAAGCTTTTGCTTTATTAGTAGCAATACGGTCTAATTGTTCTTGCGTAAATATTTTAGGTTCTGACATGAATAGAAATAAAAAAGAAACAAAACCAAAAAAAAAAAAAAAAAAAAAAAAAAACCCCTCCCCAAAAGAATGAACTGCGCATTAGCTGTGACCCTTTTTATACATGTATATTTTAAAACAGTTTATTATTTTTCTTTAATATTTAATACGTTTGCTCAAAAGACAAAACAGGGACCAAGTATTAAAAAAAAGCAAAGGAAAAGAGAATTTACTCGCTGTTACCACGACCTATTTAATAGTAAAGATAAAAAAGTTGTCAGTATATGTATCAAACAAATAATAATAATATCATTCTCTTACCAAGACCACCACGGAACTCGGGCTTGAAGTCACCGGAGGCTCCTTCCTTGCGTCTGTAGTTATCACGATCACCACGGGGAGCACGGTTCTCGCGGTCACCACCGACTATAGAATATAAAAGTTTTAGTATTCAGATTAAAAAAAGGCAATCGTATCTACTTACAAGCACGACGGGGAGCAGCGGGACGAGCAGACTTCTTCAAGGTAGCAGGGACAATTTCTTGAGGCAAGTGAAGGACTAAAAATAAGATATACGTCAATAAATATGTACACAATATATTCTTCTCTTTTTTTTTAAAAAAAAACATACATTCACGGAGGTAATCAATACCCTCATCAGTGAGAGTATAGTAGTACCATTGCCAAGAGAATTGAGTCTTGACGAAACCTCTGGAGGTCAAAGATTGCATGAGCTTGATGACCTCAAGGTTAGGAACATCGATATCAGCGTGCTTAGGGAGGTTATAATCCTTAGGGGCGACAAGGGCACCGTCTATTATCAAACATTAATTATAATTATTTTCCACTATCAAAAAAAAAAAAAAAAAAAAAATCACTTACCCTTGAAAAGGGCCTCGTAAACGGCCTTTCTGTTTTGCTTAGAGACAAGCATAATTGTACCTAATTAAATATTTTTTTTTTAAAAAAAAAGAAAAAGAGAGAGCATAAATATAAGTCATTCTACGTATACAAATTTTCTTTTAAAAAAAGAAAAATAGAGTCAAAAAAAGCCATGAGAGTATAAATGACGTTTTTAGCTGATCGAATGTTGTAACAAGGCATGTATTTTTTTTTTGTTCTTCTTCATTCTTCATGTATCGATATTGTTGCTATATAATTTCTGTAACTGATCCATCTGTCCATCTAATCTTTCATCTCTCATGATTTCTATTCTCTATTATTATTTTTTTAATCATGAACTTACAATGCGATGATGAAAGAGGGGCTTGTCAATAGTTCAGCTTCTTTGCCACACATAGTACCCTTTGGACGGGAACCCTCCCATTTTTTTTCCGGTCCGGGGGGATTTCGCATTCAAAAATGCTAAAATAAAAATTGTGGGAATTTCAAATTGACAAATACTCAGATAAATAACGTGATTACGCCAAACTGCTAATTAACAATAATCTATACCCCAAATAATTAAAAAAGGCTCTTCTTTTCTTTTTCTTCTTTTTTCATATCATCTTTTAACTTATTGATTTATAATTATACTTTACATTATAATGTCATATTATTCCAGAGCTACCACTACATCCAAGAAGCCAAATACTAAATCTTCTTCTACAGAGAAAAGAAGAAAAAATAAACGTATTAATGAACAAAAATTTTCGTGAAGATGAAAGTAAAGCAAGTATTGCAAAGCCATTTGATTTAAACTGGTCCACTGTCAACTATATTATAGGGCGATATCTTGAAAGAGAAACATTGGAGATTTTGCCTAGAGTTGGAGGAATACCAGCAAATGTAAAGCACAAAGAAGAGCTCACTGGATATCTCACAAATATTTTGGACGAAGACAGCCAATTAACTGTTGAAATCATGCTATACATACGAATATATATATATTGTACAAAAATATTTAAAAATCTTACGGAGTGGTCTTGAATGGTGTAGAAAAGTCGAGCTGAAAAATAGAGAGGATGGTAATATACAACAAACATACGATCTATTAAAAAGTTCAAAGACTGCAAATCTACAAGAATATTTCATGTACTTAATATCTGTAACATCTACGCATAAAAAGTAATGGTTATTGGTATTAAACATTAAACAATATGACATTTAATTTTTTTTATGATGCATAGGATTTTTTATTTCATGTCTCATTTTAGACATAGAGAAACGAAGGGGTATTAGTACTCAAATAGACAGATGGCTTTAGACTACATCTCAAACGCTGTAGTGGATCAAACTTATAGTAATGAACCCTTTTCTTTAACCCACCGTTCAACAAAGGTTAAAAGAAGAAAAAGGGGGAAGAGGTTTAGAGCTAAGTAGTCCTTTGTCCCGTCCGAAAAGCGGTCAACCATATCTTATGGAAACGCTAGCTTACAAGGTACTATGAAAACGTATACCTCTGTCCCAGTGAAGGTAATAATGAATTATATGATGTATATACCTCTTTATAACTTTTTTTATTATCAATAAGTAGTAGGCTATAATCGCAATTTCAAGAAGATCGTTAGTTATACTGGTAGATGAATTCCGGACATCTGTAACTTGTTCAAGGTGCCACAGCACTTTGAAAAAGAAGTATAGACGGTAAGTCTACTTATTTTTTTGACAGTTCCAGACACTAACTACTCTTTTTTTTTGGCAGACAAAAAGAAGGCGAAGAAAGTTACAAATCTTGAAGTATGTCTAACCCCCCAATAATTATGTACATGTACTAATATCATTTAACGCATAGTATACTGTTTAAAAGTTTGCCCAACTTGTTTAGATGGTAAAAAGATTTGGCCCAGAGGCGTAAACGCCGCCATAAACATTAAAGGTATCATGATGGACTATATCAATTCTCAATACGATATTAAATCCAGACATCCATCACTATGTCGCGGTACACCACCAGCTGTGATTCTACCTACAGCTACCTCCTAGTCGAGCCCAATTGGAATATCTTTCTACACTTTAAAAAAAGTCACGTTTTTTTGGAATGTTTTAGGACTGCCCCTTTTATAGCTTTTCCCGGGCGCATCAGTACACATTCTTTCACGAAAATATTTTTTTTTTTTAAAAAAAAATTGTTAATAAAAAAATCTCTTGAATCATGTCTACTAGACTTCCTTTTACTAAAATCGTTCATAACCCAACAAAGCCAGAACTTGTTTTAGCTAATGGACACCATTTTCTTGTTTTAAACACCAGGTAAGAAACCAAATATATATATATATATATATATATATATTAAGGCAGGTGTGATCTGACATATTATATAAAAAAAAGTAACGGTGAGTTAATCAAGACATATCCCCAAGACGCCAATGTCAACCCTGTCACCGACTACTACCGTTGTATGTCATTTAACAAGGACGGTTCTTTATTAGCTACCTCTGGTGAGAACAAGCAAATTTGTGTTTGGGATACCCAAGACTGGTCTATTAAAAACACAAAGTAAGTTTTTATTTTCTAATTTATATATATATATATCCTAACTCCTATTTTAAAACTAGGCCTGCTTATAAGCGTATTAATGCTGTTCAATTCACCAGTGATTCCAGTGAAATTGTAGCTGCTGATAAGTTTGGAGATGTTTACAAGTAAGTGTATGCGTGTGTGTGTGTGTGTGTGTGTGTGTGTGTGTGTGTGACATACGTTTATTAAAATATGTTATAGTCATTCATTAAAAGATGATACACCTATCAACGAAGAAAAACAACTTCCTGTTCTAGGCCATGTTTCTATGGTTACTGACATGGTAAGACTCGACAACAAACAAGAGAATAAAAGTCATACTGATATATGTATATAAATAGGTTTTAACACCTGATGATAAATTTGTTATTACTTCTGATCGTGATGAACATATCAGAGTAAGTCGTTATCCTAATGGTTATAACATTGAATGTTTCTGTTTAGGTCATACTGAGTAAGTATAAAATGATAAAAAAAAGAGAGGAATATGATTATAGGGTCCTAAAAAAAAAATAGTGTTGTTACTTGTATTCAATTATTACCTTGGAACGAGAGTATCTTAGTATCTGGTGGTGGTGACGGTACCATCCGCCTCTGGGACGTCCTTAAGGGAACCCAATTGCAAACACTTGATGTCAAGGAGCAAATCGAAGCATATAAGCCTACAGCTGCTGACGCCAACTCCGAAGACGCCATTATCAGCTCCTTATCCTTTGACATCAAGAACAAACTACTTGCTGTCGCATTCGCTAAATCTGCTGCAGTCCTTATCTTGTCTTATATCGATGATAAATTTAACTATCAACAAACCATTGTAACCGAATCACCCATTCTTGATATTGCATTTGATAACCAAAGTAACCTTTGGATCTCTCATGATGGACCACAACTTGTTTCAGTTTACAACCAAGAGTTTGAAAAGGTTGATTCTTTAAGTGAACAGATCAATAACACAAAAGTTTGCCAGTCCGATAAGATCTTTGATCTTTACACTATCTTTGGACTTCGTAAGTTCCTTGAACTTCCCGAGAATCTTGTTAATGCTTATGCCGAAGAAGCTAAAAACAAAAAGAGAAAGACTACTGCTTAGATTATAAAATTATATATATTAATATAGAATGTGTGTATAGTAATTTTTTTTTAATATATAAGTAATAAAAAAAAGAAGGGTATGATATATATTAAAAAAAAGGAATCTAAGATAAATCACGATGATCATCATCTTCTTGAATATGAACTAAAGGGTGTCTATTATTATTATTATTATTGTTATTATTATTACTATGAAGTGGCATCAATTCACGATCCAAATCTTGATCATAATGCAGTGTAGAAGGTGTAGGTATTTCGATTTCAACAGCATCAGCATCTTCTAATACAGTGCCCATACTTTCATATGGTGTATGTGAAGTAATGGCAGAAGTGATACCAGACAAGATATTACCCAAAGTGGATGCATCATTTCTTTTATGTGGCGAAGAACTAGCAGGTAATTGAATAGTACCTTGTTGTTCATCATTACGATCTAATAATTGCGAAGCCATTGATATACCTCTAAATACGGAACTATGTCTACGATGTCCATTTGTATTATGATTGATGGTGTTTACAATATGACTATTTGCTTCTTGCCAATTTTCAAAATTATTGACGGGCGTAATGACCGAAACTCTCTTTCGTGGTTGTTCACTTGGTAACAAATTCACTCTATCTAATGCTTCTTCCTCATCAGAAAAAGAAATGGCAGTGCCACTATCACTATTTGATAACGCAGGTGTGGTGATTCTTTTCGTACGTTTGGAAGTAATTAAATAGACGCCCAAGAACTCGACCGCACAACCAGACATAAATCTTGATAATTGTTGCATATCCATTCCATCAAAGTCATGGTACAATACAGCACTACCAATAATAGCTGATATTGTAAACAATACGAATTGGGTAGGAATAACCTCTGTAGAATCAAATCGTTGTAATGCCTTGTTTAAATATTTAATTTGTAAAATGGCAGTGACAACCAATACAAAGATTAATAGATAAGAAACAGGGTATCTATTTTTAATATAATTAATATTTATATATATATAAATAACTTTTAATATAATATAATACTCACGCAAACATTTTAAAAAAGGTTAAACTTAATAGGGATGCCACGCTTTTTGTAGAAAGTACAGTGTAACCACCTAAATATATATACATGTATAAGTATAAATATATAAATTGAGGATAATTGGAATGCTATTAATTACCATAGATGGCAACTAATCCCAAGTCAATCATAATACTGGAAGCACCATAAAGAGGAGATAGGACGGTTAATGTGATTATAGCACAAGCGGTTAAAATAAAGTAAATAATGGATTGTAATTGAGTTAAAGATTCCACAATTAATTCAGGTGACAACTATATGATATTCTATCAGCGGATGAAATATAATATAATTAAATATATATATATATATATATATATACAACTTACAACAATCTCTTGAGAATTAGAACTAAATACAACCATAGCAGCACCTGCAACAGCCAAAAGAACACCTATTAAATCACGTTTTCTAAATACTTCTTTTAGCATTACAGGAGCCAAGATGACATTGGCAACCAACGTGGTAGTACCAAGAGGAGCAATAGTTGAAGCAGGAGCGAACCCGTACGCAACAAAGTTTCCTACTTCTCCCAACACCATCAATGTAATACCTAACCACCATAACTTTGACCTTAAATAATCTGTTTCTCCTGCTCCTTTTGTCTGTTCCATTGTCATGATTAATTTTTGTTGCTCTATTAGTTCTGCTTCTGATCTTTGTGCTGGACCGGAGTCGATTGAGGATCTAGGTGAAGAGTATCCATCGTCTGGACAGAACCCGTTGTATTGTGTAGTCGATATCCATTGAGGCGGTTCATCCATATTGGCAAAATAATTAGCCATTTGCCGTTCTTGAATATTATTATGCTATTATATATAATTTAATACCTAATAAATATATATATAAAAGGAGGTACATGTAAAACTTACAGCTCGTTTTTGTACATTAAGCGCAACAGAAATAAGTGCCTGAACACATAAAATTAATAAAAAAAAAAAAAAAAAAAAAAAAGTGCTTACATTGCCACAAACAGAAACAAGTACACCGATAAAAGTACGCAATGCTACGTCATTTTTTTCTGGCTGTTGTATCGTATTATTATTCATTAAGGAATTTTTTATATGGACTTGAGCATAAAGGAAAGAAAGAAAAAAAAAGGGAAAAAAAAAAAAGAAAAAAAAGAAGGTTTTAGCCTTTTTTATTCAAGTGTTTTTTAAACAGAAAAAAAAAGGGATCACTTTTTTTTTAAAACACAACTCTCCTTTTTTACTATTCCGCAGTCTTTTTACGGTTGTCACAGATACCTTCCTTATATGACAATATAGGTTACGTTTGGGACACTGGGGGCACATCTGAGTTTTTTTTTAAAATTGGGGATCATTAGAAAATGCAAAAATTTATTATGGTTCGATAGTAACAGATGAAAAACTTTCCTACTTCTTGAGAGAATTAGTTGTTAAACATGGTAGAAAATACAAAAAAAAAAGAAAAGAAAAAAGGATACTGTAGGACTCCAAAAGACCTTTAGTGATAATAGATCTAAAACTATCATTTACTGATATATTTTATTATCATTATTTTTTTTTAAAAAAAAAGAATAGCCGTCATATGCATGGAAATATCGCAAAGTGCCAGATATATCCTACTACCAATAAAAAAAAAGGTTTAGTATAACAATACATGAGCTGGTGTCCTTGCTTTATCTATTTACACGTATTTGCGCGCATTTACCAGCATTGGTGCTACGAAGAGAGACAAAAAGTACCATAATTGCAATGAGTTTTGGACATAAACAGCAGCAGTAGTGGTGGGACAAGTAGTAATAAGAACAGGAGCAGTGGTAATAGTAGCAGGAACAGTAATATTTGTAAGATACTGAACTTTATTACCTGTTCTTATATTATTATCAAAACCATTATGTTCGATGTCCTTGATTAGTATTAAGGGCAATGAGATGTTTCGAAAGCTAGACATGCCTTCATGTAGCTGATCTAAAGTAATTACTGTTCTTTTACCTAATTCTCTAATTCATTTACTTTTTTTTTTTTTTTTTTTTTTTTGAAGTTTTTGAAAGTGTATTTTTTTTATTAGCAGGTACTTTGAGTAAAAAAGTTAAAAAAGAACATATGACAGTTCCAATCTGCAAGATCGGCATTCTACGGACATATTTGATGACTCCTTTCTTTTGTAAATCTTTTTTATCATCATTATTCACAAATAGTCAGGTATATACTTACTTTAAAACGAAGCAATGTACTCGTTACTAAAAAACATATATATTGTTCATTAACTAGAATATTACAGCTATTATAGCTACGTTCTGATAAATTTTATTTGTAACTGAAATAATATTAAAGCCAAACACTCATAAATATAATCTCTTAGCTTAGACATCATCCGTAAATAATTACATATATTATACAAGTTAAGTTATCTAACATCTTATCAGTATAATGTATTCCTATTCCTATTGCTAATTATTCCTTTCTTCATAATAGTGCATATATAAAAGGACTCTAACAGTCAAAAATGTGCCAAGCTCTACTTACAATTTTAGCTATGATACTACGCCATATAACTAATTATGTCTCACTTATAGACATACTTTTATTGTCCACTATTAAGTAACGCGTTTCACTGATAATTTCAACGGTTAATCTCTGAAGAACCATTGGATTTTTTATTTTTTATATCAATTTTTTTTTGTTTGTTACTAACGCTCTCATTTTAGAACTTCAAACACTCAAAGATAGCTTTATTTTTTTTTTAGATGTATCACCTAAATAAGTTCGCTTAAATAGGATTTTACGTGTATCGTTTCAGTCTGTTTCTTAAAGACATTCTGTAAAAAAAACGGCCAAGGCTTACTTATCCAGCTAAGATATTAAAAGTGCCCATAGCCAGGCTCCAAATTAAAGCCGTATGATTGGATAAAATCAGGTTTCATTCGCTTAAAACCCACTCTACAAAATACTAGAAAACACAGCCGATTTATGAAAATACTTTTTATTCAAATCTCATCTGTGAGACCTACTGTCTAAAATGCGCGATACTATAGAGGTATTTCATAATTTTTAGTGCTTAAAATAAAATACTTTTTAAAATACCCAAGGTATTTTGGAGACACACTGTCCACCACTGGTCCACTTTTATTGGGATACTGCGTTTTTTTTTATTAGAGACAATAAGAAAGTAAGTAAATAGACAACGTATTACGTAACAAGTATACAAAAAAAAAAAAAAAGGGAAGAGGAGATAGCTGTAATCGTACGATAAAAGAAAAAAAAAGGGAGATATTTCAGTGCTTATTTCACCATTAACACAATGGCAACTGTTGCCTAGCGACAACAAAAATTAAATATTTTAATCCTTTTTTTTTCTTCCCCGAGACTATCTGTAGATCCCTAACATATCATTGTGTCGCTACATAATGTATTTATTTTTATTATTGTGTACCTTATATATAAATGTTAATAATACAATAAAAATATTTTAGGATAAAAGATCGGCGCGCTTTTTCTTTACAGGTAAGTTACACTTGGCCATATTAACCAAAAAAGTATGTCAGCTATTTGACATTAACGTCAGATAAATATATGCCAAGATGTACATGTGTTATTTGCGTTTTTTTTTTTTTTTTTTTTTTTTTTTTTTTTTTTTTTTTTTTTTTTTTTTAATTATAAAATAAAAAGAAACTGTTAAAAAAGTGTCTTTTAACGCAAAATGGTAAAAGCTTTTACAGCAAAAAAGGTCTATTAAAACTCCTCAAATTAGGAGATATCAGAAAAACATGTTGAATATTGCCCTTTTCAGCAAAGGGTGCACGAGCTCACTATAAAATGGTATAAAAAAATAATTACTGGTTTTTTTTTATTTTTATTCTCCTCTCTTTCTTCTCTTCTTCAAATCTTTTTAACAAAATAAAAAAAACATGGGTGTTCAAGACGTTGTTGCTCGTCTCAATAAATCAAAGTCAGCTACTACAGTGACAAAGAGATCAATAATACCACCAGTACCTAAACGAAAGATTGCACCCACTATTGAAAACAAAATGTTTCCACCATCACCAGTAGATACACCTACTAGTTTTATACACCAAAAAGATCATAATATAAGTCCCTTATTAAATAAATTCAATCAACCACCTACACGACCAATTATTACCACTGCTACCCCACCAGAATCTCCAGTCAAATCTCAACAATTTGATTATAATCAATTTGATACAACGGCATCTGAAATTGTAGATATATTTCAAACACTATTGGACCAAAATAAATCAGCACAAGAAACCATTAATAAATTAAAACAAGATGTTGAAAAGTATTCTTCTGACTCAACTAAAGTAAGAGATTATGAGATAAGAGTAGAATATTTAGCATTAAAATTAGAACAAGTATCTGAAGAGAGAGATTATTATGAAAAAGAATTAGAACAAAACATACAACAACAACAAAAACAACAAAACATACAGAAGCAGCAACGACAATCAGATATCGTTTTAGAAGATGAACAAAAGTTACACGAAGAAAATAATAATGCTTATATGGAAGATATTTTAAATGTATATGAAGAGATATCGGATCAATCTGAAGATGAAGGTGATGAATTACAATTATTTGACCAAGACTCATCGACGCAGCCAAATCAACTAAACCAACAGGACTGTGATAGAGGGATTCAAATGACCATAATGAAATATGTGACTGATTTAGAAACTCAAAGATTAGAAGTAAAAGCACTAAAGCAAGTAGTTAAAAAGCAAGATGAATTAATTACAAAGTTAGAAATCAAGTTATCAATTGAATCAAGTGATGAATTATTACAAGAACAGGTACAACTACAAAAAATTGAACTGGATAATAAAAGAGAGTTATTATCTCAACTATTAAATGAACGGGAAGATTTGTTAAGAAGAATAAATACGTCGAATCATAGAAGGTCTTCAATTGATATGATTTCAAATATAATGATTTCTAATAATAAAAGACCTGATTCTTATTCTTCTATATCTTCGTCTGGTAGAGGTACTCCTCCTTTAACTGCTCCGCCAAGGCAACCATTACCCCCTTTACCAAAGTAATCCCCCCCCCTTTTTCTTTTCATTTGTATATTTCTTTTTTTTTATTTTGTACATAAATAAATCTTTTATCCCCAAGCTGCTGTCGTGCAATAATTAATGATTAAATGTCCATCTGTATTAAAACACTATATGTAACAGATTAAAAACAAAAGATAATAACACATACAAATACATACCTTGTGTAAATTGGCTACAGTTTCATCAGGTGAAGGTGAAAATGCGCTATTAACATAAAGAAACTATATACAAAATTAATAAAATTGAGTTTCTCTCTGCAAATTATATATACTTTACAAGTGGATCAGAGCCTTGATAACGTAATTCTTTTCGAAGAAATACTATCACTGTTTGGAACTTGTTGGAAGCTGTCAATTTGAATATCTTTTGTTTCAAGATGGGGGCATTACCAATGGCTCGAAATATAACAACCACTTTATTTTAATATTAGTTTTTTTTTTTTTTTTTTTTTTTTTAATGAGCGAAGTACCTTTGGTAGTGTCTTTTGTCTGATTCTTTTCTAGTATACTTTCCATTTACAAAAAGAAGAAGAAGAAAAGAAGAGTGTTAATACTACTTTTTGAAGTTATGAATACAAGTAAAAAAAAAAAAAAAAAAAAAAAAAGAGTAGAGAAAAAGAAAAACACGTGATAGTTTATTTATTTTGTTCTGTTCAAAGTATCAGTGATGCGCACCAATTTATTAGTCATAGGATCAACCTTATACATGGCCTTATTGATTTGGTCATTTTGACTATCTAATTCAGTATTCATAGTCAAGGCCATATTCTTGAGTCTACCAACAGCACCACCAAGCAAATCCAAGTTTTCATCAATTTCATCTTCTACTTTATCATCATCTGAATCTTCTTCAAATTGGTAACGACGACGGTCAGCTTCAGAGCGACCTCTACGACCACCAGTACTAGGATTTTGACTATTTAAACGATTGGTTTCTTGAATACGAGCATTTGATTCATACTCAAATTGTCGAATGTTATCTCTTTCGGCCATATGTTCTGCATGATCTCTCTGCATATTCTCTAATTCTCTACGCTCCTTTTCTTTTCTTCTAAATGGGTTAGATACAACAGGTATAAAAATTGATCTATTCAATTGTTTTAATTCATCTGCAGAACTTTCTGCTTTATTAGCATAAGCCTTGGACATATCCAAATGACGGTTGACATTAGCCAATTGACCTAAAAATAGAAAATTAATTAATATATATATTATTCATATATAAATGATCACTTACTTGATTGTTGTCCAAGCATATTCATTGTATTAGCAGCTGTGGCTTCTGTTTCATGAATCTTTTGGAGTGCAAGTCTTGTACTAGCTAATGAATCTTGCTTTACATTTTTAATTTGTTGTTTCATACCAGTCACTTGAGCTTCTTCATCTTGTTCATCATACTCATCATTGTAGACATCCCGACTATTATTATTATTACCGTCATCTCGACTGTTATATCCTTCATTACCTCTAGCTCCACCCATCAATTGATTTCTTTGGTCATCTGCTGTGCTATAACGACTACCACCATAACGACTTGTGGTATATTCTTCTTGTTGTTGAGGTTGTTGAGAGGTATAAGAAGGTGCTGGTGAATAAGAAGGTGCTGGAGAAGAAGGCTGGCTACCAGAATCAAAAGGGTTGGTAGATTCTTGCTTTTTTTCTTTCTTTTTCCAAAACATATTATAATAAAGAAGAAAAAAAAAAAAAAAAAAGAGTGCCCTTGCCTTTTATTTATATCCCCTCTCCTTTCATATCTATTTTTAGTTCTCAGGCACTTTTCTGAGCCACTCATAAAATAAAAATTGAGCCGTTTTACCTCATACGGAACTGTTACTTGTGCATATAACCTGGACCTACAATAAAAAAAAAGTGGTGTTTTTAGCTGCCATACAGTACTGCTTGAGTTTACGCTTTGATCCAGAAGTTGTAATATGATTTATGCGTCGTTTTTTTTTTACGTTTTGACTAACTATAGTCAGCGAAAATAATTTCAGAACCTTCAGACAGCATCTGTTGGATCGAGTTAACCTCCCCCCCCTACACACACCCACTTGGTGAAAGAAGTGTTTCATTTTTCATGACATTTCTCCAATTCCCGATTTTCTCTGTTATTTTAAGACTCAGAATACATTTTTTTTAAAAAGAGAAAAAACAAATCCTTTTCCCTTTCCATTCTTCTTTATATATATATATATATATATATATATGTATAATGAAATTACTTTATATAATATTAAACTATATATCAATAACTTTTGCTTCAGAGTATGTACTTATCAATTGCTCTTGGCCTTGTCCAAATATAACGCACGGTTGTATAATATCTCCACAAGAAGCGCATTGTGGCCAAAGAACAGATAATAATTGGATCATAAATACTCCTCAAAAGGCACCGTATTACACGGGGGCATATATCTCTGTTCATTTACAACCATGTCAACCAGCACCTATTCCGCGCCTACCACCAGCCGCATTTGACAACCGCACGGAACCGGGACAATCCATTATTATATGGCCAATTGACAATATACGTCGACCACACGATGCATACCTAGGCAACTGTGGCCATGGCTATTATTGCTCTTCAGCAGGACCCGATTCATTATTTCCTGTATGCAGACAACGTGTAAAAGAATACAATAGTTGTGAGTCATCGAACCAGTGTACAACAAGTTTTTGTCTGGAACATACGTGTCAATTAAATATAGAACATAATATTACAGATAAAAACGAACGATGGAATAGGACACATGATCATAAAGACAAGACTGCGCAAATTCTTGCATCTGTGTTTGGGATAGTGGGTGGCATAGTGATGTTAGGTATTGCATTTATCGTGTATCGTAAACATAAATCAAAAAAAGAGACCGTCTATTATTCTCAAAATAATTCAAGTTTACCCTTACAACAAGAACAGTTCGCTTCGGATTTTCAACATGATATCACTCAAAGTCAATTACATGATCTTGTAAGACATAGTTCAGTTTATTCAAAACCTCCTCCCTCTTACAAGCCTTAATTTTTTTTATGTGTTATATACCCTTTTTTTTAAAAAATAAATAAATAAATGATCTTACCGTGTTTGGTATTTTAAATTATTTTTCCCCTCTTTTTTATTTTTTCATATTTTTAAAGAATGAGTGGCCATGCGCGTAATTCTTCGGCTTATATCGAAGAAGAATTAGCTCAAATAAGACGATACGAAGACTTTAGTACAACAGGTACACACATTGCAAAAAATACTCAAATTCCTGCAAACCATAAACTTTTTTTTCTTCCTTTTTTTTTTGATAGATTGGGTGAAAGACGCTATTCTAGAAAGATACAGGCAATCATCTATACAACACTTGAATCACAATGATAAGTCGTGGCGAGCCTGGTGGCATTTGACTTTTGAAACTGCTGAATCGTGGATAGTGATTTTACTCGTGGGTAAAAAAAAATAAAGACAACAATAAAAAGGGTTTCTTTTATGAACTAACATTTTTTCCTCAGGTGCTGCCATTGGACTTAATTCTGCCTTGATTGCAATTATTACTGACTGGTTATCAGATATTAAATTAGGGTATTGCTCTAATGCATGGTGGCTAAATCAGAATTTTTGTTGTTGGGAAATAGAACAAGATGGTACATATAAAAAAAAAGCTCACAAAAGACAAAAAAAAAAAAGAAGAAGTAAACTTATCGCGCATTTTATATATATGTAGAAGGATGTGATAATTGGACTTCTTGGAGTGAGTTTATGTATTTAGGACCAAATATATATATTGTAAAATGGTTTTTTTATGTCGTTTGGGCTGTAAGTACCTTTTTTTTTTTCTTTGATCTGAAAAATTAAAATATTTTGGTAGACTTTGTTTGCAACAACGTGTGCCTACCTGGTAAAAATGCTTGCTCCGTATGCCGCTGGATCTGGTATTTCTGAAATCAAGTGTATCATTGGTAAATAACCACATAAAAAACAAACCCATTGAGATATAAAAAAAAAATACTTACATAAAAAAAAATAGCTGGATTCGTGATGAAAGGTTTTTTAGGTGGTTGGACATTAGTCATGAAAAGTGTAGGCTTGGTAAGACCCGGATTATTATAGTATTTTGTGTATCGTTGTACCTGAACTTTATATTACAAATAGACGATGGCGGTTGCTTCTAACCTTTCAATTGGTAAAGAAGGGCCTTCAGTGCATATGGCATGTTGTGTTGGTAACGTTATTTCACGATGTTTTAAAAAGTTTCGGACCAGTAAAGCTGAGATGAAGGAGATCCTGACAGCGTCTAGTGCAGCGGGTGTAGCTGTTGCGTTTGGTTCACCTATTGGAGGAGTGCTATTTGCATTAGAAGAAATGAGTACGACGTTTCCCAACCGAACCATGTGGAAAAGTTTCTTTTGTGCTATGATTGCTACCATTGTACTGCAAGCCATGAATCCTTTTCGTACAGGTAAACTTGTTATGTTTCAAGTGAGTTATGATCGCGATTGGCATTTCTTTGAGTACTTGTTTGTACTGGTAATTGGATTATTTGGTGTAAGTTTAAAGAAGAAAATTTGGTTTTCGGTTTAATAATAAGTTTTTATTTGAGTAGGGATTATACGGTGCTCTCGTTATCAAGTTTAATTTGATTGTGGCCCAATTTAGAAAAAACGTTTTAAAGAATCATCCAATTACTGAAACTGCTGTACTTGCTTTTGTTACAGCCGCCATTGCTTATCCCAATGTATTTTTACGTATTGATATGACTGAAATTATGGGTATTTTGTTTAGAGAATGTGAAGGAGCAGGTACTGAGAATTACCATGGGCTTTGCGAGTAAGTAAGAGAAATATATAATATACGCGAGGTAAAATATCGGTTTTTAAAATAACACGTATGTTATATAGTGCAAGTGAAACAGGTCGTATGGTTGCATTATTATTTATGGCTACGGTATTACGATGCTTTGGTACAATTATGACTTACGGAGCTCGTGTACCTTGCGGTATCTTTGTTCCATCCATGGCCATTGGAGCAACATTTGGAAGAATGATTGGACTATTAGTAAAATCCTGGCAAGAATATGATCCTGAATTTTTTTTATTTGCTTCCTGCCGACCTGACATGCCATGTATTACACCTGGTACATATGCATTTTTAGGCGCAGCTGCTGCACTCTGCGGGGTAATGCGAATTACAGTATCAGTTGTAGTCATTATGTTTGAACTGACAGGTCAGATTACCTATATTTTACCTACTATGATTGCATTAATGATTACACGTGCTGTAGCTGACTGGTTTGGTACCGGAGGTATTGCTGACCGTTATATTCGATTAAATGGATACCCTATCCTCGACAACGATGAACAAGTATTTGGTGTACCTGTGTCACATGTGATGCAGGAAAATATGACTGTGATGACAGCCACTGGTATGAACTATCGAAAGATTGAAACTATTTTGGAAAATACAAACTTTCAAGGGTTCCCGGTAGTAGAAGATTTAAGGTCCATGATTTTAATTGGATATATTGGAAGATCAGAATTAAGATACTTGATTGAAAAGGCTCGTATTAATAAAAAGGCACACGATGAAACTATTTGTCGATTTACACCAGATGGTGATGAACCTGAAATACTTACAAGTACTCAAATTGTCGATGAAGCGGATCAACCGGATTTAAGAGGGTCTTCGGATAGTTTGGATTTTGGTGCTTATATGGATCAAACCCCAATTACTGTTCATCCTAAATTATATCTTGAAACTGTCATGGATATGTTTAAACAATTAGGGTAAAGAAAAAGGGCTATTATTAAAAAGAGGGGTAAACTAAACTTTTTTTTACTTTTATGTGTAGTCCAAGAGTGGTTCTTTTAGAAGAAAAAGGTAAATTACGAGGATTAGTGACAGTCAAGGATGTATTGAAATACACTGCACGTATTGAAAGCGTAGATTCACCATCGACACCACAATATTCCAGAGAATGTGGTGGTATCTTTGATAAATTTTCTTCTTGGTTGAATAAACGACAACAACCTTATACACAGTTACAAAACAGAAGTTCAATAGAGGTCAATCATAATAGTGAATATCATGAAATGGATGATAGATTATAATAATTATAAGAATAAACAATACGTATACATATATATATATATATATTTAAGGGCTTTCGTTGGGCTCTGATTCCACTTTTTTTATTGGTTTGTATCCTAATGCTACAAAAAACCCTTCTGTAGATTGCTTTCTGGATGCATCGGGTTTTTCTGTCTTTACTTTTGCAAATATGGTTTTTAATTTTCGTTTGAATTCAAACTCTGTACCACCCATCAAAAACTAAGTAAAAAGAGTATTAACACTTTGCTTAATTTTTTTTTTTTTTTTTTTTTTTTTTTTTACCTTTGCGACAAAAGAACCTCCAGGTTGTAATACCTTTTGAGCAAACGTAAGTGCCGATTCACATAACTCCATTGACCTTGCATGATCTGCTGTATGATTACCAGAGAAAGAAGGTGCCATATCCGAGCACACCAAATCAACTTGTCTTCCATCTAAAATATCTCGAATAGCATTTTGAGTTTTTATTCTCATGAAGTTTCCTTTAATCAGATGAGCATTAGGAATAGGATCAACTGGTAACAAATCAATACCAATCACAAGACCTTTTTCTGATGTAAGCTCGGCAGCTACTTGCGTCCATCCACCGGGGGCTGCTCCACAATCAACTACTACATCATTGCGACGAATAAGACGGTACTTTTGATTGATTTGAAGTAACTTGAACGCACTGCGAGCTCGATATTGATTTGATTTGGCTAATTTACAGTACGGATCTTTGGCTTGACGAGACATCCATTGCTTGGAAGAAGTTGAATATAATCTGAGGAAAATCATGGTGTGGTTATACAATTAAATTACGTTGCAAGTGTTGAGTAAAATTAACAAGTTGTTGAAAAGGAGGTTTTTTTCAGTGACCGCTTCTTATTTTTTTCTAAGTGAAATCTCGTTGGTTTAACTATACGAACCTTGACACCTTTTTTAAAGAAAAGAAAATCATCCCAAAACCAAAAACCAAAACCAAAAACTTTGTGAAAGCTGGAAACAGTGGATTTCTGCTCTTAATTTAAAAGTAAAATAGATTAGAGGTTGATAACTACTATCGTATTTTATTCTACACTTTAGATAAAGCTGAAATAGTTCGCCGGCCGTGTAACATCTGCGTAAGCTGCCGTAAAGGAGGGAGCGCAATAATGTATTTTTATGTAAATTTTGATAATTCGATGAGGTTAAGCTACTTAAGAAAAATAAGTTTATTAATAGCTTTGTGTTATATAGATTCTAGTATATTGTTTTTGAGAGTTTATTTGAAGCTTAAGAGTAGTATTAAGATTGTTTTGGGCTTAGTATAATTTTTGTTGCTTTCTGTTCAGAGTAATCAATCACATCAATAACATCAGGACTAATTTCGAACTTTCTTTTAATTTTAAAAGGGATATATGTGCCGAAAAGTACAAATCATCGGCCTTACGTGCTCGAGACATTGTAGCATACATTCGATACGTGATACAGGTGATTTACAACTGAATCAATGATAAAGTTCTGATATTTATTAATTGTCGTAGCAATAATGCAGGAACAATTGTAAATTGGATCCTTTACCAGCAATTTACCTTGAAATTCTCTGAATCTACAGTGTCACTTCAGCTCCTTCTACTCCTTCTACTCCTTTTTTTAGCAAGCAGTATGTTCTCTTCGTCAATTTCAGCGACCTTTGCTAGAATACCATTGAACCGACCTCAGTTTACTCGCAAAGTTTGAATCGGCATTACAGGTATATTTGACTTCAAAACTGCCCTCGCTAGATGAATATACTATATATTTCTTAATTCATATTTCCAACTAATAGCCCAAGTATGTATATAGATATACTATGCCATTGTCCATTTATTATTGTTTAGTAAGAGAAATTACTGATCGACCCAGGGAAAGAGAGGATGTATCAGATTCTGGTAACTAATATACAGTATATTACCTTGAGACTACTTTTTAACCTTTATATATGTGTATATAGATGATGAAATCCCTTTAGAGATGTACATATTCAAGCTGAAAGAGCTTATTTAACAGAACCTGTCCCTGCTCGTAGAATTCTCAACATCGGCTGGCCGGTTCGCTCTCCTCCTAGTACTCCACTTCCCTCCCCCCCTTTTTTTTTAATATGGCATCCATTGTGGAAGCTTTAGTAGAAACAGCGAAACCTACCAGTAATGCAAAGTCATTATTGATCAAAAAGCGAGTATGAAGGTAGAAGGTTCAATTAAAGTCAATGGCAAGTACTTGCTTATTCGTACGTATGACTGCAATACGATGCATTTCATGTTGCGTCAATTCAAAGTAAACCGCAGACTGACTGTAAAAGGTAACCTAGACTATCCCACTCTAACAGCTTTACTCATTTTTTTAAGCAGGTACTCTCGATTGGCGTGCCGGTGTGGGCAAGATCGGTTACGGCTTGTCATAGTTACATTACAGTCAATGTTAAAGAAATGCGTAGCAGAAATGACATATACATTGCGTCCAAAGATAAACAATATACATTAGTCTATAATTTATTGAGATTTTATCAAAGAAGAACAACTTCTTTCAGGCCTTCTTACAGAAATTTGTACCTGTTTTGGTAACAGAAGAGTGATCAACATATCGGTATGTTGTTTATACATCTTTGTTTTTTTATATAAAAAAAACTGTTTTTTTAGAGTGCACTTCCTCCAATGATTCAAGAAATAAATAGTTCAACTAATGGCACCCATATCTAAGTAGCTATTTAAGCAAACAGTTTTTAATATTATTTGAATAACGCTGAAAAAGCAATTGCCAAGTAAGTCTATTAAAAGTAATTTAAGAAATACACTATATAAACCATTTTTTTTAGCCTTATCCTTGATTCCGATACCGTACAAGGAGGCAGCGTATACGAACAGCAGGAAGTTCAACCGGGCGCATTATAATATGGACTGTGTTTCTCTCGTATCCCACATCAGAGCTTACGGGCTTAACCTATCTTTAAATACACCCCATTTCTTTTTCCTTTTACAAGCTACTCACTTTCTTTTTTTTTTAGAACATGTTCCTATCCTTGGTTTCATATTCTTTATATCTTACAATCACATGTAGCGACTCTGTTACGGAATATGGGTCCTTAGGATGATCCTGTTCTATTCCAACAGCATTTTAAACGATCTTTCCGACATGTTTTAACGCATATATCCTGAAAACCGTAAGTTAGTTTAACATTTATATGCTGTCTTACCTACAGAATTCAACAGAACTTTACCCGAAAAGTGAGTAGATTCGTGATCGGTCTTACGTGGTATAATTGCAAAATGGTGGAAGGTACAGTTTATCGTCCTTACTATTACCATTGATCATAATCATTACCGTATTTATTATTTACCATTGTTCATTTAAAATATCCTTTTTTTTTTAGTCCACACGTTCATCTCATCCTGTGGACAGGCAGAACGCCTGATGAACTTCGGGCCATGGGCAACATGGTGGAGGTACAGATTCCTAACATTGACGATGATTTTGATCTGCATCTCTTATTGATCGATGGCCAAATCCACGGATGTGGCTATTATCGTCGTCGTGACAGTCAAACGAGAAATTGTACGGTTACCCTACGTCTATGGCCGAAACCGAGGATCTCCCACCATTTCCGACAATTTAGATATGGGAACACTTTTGCCTTTCATAATCACAAACAGGTTTCGATCCGAAATACTTGGGTTACCTTTACCCGTACTCCCGGAAAAACCAAGAGTATCATCCATTCCACCAGATGTCAGGAGTTACAGAGCATCTGCTCTTTATGATAAAGATGATGTCTTTTTTCGCAGTGATAGGTGTCGACTAACCACGAGTATGTATCCCCTCAGAAGTACAACAGAGTTTAGATCTGTATCGCCACCATATAATCCTCGAATATCAGACTATTACTGAGTGTCACATTTCACTTCATCATATTTGATGTAGATTATTATTTTTTTTTAAAAAAAAGATAGAGTAAAGAATAGGTTGATACAATAAGTGTCGCTTTCATTATTCGAGATGAATTAAGGGATAGATTTGTTCATCCAGTCCATTTAATCATTTTTATATACATGTCTACAACTTTTATGTCACAACTTATTTTAACATACTAAAGAAAAAAGTTATCGTCTAGGGTATTCAAAAATAAGGTAGTTATCGCCGATCAAAGGTTTAAAACTTAATTCAAAAGCAATTACTGCTAAAAAAAAAGCATTGTTTCGTTTTTACACTAGCAGATAGTATACAAGAAAATAAAATATATAAATAAAAGAAGGTGTCTGTAGATTCCTGCCGTAAACCATAATGAATGGAAATCTTGTTACTGTTTTGAGAAATCTGCAGGGAAAAGGGACATTTTTTGTATGTATGACATCCAAATCACAGTTCCCGCCCCTTTTTTACAGAACTTATTAGCATTACATACCTATTCATATTCGTCTCATAAATGTTTACTAAAGTGGGGACATAAGTAAAGAAAAAGACTTTGCGATCTTAAATATATCTTATTAAAGACTTATGAAGTCTATTGGCGTACTCTTCAACCACCAGAAACATCCAAATTTACATTTGTTCATTATGTTGTAACAATTACTGCCTACAACGATCGACTTGTAATGTTCAAATATTCTTCTATTGTCAACCCGTTGCCTTTTAACACAGGTAATGTTCTAGTAATGTCTATTACCAAATGATCTTCTTTATGGACTAGTCCTTTACGAACCAATTCTATTCTTTTCTGTCATTTGCATAAAACTAAACATGTCTTTTATTTCTTAGTGAGTGATATAAATGAACAGATTAACAGCTTGACATAATGCCTGTGAACTTGATCGAGATGTATAGCGTGTACCTTTCAGAGTAGCTAAGTTACCATATAATTCGTAACTTTCAATAAATAATATACCCTCGACTTGAACAGTCCGTTTTCCTCCTTTCCTTCCCGAATGTAAGTTTAAATA
Organism: Thamnidium elegans; assembly: GCA_025201345.1. Lineage (NCBI taxonomy): Eukaryota > Fungi > Mucoromycota > Mucoromycetes > Mucorales > Mucoraceae > Thamnidium > Thamnidium elegans. Next base: position 144,016 of record JAIXMG010000033.1, read on the forward strand.
AGATAGCTTCAAAACTGTTTATATTTACAGCTGTTTCTACTTGTTTGTATTGCATATGACTATAAGTTATTATTGAGTTGCTACTGATTCTAATAATTATTATTGCTGCTGTTGTTAGATGTGGTTGCCTTTTCTTTTATTGAGGTAAGTTAGAGAGAGAGAAAAAAAAAGTTGGCTCAGATATCAACCGTGCCGCTGCATTAAAAGCGTAGAGAACACTATTCTGAATAATGTTTATATCGAATATAAGAGAGTTCTTTACTTAAACCATTTGTAAGCATGTTTAAAAGTCAAATGTATAATTTATTTCTATAGAGATAATCAAAGACAAAACGGCAAGTGTACAAATGTGTTGTGTTACAGACGACTTTTGGGATTTATGCGGGAGTTACATTTACTATAGTCTTATTTACTATATATTACTTTATTACATGGATACTATTATATGTCAAAGAAAAAGCTAAACGAGCTTCTTTTTTTTCGATATCTCCTATTTAAGTAAGAAAAAAAACGTTTTGCCCAGTTACTACTATGTCTACAGTAAATTTATTTCATTCTTTTCAAGTTAGTAAATATAAGTTGTTGAAAAAAAAACATTTGATGTGTATAGAAGCAGAAAGTAGGAATGAAGTTTGATTACCTCTCGTATCACAAACAAACTTCCAGTGTTGAATAAAGTCCGTTAGATAAATATAGTTTATCGTAGTAAACATTGATAACAAGATATTATAACAAAAGATTTAAAGTAAAAGGTAAACTGTAATATACGTCATGTATGCCTTGTCTCTTACCCCTTTCCTCCTTCATCACCACCACTAGTACTTGGTTGTGTGTCGCTTTGTCCCGTTTTCATCTGCCCAACTGTATCACACACACTCTCTCTCTCTCTGTTATATAGCTAGATACAGAACTAAAACTTCCGCTTCATTAGCGGAAATTTTGTTAAAAAAGCTAAAAGTAGAAGAGTTCAACCCTAATTACTTGTCATATTTCTTTTTTACTATTTTTTAAAATATACACATCTTAATGACACAATACGTATGTTTCTGGCTTCATATAAATATATGCACCGTAATCATTTAAGGGATACTATGTTATTATATAAAATATATATACTCTTAAATTTATTTACGACTACCGCAATCATTTAATCCATCGCTTTATCGCTTAGTACTATCATTGCGTAGCTACCTTTACAACTTTTTTTATCTTCTTTATGTAACATGCTTATTCTCCAGTGAGTGCTCAACAACCAATATATTTTCTTCTTTCTTTTTGACGTAGTAACAGCAAAGTATATTATACACTATATGAAAAGTCACTTCAACAGTGGATATACTCGGAAACAGAAAGCGGGGGAAAGTTCGATTATTTCTCGTGCCACAAAGATAACGGAAGTCAGAAAAGTAAAGTTGTTTTATACAACGACAAAAAAAAGAGGGGGTGGATAACATTGAGTCGCCCGTATTTGTTTACTCTAACGGATCAATCAAATTTAATTTTGATCGGAAAGTACCTATCAGGTTCGTTCTTTTTATATATATACGTTATTTTATTTTTTTGTGAGTAGATACAGCATCTGTGGATATCTATGGTGATATCTATGGTAATACAAAGTGGGAGTGAAGTTTGATTTTTTTTATGTCACAAACAACTTTGGTATTCATGCAAACAGGTAAGTGTGGGGCGTCGCAGTCACTAAAAACAAAAGTAAAAATAGAGCCGAGTTTTCTTTATCTTCTTTTATCTTCTTTTATCTTACTTAATATGGATAGTTTCATCGATATAGTTGTAAACTCTGCGTTAACCTTTCTTATTGGGTTCGTCATTTTATAATATAAAAAAATAGACGTAATGGCGTTATATTAACTCTACTTACTATAGGTAAGACCAAGCCCTCTTTTCCAAGTTCAAAATAAGCACAGCAAAAAAAAAAAAAAAAAAAAAAAAAATTATCTTTTAACTTGCGCAAAGTAAACAAACCATGCAAAAAAAGGGAAAGTAGTACAAATTAGGCATACTTTTCCTTTTTTTTTTTTTTTTTTTTTTTTTTTTTTTTTTTTTTTTTTTTTTTGCTCTCTTCAGCTTTATCCGCTTACTTCTATTTCGTGGTACATCTTTCAATATCATTAATAAATTTTATATTTGGATATAAGAAGAAGTGATATTACTAGAGTAAGCATATATAAAACGGAACAAGTGGAAGTGTTGGAAGTTTATAAAAATAAAAAAATACGTAGATTTGTTTACTTCATATCTAAAGTACATCAGATACTTCTGGTTAACAATTTCCGATCATTTATGTATAAACAAAAACGACCTCGAGGAAAGCATGCTTATTAGATACTTTTTTTTTTCCTCACACAAGTATTATCTACATCCCTTTCGCTTTTTTGTAAAGAAGGATATTTAGTCATACGAGTTTTCTCTAGCAATAAATTGATATATATTATAAAAAAATTGAGTCTTTTGTTTACATGAACATTTATGGAAGTAACTAATTAATAAATTCTCATACTATTTTTAATTTTAGTTGTGTCATGGGAATTTGCGCCCAATTTTTCCTACGGCGTATATTTTGAATTGATTAGCCCATCACGCGTATTTATTTCTCTTTTTTTCTCTTTTTTTTTATTTTTTATTATTTTTTTTTTTAAAAAAAGTCAACATCTCTCTTTTACCGTTTGAAAATAATGCAAAGTAACGTATTCAACAAAAGTGTTGGATTAGGAGCATTCAACTCTGCGTTTGCTTCCAATAATCCACAACCATTCAATCAATCATTTAACAAGCCAGGATCAACAGAAACATTTGGTCAAAATCAGCAACGCGGTGGGTTTAATGCCTTCGACAGAGCTATAGGTCAAACTTCAAATAAAGCATTGAACTTTAATCAAGATGGAATCAATAAACCTGTTGTCAATAACCCAATTGCCAACAACTCATTTTATAATGTTATTGCTAGACCTTTTCAAACACGTCATATCAGCCCCTTTCAAACGCCAACAAATCAATACCAGAGTCTCTTTTCGCGACAACCAAACCTTATTTTTGGAAAAAGAGTCAAGTTATCAGAAGACGAATTTGTTGAATCTGGGCATAACAGTCCATTTAATGCAGCCAAAAAGAAAGAAACCCCGTTCTGGAATCCTAAGCCTGCCTATAATAGTTTATTAAATAAAGCAATTGGAAACGGCTTTAATCAACCACCTTTAAACAGCTTTAACCAACCACCTGTAAACAGCTTTAACCAACCACCTTCTAACAGTTTTAAGCAGCCTGCACCAAATAATTTCGGCCAAAATCCTTTTGGTCAATTACCCGCCACTAAACACGTTGGTCCATTTTCAAAAACCTTCAGCACACAAAGTAATCGTCCCAGTCCATTTGAACAATCTATTGCCAACGTCCATAAATCTGTATTCAATTCGACTGAGGTCAGACCAGCTCCCAGTAGCCAATCAAGTGATGCATATACGAAATTGAAGGTTAAAAGATTATCATCACCTTATGAACGACCCCATAAAGCGCCAATCAATAAACGTCTCGGTAAAGTAGTCGGAGATAATCAACCTATTCCAGCTCGAGATTTACCTAAAGCAAAAGAACCAGCTACGAAACCACCAGTATTAAAATCAACACCTACGCAACCGCCTTTGATGCCTAATAAAACTACGGCTTCGTTATTTTTGGCAAACGATCCTGGAAGAAGTACACCCGAAAAACGTGCCCAACGATTCGGTGCGTATCAAGTGTTATACCAAGAGTTTAAAGAAAAACGCGTAAATGAAAGAAAACAAGCAATTCGAGATGGATTAATCCCAAATCCTGATGTACAAACTAGTTTGGAAGATGCTATTGATTTTAGAGGTTCTTGTACATTGAAATGTCCTGAATTTGAAATGTTGGAAAGAGATATGCAAAATAATTTGGATGATTTGGAAAAGGATGCTGAAGGAAATATTGATCCTGATAAAGCCGTTAAAAAGTATAGAAGATCTGCTGCTGGTTGTGAACAACCTTTACCTTCTGATATTCGTACACCCGCTGCTTTAAATGTAAGTCTTTCTTTCTTTCTTATATATGATCAAAAGCTCAACTATATATATATATATATATATATTATTTTGTAGAAAACGTCGGATTATTTAGTAGATAACATTTTAGCTAATAACCCCATTGACAAATGCCATAAATTTGTTCGTGATCGTACTAGGTCTATTCGTCAAGATTTTACACTTCAAAACATTTGTGATTTAGATGCTGTAGCTACTCATGAAAGAATTGCTAGATTCCATATTCTTAGTTTACATGAAATGTGTGAATACGATGAAGGCACCTTTAGCTTGCCACAAGAAATGGAACAGCTTCATAAAAGTAAATATACATTTCTATTATTGTTTTGGAGTCACAATACTTATACTTTCTTATAGCTTTGATTAGTTTAATGGAATATTACGATGATCTTCGTGATAAAGGTATTGAAACAGAAAATGAAGCCGAATTCCGTGCGTATCATATTATCAGTCAAATCAAAGATGAAGATATTGCTCAAAGATCTATGCGACTTCCCGTTTATGTATTTAAAATCCAATATATAACTCGTGCATTAAAATTTCGAGCATTATCACAACGTAACAATGAAATCTTGGAAACTCCTTCTCGACGTAATAAGCCAGAAAACATTGAAGCTTGCCAAAATTTTTATTCGTACTTTTTCAAGTTGATTGCAGATCCTGGTACATCCTTCTTAATGGCTTGTTTGTTAGAAACTCATTTCTCCGAGGTTAGAAAAGGTGCTTTAAAAGCTATGAATGCTTCTTATATGATGAAGGCTGGTGGTGCTCAAGCTGAACATGTACGACAAATGTTGGCCTACGATACTATTAAACAACTACTTAAAGAAGCTATGCTTTATGGTATCGTTATTGATAACTCATTAGGTGAACCAACACTCTCATTTGGTCAAAAACATTATTCTAAAAAATCATTTATCTTTAAAGGTAAGAAGATGTAATTGCTTTGTATTAAAAAAAAAAAAAAAAAAAAAAAAAAAAGATCAGTGTACCAATGTTTTTTTTTATAAAAAAAAATAGAACCATTATCAAACCCATCACAAAGAAAATCATTCCTTTTGGTTGAACCAAATAAAGCTGACCGTACTTTCCGTGACATTGTTAATGGAATTAACCCACTTCCCAATCAAAACGTATTTGCTACACAAGTTAATCTTCTCAACCCTCAAGCAATTATGAACGAAGATGCAACACCAGACGACCAACAAAAGGAAAAAGAAAAGCAGTATGCCGAGATTAAAAACCAAGCAGCACTTGCAAACGAGTTGGCCGAGCAAGAAAGAAAGAAGCTTGAGTTACTTACGGAAAAAAATAAACAACTAAAGCATGTTCGTCTAGAAGCTTTACGAGCTGAAGCCGAATCGAGAAAAAAGGAGCAATTGATAAAAGCAGAGATTATGCGTAAAGAAGAGATGGAAAAAGAAAGAGATCGTGAAGCTCAAAGACGAGTAGCATTACTTAAAGAGCAACGTGAAAAGCTGATGGCTTGTATGCGTAAGAAAGTAATTCTATCTCAAGCCCGTCAAAGATTATTCAATCAGATAATATCTCAAGCTGTAAAAGAAGAATCTCGAGCAGTTGCAATCAAAAATGTCAGGAAGACAAGGGCTGCAAAGAATATCGGCATACCATGGCTTGAACGTGCTAGAAATAAGATTGCTAAACGTGAAGCTTTAGCTGAAAAGAACAAGCAAAGATGGCATTTCAATATGTTTATGGTCACACATAACCCTTATATTCCCAGTGATGACACTATTTATAAAGCTATACCAGTACATGCAACTCCTGAAGATATCCATGAAAGAACCACTCAAAGTATTCAGGCTGAGGAAATTGCATTGGAAGAAGTTGATCCTGTAAGTTTTTTTTTTTCGCTTTCGCTTTCGTTTATTATTAAAAACTGACATTATAACCTTAGATTACAAGCGAACATTTGATCTGGGAAGCTGAAGATTTCTCTAAAAATATATACCCACGTATTAGAGATAAAATGATGGAAAAGGACGAGCTCGATGGCTCAAAATGTACTTGGCGGCTTTTAATCAATGCTCCTGACAGTGAATCTGATTCTGCTCTTTGGTTCCGTAGAAAGTTCAATTTAGATGATCTATTTTTCAGTAATAATGCGTTCTACCAAGCCTTCGATATAAAACTTCATCTAACTACACCAAATACACAAGTGGTCTGTGATCATGCATATCAAACTGGTGCTATCATCTTTTCCTTACCTGAATCCAATTACAATAAAACTCATATTGAAAGGTAAATTACGACAAGATATAAAATAGTAGGGTTGCTAATACCTTTTTTTTTTTATGTATACATAGTATGAACTATTGGAGCGACAATAAGAAAAGGTTAGATAAGTTAGTTCGGGACTTACACCAACATAATCCTGGATTGAAAGTTCGTATTTTATTTACATACTTTCCCGATTCTTCTTTGACAAGTTCTACTATTGAAAAGGTACTATACTATACTAATAAAAAAAGAAAACAAAATAGAGAAAATAAATGCTGATCTTTATATAGATCCCGAACTTCCTTGAACTTGAAAGCAACTCCCTTATTAGCGATTATCACGTCTTGATAATGAACCCTCTCACGATTTCAAAAAGAATCAAGGAGGAAGTAAACTGGCTTTCGAGATCTTAATAATGTTTATTTGAAAATAAAAATTAGTTAATCGTATTAACACCATTTGAAACTACTTTAATATTAACTGTATCGTGTAAACAAAGCGAGTGGGGCTCATGAACAAGCTGCCACATTATTTTTTCTTATTTTTACACAGTCTGAAAAAATAGAAGCATTCCACCCTCAAATAGAGCCGCTACTGTATAAATATGAATGTGTAAAATAATAATAATAGTCTCCTGAAGCAATAAAATAATACTAGTTTTAATTAATAAAAATCAATTGAATTTAGAACAAATTAACTAAATTATTTAGGATGTGGGAGAGGGCAACATCTTCTAGCGATGAAACAAATTTTTTCGACCAACAAATTTAAACAGAGATTTTGATTTGGTTATTTCCTCATCGCATTCCATTATATGCACTTGCTTATCATGCGCGAGCGTATCGATTATAATTCTCTTGATATTGCAGTGCTCACTCCAGCCTAAGTTAGCTAATCGTTTTGCAAAAAAAAAAAAAAAAAAAAAAAAATATGCTACATAGCGAATAAGTAATTCTAAATCGCTCATATTTGTAGTCAAGCCCGCTGAATCGATGATCACTAGATACGCTTTATTTATCTTTGCTAATTTCTTTATCAAATCTATCAACAAAAGTTAGTATTAATTATAATTGCATTTTGTAAGATATTGGATACCTTTTGCGTTGCCATCTACTTCTAATAACTCGCCTATTATCATGTTCTTTTTCAAATCTGTTTTGTTCATCGGAGTGCTGGAGTAGCAACTGACAGTGACGTAAACATATTCGACTAAAGACCTGTTTTTCAATCCAAGTTTTAAACTATTATCATCTACAACTATTTGCTCATTTCGGACTAAATTTTCACGAGTGTCATTCGTTTCTTGAACTGTTTGAGGTTCATACAAATGAATATCAAATGCATTAGCGTAAATGATTCTGGTGCATAGCAGTCTGGGTTTATATGGGTTTCGAGTGAAACATATATCTACGTCCTCAATCTGATTGATTATCGAAGTGTATTTATTGATTGTACGGAACGGTGTAAAACAAACACACTGCTTCTTCGCGAGAAATAACAATCATGATTATTTAAATGAAATGAAAAAAAAGGTTACTTCTTGGTGCACCACCATTTACACCACCAGTGCCAATTTAGCGAAATTCCACCATATCATAAGAAAATATTTAGACATTTGATAGTATAAAAAAAAAAGGAAAGGAAAAAAAAAGGCGATTTTTAATCATGATAAAAGGGATTTATTTAACTATGATAAAATGGGGTTTATTCAACCATGATAAAAAGGATTTATTTAATTATCGTGATATTTATATCGCAATTTCCTTTTTCACGATATCAAGTCGTTTTTACCTGTAAAGTACCTGTTATCGTAAATGGTGGTGCACCAAAAAAAAATAAAAAAAATTACGTCATAAATTGACACTGGTGGTGTACCAAGAAATGAAACAAAAGCCAACTGAAGTGCTGAAATGAACTGCCCTTTGAAAAAGTAAAAATCTCCTGAGAAAAATTAAACCGCCCTTTGGTGTTGGAACGACAACTTTTTCGAAGACCTTGCATTAATACGCGTAGAATCGTTTCGTGCTTTAGGTTGGCGTTGCAATCTTTTGATCGTCAGATTACACTCAGGTAATATGAAGCTATTAACCGTTGATTTCTTTAGCGTGAATCCTTCAAAAGCCTTTGTTAAACTATCAACAACTTCGTCGGTTGTAGTATATGGTTTATCGTCAAAAAGCTCAAGAATATGCAACTTTTATGGCTCTTGAAGCTGGCTCTTAGCCCGATTGCCTCTATTAGTTTGCTTTTCGTAAATGTTCCTATCTGGTTCCGTTCTAATTCTTTCTGCCCAAGTTTGAGCGGTCCTCTCAGCAATTCCAGCATAACCAGCAGAAAAAAAACTTAATTTTCAGGCAGTATAGGAACAAATTTTTCTGATCATCTGTGTGAAATGCGTAGTTCCTAACATTGCTCACTTTGTTAGCAATAGTTTTGTTTACTTTTTCAATGACAAGCGAAATTTTGCTCTCTAAATTTTCGTCTTCAGGATCGAGCGCAATGGAAACAGATTGACATTACTTATATTCAGTTAAAGTTGTCAAGTTTCAAAGATTAAATTCTTCCCCTTCTTCAATAATGTAATCCATGACCTCTTCACCATTTTCTGTAGTTAGTCCGCCTTGGTCATCTTCGATAAAAATCTGTGTGTGTTGCTCATTTAAATATATTAAAAATGAAAGAAACGCCTTTCAGGCCGAATGAGTCTGCTATTTGATTTTTACAATACGCTATTTGGGAACTCTGTAAACGCTGATTGAGATTTTGAGAGCCGCTGATTGGATAATGTTTTTCGCGCTTATTGATTTTTTATCTACGCCAACTGGGTTTTCAGGAACCGTTAAACGATTTTTGAAATCCGCCATTTGGGACCGTACGCATTGTATCTCTACTGTAGAACCAACAAGTTCTTGTCAGGCCAGCTCAACCAATACCAACAAAAAACACCGCTGTTGATCTTTGGCGCAGGTAGGTTCGGTACAGACATTAGAAAGGGTTTATAGTAATATCATGTAATTATATACAGTAGCGACTCTATTTAAGGGTAGGTTCTATTTAAGGGTGGATTTCTCTAGAAAGCTTCTTTCCGTCCTCCGCTTTAACACCACTATAATCGCTAATAATCGATTTAAGGGCGGATTTCCTGAGAAATTCGGCTACCCTTAGATAGAGCTGCTATTGTATAAGTCTTTAAAATACTTGAGAGTGTTTGTAATTATCATTAGATACATTTTCTCTCTTAGTTTCTACGTTTTAATCCATAACATACAAATGCAAATGAAGCTATACAAATCTTGTCGTCAATCATATGGTTATCCTCTATACTTATATTATTTTAGCTTATACATTATCCATTATTATTGATGTATAAACGTAGCTTGGTACAATAAAACGGTACACCAATACCCCAACGCGGTATTCTCTAGTTTACCTGTTGTATCCTTACAAAGAGTGTCTGCTTCTTTATCATCAAGGTAAAAACAGACCAGAAGAGTAACATGCAGTACAATTTCTTCGTATGGCTATCTTTTTATTTTTATACGTATATCTTATATGTAGTTCTCTTGGTTGTGACTCAATAGGTAGAATGGATAGCTTTCATTTACCAAGTGCTACATTTTGATATTAGAAACTTTAAAAGTGTACACAGATCTTCCATCCATGTCGAATAAATTCGCGTTGTTTTTTAAGGTCTTAGTTTTAATTGAAACTTGGAATATATATTGAATCCAATATCAGTAAGTATAAGTCCAATTCTTAGGATGTGAAAGTCAAAAACGATGCTCTGACAAGGTCTTTTTGTTTTTACTCAGTATATACGGAAGACTTCTCAAGTTTCTTAATTCAGATGCTACATCATGTGGATAATTGTTTGCAAAAAGTAGCATAAAAAGTTTCAGAGTAGTCCGGACCGCATATAATAATGCCGGCCCAAAGAAGGAGAAAAAAGCACCCACTCATATACACTAAGTTCCACTCAGTACAATCCTATAACCTAGAAACCCTCAAGATACCCTTCTTTATTGTAGAATCACATTTAGAACAATGACTGTAAGTATATTAGTTTTTTAAACCATATAGAAAGAAGGATGGATGGATTAAAAAAAAAAAAAAAAAAAAAAAAAAAAAAAAAAAAAAAAAAAAAAAAAAAAAAAAAAAAAAAGCAGGAAAAAAATATCACATCCTTCAAAAAAAAAAAGTTACATTTTGAAGAACAAAAAAATACTAAGAAAAAAACAAAATGTAGTTGGCTGTTGATCTTTTGAACCCCTCTATTGAACATGAGAAGCGTTCTCACAAGCTCAAGCGTTTGGTGCAATCTCCCAACTCTTACTTCATGGATGTCAAGTGTCCCGGTTGTTTGAACATTAGCACTGTCTTCAGTCATGCTCAAACTGTTGTCCTTTGTTCTTCTTGTGGTACCGTCCTCTGTCAATCTACTGGTGGTCGTGCCCGTTTGACCGAAGGTAAAAATAAAATAAAAAACAAAATGCATAAATAAAAACTATACTAACTCTTTTATTTTAGGATGTTCTTTCCGTAGAAAGGCCAACTAGATTTATTACACAATCAATAAAAAAAAACATGTTGGATCCATTTGTTTAAAAAAAAAATATGTATTTGTTAAACCGTATTGTATGAAAATGAGAGGGTATCTTATAAATTACAGAGCACCATAATTTGACGGAACCGATTTTTCTTGTTTGTGATCCTTCTTTTTATTTGCAGTCAAGTGTGTATTACGTTTTCCCAACATTTGTCGACGCACCACACGAATCTTATTACGAACTAGAAAAAGTTTAGTTTAGCACTTCAATTTTAGAAAACTTTCAAGCTTTTTTTTTACCGTCAACGTAAACGTCTGTTTCATCAATAATTTCTTCACCGATCAATTCTTCAATCACATCTTCTAGCGTAATAACACCTAAAGCACCACTTTCCCCTCCAGGATCATCGGAAACTAAAGCCATATGACCTAAACCATAAAAGTCAGTTATTTTAATTTTACAATTCATGCAAAAAAAAAAAAAAAAAAAAAAAAAACTTTACTTTTGCCTTCTTGAAAGAAATTAAGTATATCAAGACAACTAGTATCAGGCCCAGTTTCAGGTAAAGCACTTAACGGCAATTGTTTCATAGGCAAAGCATCTTCAGGATCATATGTAATCAACCTCTTTGTCAAAAGCATACCAATAAAGTTATTTTTATCATGAGGAGTATGTACAGGAATACGAGAATAACCAGCAGTCAATATTTTATCTACCAAAGCTTCATCCATTATATCATCCGTAGATAATGTAAATACGTCACTCATAGGTGTCATGATAAACGATACGGGCTTTGATTTAAGATCAAGTACTGCTCCAATAATGGTGACTTCATCTGACGTAAGTGCGTCCACATCTGAAGCATGGACAGCTTGGTGTAAAGAAACCAATGATTTTAACCCGGCCTTTTTGTATACTGTACCATGAGATTCACCCAAAAAGAAATCTAATAGTAAAGCAGTAGGATAAGCGATAGGATACATGACATACATCAAGATTAACACCATCCTATTTAAATATATGTAAGACAAAAAAAAAAAAAAAAAAAAAAAAGGAATTTTAAATTATATCGCTTTACCAAGCTGTCTTTGCGCCAATCGCTAAACCATGTCGAACACAAATAGCTACACAAGATTATCAGTACACATACTTATTTTTCACGTATTATCTCTTACATTGAGGAATCACTCTACAAAAATAAAATAAAATAAATAAGGCACTTTTTTTTTTTACTTTTAATAATAATAAAAAAAAACCACTTACTCTCCGAAAATAACAATTAAAGCAGTAGAAGTAACAACTGCTTGCCACCCACCACCAAGTACACTGTGTAAAATGATAGGCAACGTTTCGTTAATAATTACATTTGATAATAATAACGTCACTAAAACCCAATGTTTTCCGCGATCCAATAAAGCTAATACTTTCTTGGCATTTTCCTTCTCAGTGGTTGTACCCGATTCAACCATGACATGAAGATTAGTTTGATCGAGTCCCATAAGTCCAATCGTTAAACCTTTTTTTTTTTTTTTTTTTTTTTTTTTTTAAGAAAAAACACTTTTTTTTTTTTCAGCAAAATGATAAAACCTTACCAGCAAATACTCCGCCTAAAAGGACCAAGACAGTTACAACTACAATTCTTTCATAGAATACACTAGATTGATACGTTATAGGTTCATCTTCTTGTAAAATAATAGGTTGCGCAATAATATTTCTTAATAGTAAAATAAAAAGCGCAATTTTCGATATCTTTATCATATATAAAAAAAAAGTTTAATGAAAAAAGGGAGAAAAAAAAAGGGGGGGAGGGAAAACATAAAATTAAATACAAAAAAAATTTAAAGTACCGAATGAGTGAAGTGAAGTGAATACTCCTATTCAAGGAAGCAAGGAAAAAAAAAATGTGCCAATCGAAGTGAATCCGAAGTATCTACTTCTTTCAAGTCATTGCATCAATTTCAGGTAGGTCCAAATACAGCCTTGTTCTGTGTTCCGTTCCCTGAATGCCTCAACAATAAAATCAGCGAAAATTATGCTGAAGATTACATCAAAAAAAACATCTTCCTTCAAATTGCAAGAGAAGACTGGCAACCACGAAGTGGTTCAAGAAGCAACATAAAGAAGCGAGGTTTAATTATCTTTAATTAGTGACTGCCTCTTTTTTTAGTTATGACGATTGAAAGCTCCTCAAAAAAGGGATATCAACCGGTAAATAGTACTACCAATAAAACGAAACACGGATAGTCCAGCAACACTCCACAAAATAAATGCTAAATAAGCATTTGTCCTATCATCAAAGTTTCCAAGTCTACCCATACTATCCATAGTACAAACCAAAATCACCAATATTAAATTTGAAAAGATCCAACAAACAACCAATCGAGTTCTAAAGTTTTTATAATAATCAAGTTGTTTGGTTCTAGCATCTATTATTTGTTTACTATTCTCTGCCTTCTTCTTTAAATTATTAAACGATAATTCATACAATAAACCAACATCTTTTTGTTGAGGCATCGTTACTTCAGCTGTCGTTTCTTTGGTTTCAACATGTCCCAAGTAAGGCAATGAAGAGAACAAGTCTTTAGTTCCCCAACTTACATCATGTGTATTACAAAAAGCATACGTATTCAGTATATTAATATAACTAGGTGTTAATAAAAAGTACTGCAAAAAGCTTGTCACCATATGATAAGGATCCAAAAACAAAATACCAGATACAATAAATACTCCATAGGTAGATGCCATTGAAATAACAATATCTCGAAATGATCCACTTTCAAGTAATTGATTATTTGTTGTAATTCCTATATATATAATCCATACCGAGCAAAATACAACATACATCATCAACAAGGAGAAAAATACCATTATTAAACCATACGACCCCTGAGACCTAGTATAATTTTATTAGTATCAAGGGAGTAGAGGTATATATGTATATATTACCCTTGTGGTCGATTTCCCATTGACATCAAGAATAAACAAATGATAAGGACTGCATAAATATATGTCAAAACCCTATGAACAATGTCCGCTGCTGCAGGTGAAAAAGGTGGTTGATTCATCACCGCCAATGATCTTGTCAAGATAAAAAAACTAAGAAAAAAATTACCCTAATATCACACTGTTAAAAAAGAAAGATATAAAAGATTCATTCCTTACCAAGGCAAACCATGAAAATAACCAATTAATACAAAGATATATCAATTCAATAATCAACAAGAATTTTCTGCTTAACGTATGATTGGTCTTTAGAATTTTACCCCAATGTACTAAACTATACACACCAGCAAAGAATGAACCATTTAACCATCTTCTTCTCTGAGAAATAAATTCTGCTACTGTAAATGGTACATCTGTTTCTCCGTATGCCCCTGCGATATAATGTAATCTCCACTGTGCATCTCGTTTTGCCACTAATTCATAACATAAGATACGATCCTCAGCCAAATACATATTTGCTTCAAAGATACCTTCTGATACTTGATCATTTGAAGTATCACCCAAAAAGTATTTCTTTAGTGGTCCATCACCATGCATATCATTACAGATAGCTGAATACCGATACGCTGAGAACGCACCAGGTAATACTTGAATATACCCAAGCACAGACTCTAACGGTTTATCTAAAATATTTGAAATCTTGTATTCGAAATTTTGAGCTGCGACTAATGGATTTAACAGATATATGCCACCTTTACCCGTCATGGCTCTTACTTCACCACACGCGCCACCAATATCTCTGTATTTTTCGAAAGGTAACCATAACTTGTAAATGGAATTTGGACCTGGTCTAGTACCTACATCCATCAAGATACAAACATTTGGTTGTAATATAGGACAAAGTGCTTGAAAGAACCATCGATGTGAATTAATCTTTCTTTGATTCTTTTCTTTTAAACAAAATATGATTTGAGCAGGTACGATATTATGAATGGCACTTCGATAAGTGAGATCGGGCGTTAAAGATAGTTGAGATGTGTATTCGTATAGATGAGCATGTACTGGTTTATCATTGACAGTAGATTTAGCAATACCTTCTTGGTAAACTCCAAGTACTGAAAGCATATCGAGGACACGTGGATGAATCTTTTCTCTACCATCTGAAATAATACAAATAACTACTTTTTGCCAGCCATTTTCATTCTACAATAATAATAATTATAAGAAAATTGATTACAGAAAGAAATAAAGCTTTACCCAAATAGGAGATCGATATCGTTTTATTAATTGCGATATATTTTTCATAACACCATGTAAAGTTCTCGATAATAAAATCTCATCTTCCTACACATTAAATAAGAATCTTTATATACACAATACAATAAAAATAAATAAAACAAACATTGTACATGGTGATACAAATCACAATCTCTGTTTCTCTCTTCATAATTTCTTGTCTTAACGTATACTTGTTATGAACAAACTCAGAGGCATCACATGTCACTGCTGTATACCGCATTGTACTAAATTCCTTTGGATCTCGTATAGACACTCGCTCTAAATACTGTTGAGGTACAGGGCAATCTAATACAAGTTTACCTTGCGGCACTTGTACTAACCTTTTAACTGTTCTATACCTTCTAGCTTGCACTGGAGGTATATAATGTACAGGTGGTGGTGGTGGAGGTGGAGAGAGTATTGACCCCATGGTGGATTGAGGAGGATATACTGCATAAAATGGTGAATTTATTTGATTTTCCATGCTTGCAAAAAGAAAAAGAAAAAAGGCAAAAGTAAATGCAAAACTTTATATGGATTGGTTTTCTGTGAAACCTCACATGTTCATAACAAATAACTCCTTTTGATACTTTTTTTTCATCTGATTCTCTGACGTTCTATTCTTTCTTATTGTACCACACTCCTTACTAATTGGTAGCGAAACCAATGTAATGCAATTTGATGACCAAACTCGATAAAAAAAAAAAACTTTCCGCGATAAATTGGTATTTCTCTCCTGTTATTACTGTATGATTAAATGATTATTGTTATAAGCCACACTGGTGTTATTATTGACAACATACTATACATATATTTATATTCTTTCTATCTTCTTCTTCTTCCGCACCCAAATGTACATTAATTGGGAAGAAAAATCACCAATCATTCATCCATATTACTGGATCTCAGTACCAGATTTAATAAAATACTTACACGAACTTCGTAAGTATATCATCTGCACACCATCCAAGCTATCTGAAACCCACGTTCCGAAGCTACTGGAAACCGAATTGGTTTGTACCGACCGTACTCGATTCCCGGCAGACTTAAATTACTTATGCGAAGGATTAGGTACTTGGAAGATAACACTTGATATGTTACAACTCTCGGTAAACGTCATGATCAATAAAAACAAATTGGAACGTAAATATCCAATATTTCAAACGGCAGGAGAAGTTGAAATATTTGCTCTAGAGAAAATAAATTGTTTAATTTATTTTATACAGCAAGAACATGATTTTGTCATGAATCGATTGGCTTTTGAAAAGTTTTATGGTCTGGTTTGGGAAGAGAATTGACAACTTGTTTAACTGTAACGAAAACAAGGTCTCACTACTTAGGATTACTTACAATAATAAATAATCATAAAAAGCTTAATCGTGCGCGTCTTTTTCTTCTTTCTTCTAAAATAGTCCATCATAGACACTTTATAAAATAATGACGATTTTTTTTTTCTAGCAAAATAAGCTACACCTGTTTTTTCGTTCTTTTTTGATTTGTAACACAAATATCAAACGATAAACACTAGTCTAAACTAAGTAAGTTGTACATAAAATAAGCAATAAGTGTTGTTTGAGGTTTGTTTTTACGCCTTCTTTCTTTTTTTCTTTTCTTTTCCTTTTTCAAAAAAACAAAAAAGATGCCGATAACTACAAAGGAATATATACCATTTAATAATAAACCTAAAAGATGTTTTAAAAGGATAAAGTTAAATACATCATCGATAGAAGGTGTCACAACGTATCAAGAGTTAGTATGCGAGCTAGATTACTCTTATGATTCGTTAGCCACTATAAGCGTCATCTTTGATAGTTTAAGACTTACATATACAAGTAATCAAGAGCATATCGAGAGACTTCGTAACAATACCAGGTTAAATGATATGGAAAAGGAATTACTTACTGCTTATGATGATCTTAGTCTTCAAATCAATCATTTGAAAAAGGATATTACTAAAATTGAACAAAAGATATTGAAGTTAAAAGATGAAGATGGTATGTTGTCTTCTTCCTCCTCTGAATCTTGGGATTAGAAAGAAAGAAATAAAATACGTGTTTTGCTTTATATAAACCCTTCTTATACCATTTTTTATTTTTATTAAAAAAATAAAAATTTTGTGACCTTTTTCCTTACCCGCACCCACACCCACACCCAAAAACTTTTTTTTTTCTTTTTTTATTCTCCACTTTTTAAATAAAAAATAATATAGAAAAAATGAACCAAATGCAACCTCAATCATGTCACGCACTTCGCTACGGTTGGGTATTTTGGTTTATGCATAGATCTCCAGGTGAGAAAATTACAAACTATGAAGCTGCAATGAAGAAAATCGCTACTTTTAATACGGTAAGGGTACCCTTCCTTTTTTTTTAAAAAAAAAACTAAATATGCTGAAAAAAATAAAAAGGTAGAAGAGTTTTGGGCCGTTTATAGTCATCTTCGTCGTCCAAGTGACTTACCTAATATTAGCGATTATCATTTATTTAAACAAGGTGTTCGACCTGTTTGGGAGGTAAGATGAGAAGAAAAAAAAAACGCACAAAAAAAATTTTTTTTTTCTTAACTCGCCAATAGGACCAAGTTAACATTAATGGAGGTAAATGGATCGTTCGAGTTAAAAAAGGATTAGCAAGTAGATATTGGGAATCTTTAGTATTAGCCATTATTGGAGATCAGTTTGATGTCAATGACGAGATTTGTGGTGCTGTTTTGTCTATTCGTGGTTCCGAAGATATAATTTCTGTTTGGAACAAGACTTCTTCAAATGCTAAAATTAATCTTAAAATCAGGTATATAAAAAAAAGGAGAGTCATTTCATCACTATTATAAGTGAAATAACAGCATTTCAATTCTTTTTTTTTTAGGGATACAATAAAGAAACATTTGAGTTTACCATCAGAGACAACGATGGAATATAAAACACATAATGATGCGCTTAGAGATAATTCAAGTTTCCGTAACACTGATGTATTTCGATGAATGAATAACAGAATAGAGAAAGAGAGATAGATAGAGAGAGAGAGAGAGAAATACCACCCAACTTGTTTTTTTTTTGCTGCAATTTTTGTATATATATACTATATATTTTTAATAAAAAATAAGAAAAAGGAAAGAGGTTTTTTTTTTTTGCGTGAAATGTAATAAATACGTGTAATAGAATGAAGTCTATTTTTGATATACTTTGACACACTTTTGTTTTATTAAGTAAACAAACACCATATCACCAAATTAGTTTCATAATACGATTGCATTAATATACTCGGGAAAAAGTAGTAATTAATGTACAGTGCTTACGGCTTCAATTCGCGGAAAAAAAAAGGAAACGCCAATTGACTTTATTTTTACGCGAATTGGTTTTTGAAAATCCGCGAATTGAAGCCGTAAGCATTGTACAGTAGTAAATTGCTAAAAAGACGCGTTTTTTTTGTTTTTGTTTCGAAGGAATAAAGTACATTCTAAAAATATTCTTTTTTTTTCGGTTCCGCCCAGAAAATTCCTTTTTACCAAGTCAAAAATGCGCGTCGATCTCAATATGTTTTTATTAAAAAAAAAAAAAAAAAAAAAGTCTACATACAAAGTATTAATTATAACAGAAACATTAACAACAACAACACAATGACAACAAAAAAATAGTTATCAGCTTGTTTGCTTCCATGCATTTTCCAATTGATATAATTCATTTGCATACTCTGGTGAAGGTAAAGAAGTCGACTGCCAATCACTTTCTAAAAAGCTACTAACTCTACCATGTACACGACCTTCCATTTTCATTAATTCTGATACAAATCCAATATTGGGTGACATATTGGGTCTTGCCTTGATAACATGACGGTAAGCTCGTTTTAAAGTCCATCGTTCAGATGTGACCAAGTAAGCTAGAATAGCTGTAATCGAACGTGATTTACCTGCTTTACAATGGACATAAATAGGTTCATGATTTTTCTTGGCTTCCTCTAAAAGAAAATAATTAGCACTCAAAAAAAAAAAAAAAAAAATACCCGTTAAAAAAAAAGACCAAGTTTACCTATAAATTGAACGGCTTCCATCATGACTAATTCGATATTCTTCATTTCGAGTGTATCCCGCGCAGATATTTTGTGATACATTAACCGTTGTTTATCCACACCCTCATCTTGACATTCCTCCGCCATATTCAATACGCGTCGAATAGACCTTGTATCTAATTGATTGGCATGTTCCATATTCTCAATTTCAGGACCCACAAACAAAAAACCAGGTATGATTTCAGATATAATAAAACCAAAATCTGATTCAGTACGAGGACTCGTGTCTGAAGTCATTAAGCCAGCAATTTCATCATCTTCAGTGACACGAATCAATTGATTTGAAAAGGTAGCTGCAAAGGGAGTAGGAGTCATTACTGAAGTAATGGGCAATTGAACAGATTGCGTAGATATAGATGGTTGTGGTTGTTGAGATCTTCTATTTGCTCTACGCGCCAGCGCGTTTGCATTATTGACTCTAGCTGCTTGTGTATCTAAGCTAAATAAACTGGTTCGTCTAGATAAATCATTTTTGGAATCACCAATGGTATAACTAATGGATCGTCTTGGTATATTTACTACATTAGAAGAAGGTGGTGAAGGTAAAGAGGTTGAGGTAGGTGAAGTTTCTGTCCATTCCTCATACAATTGTTCAAATGCATTAAAACCTCCTTTCAAGTAATACATTTTACCTCCTCCTACAGATGCTATACATTTATCTAAAACGTTTAATAAAGTCCAAGCTTGTGATGTTTTATCCTCCAGTGACATTTCATCATCATATACAACCCAGATTTTTGATTTTTGATTCTTTTTAGCTTCTGCTTCTACAGCCTTTTGTTCTAAGATGGTAGCACCTTTTGTGGTTGTTTGATTAGCCAAAGTATATAACTCTCTACCTTCAACAGTGGTGATAAAATTCTCTAGATTAAAATTTGATACGGTGCCTCTTTGATATCTTTTAATTAAGAGTGAAGGTAAATTGACATTAATAGAGCCTTGAATTCGTTTCTTTTGATATTCCATTAAATTTCGTACATCAATTAAAATTAAATTTTGTTCCTTTGATTGTAATACGTCGACTAATTCTTCTGGTTCCATAGGATCTTGTACTTTAATATTTTTGGCGTGTGATTCAGAGTGAGCTCTATTTAAACTTTGTCGAAATAAAAGCAAATTATTGTTGTTGTTGTTATTAACTGGTGTATTGATGGCTAAATGTTGATGACTGATGGAACGATGAGGTACAGGATGACTTGGTTTTGTACCCAACTGAGATAATAAAAATTCAGTATTATCAGGTAAATTAACAAGTTTTGATAATTTATCCAATTGTTGATTATTAAAGGTTAAGTCAGCAGCTAAAGTATTATTTTTAGTTGATAAATGACCAAATGTATAAGAATGTCGAGTAACATCTTCTTTCAAGTGATGAGTACGACGACTACGACGTTGTTCTGCTGAGTGACGTTTTCTTTGTTTAATTATTAAAGGAGGTTGTTTTGGTTTAATTTCTGGTACAGGTACAGGAACAGGTAAAGCAATATTTGGTAAAGATAAAGAAGTTCTTGGATGATGATGTTGTTGTTCAATAATAGTAGCTTGCTTTTTAGCAAGTTTCTTTTTAGATGATGATGATGATGATGATGATAGATGAAGTGGAAATTTTCTAAATAAAGCGTTTGCTAAACTAGATTTTTTTGATGGTTTTTCTTCATCTGGCCTTGTTTTTGATTTACTTCTATAACGATCAAAAATCATTGTTTTTTTTTATTATTATTTATTTATTTATTTATTATAGAAAAAAAAGAAGAAAAAGTTTTTTGTTTGCAGAAATTTAACTTCTTGGGGACGTTAATCAAAAAAGAAAGCCACGTTTTTTTTTTTTGGAGAATAGCTCCGCCTATTTTTTTATTGATTTTTTTTTTTTTTTTTTTTTTTTTTTTGCTTAAAGCAAGTAATATCCCCAACCCCAACCCCTTCTTTTTTTTTTATTTTATAAAATTCATAAGCAAATTTAAATATATAATTTAATTCGTATTTTTCTATTATTTTTTAATCACTTTTTGTTATATTAGATTTTAAACAAGTTGTGTAACTTTGCCCCTTGCACAAAAAATAATATATTTTCGCTGTAAATCTTTTTTTAGTCTAAAATAAACAATTCATAGTTACATAAAATATATTTTAACTCGCTTATAATTCCAAATTATTAAGTGTAACAAAAATTTGATTGTCTGTTACCTTTTCGGCTGTAGCATTTTTAAAAATTATTTATAGTTTTTTTTTTATATATATTGCTTTTTCATTGTATTACCTTTCTTTTTACCCTGTTGCCGAAACAGCATCAGTAAGAATATACATCAATTGACTAATTTAAGGGCCGCACTACTTCGTTACTAAACAACAAAAACTCGTATCACAGCTATAAAAAGTATTACAACATTAGCTAATATCTTGTTATTTTCAACCACATAATTGAATTAATTACTTGTATATGTCAAATGATCTGCAGGCGATCAACTTCCTAAAAAAAAAAAAAAAAAAAAAAAAAAAAAAAAAAAAAAAAAAAAAAAAAACTCTTTGATTATAATATAAGGATTTACCTAAAATCGAGTAGCACATCTGTATTCAAGGGTTCATTTTTGAAGCCCTAATATTTAATATAAAACTTGAATTGAATCATAAAAAAAAAAAGAAGATATTACCGTTCATCTCATTTTTAAGTTATAAAGAAGGTTACAATCATACCAATACATCTCTTTCTTTGCACTCTATTATTAAAATAAATTAACCCCACTACACAACACGTACCCTTCTATTAATAGATGCTCAGCATTATATACAAAGCACTCTACAAGTAATCATGCATTTGTACTTTTCACTTACTTAATATCCTCCTCTTCTTCACTTTATGTAACTAACTTTGTCTCTTTAAGCAAAAAGAAGCACTACTTTTTACAAGTTAAAATTGATTTTTGTTGTCAATTAAGAAAAAAAAAAAAAACTAGTTGTACCCATGCTTTTTTTTATTATTATTAGTGTATCCCTTCTCTTTTATACATCTTCAAGAGAGAAAAAAAATGACACAAAAATTATATTAAATTTACTGATATTAATTATTTTTAGCTTGTCATTTGTGTTCAATAACCACTCACATGAATGACATTCTCTCTCTCTCCCTCTCTCTCTGCCAGACGCCTTTTTAAAAAGAAAACATTTTTTTCGTGTATTATACTCTTTCTTACACCTTGACAACAAATGACTATTTTAAAAACATACATACATCGAAACTTACGCCACACACACACACATAATGGTGTCACCCTTCATAAATAGAAAGGAAACTTTTTTTTTTTTTTTTTTTTTTTAGTGTAACTAGATCGTCAAAAAAAAAAAAAAAAAAAAAAAAAAAGATACATATAAAAAGTACAAACACAATTTTTTTTTTATGTGAGCATATACAACTAGTACATAAGGGTAATATATTTTTTTTCTTTAGAGATAATCGCTGAAATGAGTAAAGTTACAATTTCGTACTTTACAAACACCACCAGAAGATTCCGCACTACATAACGAAGCTGACTTAGGTTCTGGTAATGGTGTTGTATGAGCTAATCCAAGTGAATTTAATGCTGATTTATATGGTTGAAATTGCATTGAATTTTCCTATTTTTTTATTTTTTTTTTACCGTTAGAATTAAAGTTTTATATTAAAGTTTTATATTATCTTTATTCTCTCTCTCTTACCTGTGATTTTAAGCTTGTATCCTCATTAGAACTATGCGTATTAACAACCGTTCGGTCTGATGTAAGGTTATCATTCATAATAATAGGAGCGTTGGTAGCTTTAATATTAGTTTCGTTGTAAACAGGAGCTTCTGCAACTGGATTAGGTAGTGGACTATCATCAATAATAATAATAGGAGCGTTGGTAGTAGGTTCCTGATTTACAGGACTGTTACGCTTCACCTTGTTATTAGTATCGACAACAGAAGATGTGGGCTTTTTAGTGTTGTCATCGACAATAGACGCATATTTTGTCAATGTGGTACACATCTCTTTTACAGCAGCTTCAATTGGTTCTACCGCAGCAACATTACTTGCATTGGAAGACCTAAGACGGGAAGGATCAATAAATTGATGAGTATGAACTGTATCATTTTCCGGTTTTGGTTTCCACGAGGTGATCTGTGGTGCAGCAGCCATTTTAGAGCCTGTTGGTACATCTACATCTGTTGTGTCAGGCTCGTATTTTATCTTTTTATTCATATGTATGTTCATTGCAATTTGCTCAGCCATTTGATCGATTCCGCTAGCTACTTCTTTATTGGCTTCTGACCTCTCTCGTTTCATTGTTGCAGTGTGTCTTCGTTTTTCTTTTTTACGTTCACCTTTTTCATGTTGCGCTTTATTTTTTTCTAACCTTTCTCGTTTTAAAGCCTTACAAAACATATATATATATAAAGAATAAATAAGTATGTATAAAGAAAAATTATTCTATTTTACCTTGATTTGACGCGCATAGTCTGTTTCATCTTGAGATAAAGTAGCATCAGCGTCGTCACGAACAGATGGATCACAGGTACGAAGAATAGGTTGATTTGGTACTCTACCAGATCTCAATAAGAACTGCTGAGCCTTCCTTTTAGCGCTTGTATTGATAATTGTACCAAAGTAAGTAATGACTTTGTATAATTCATGATGTCCTAAATCCGGTCTACTAAAATCCAAAGTTTCAATATTTCCGTAATAATGATCAGGTAAAGTTGGATTTACATCTGGCGGTGGCTGTTGCTTTCGGAGCGATCTACTATATGCTTCATCATTTAGGGTCATATAAGCTTCAATCGTATGAAGAATCTTTCGAATTAAAGCCTTTACAAATTCCTCTTGTTCAATAGTTAGCCTTCCATCCTGTTCAATACTTGCTTCTTTTAAGTTCAATAAAATAAGTCTCATTTCCTTTAAACTTAAAGAATTATTACTTAAAAATTCTTGCACAGTCTTGAAGGCATTTCTCGATAATTCTTTTCTACCGGGAATACAATAGCCAGGATAACCAGGTTCATCTGATGCAATCATGATTCTTTCTGAATCCGATATCATCTCTTCCCTTTCTCTTGCCTTTCGCTCTCTTTTTGTTTCCGTTGATTCAATATCTGAACTCATCTCAGGTCTATCTTTTACTTCCAGCATATATCTTTTCGAGAATGGTTTATCGATAACGGCATCAATTAATCGATTACCATATTCTACAGGTAAGTTACATACCCTCTTTTTTTTACTGCCTTCTTCAGTTACATCAACAGCTCTTTTCGTCGGTGGTGTGAGTGGTTCCACAGTATCATCTGGTAATATAAGGGGTCCTTTCGGAACAGCATTTGCTCCAGTCGCTTTCTTTTTAGATCTCTTTGGATTAGATTTAGGAATAGGTTGTAAAAATGGGGAATACACGTCTGTTGGTAATTCATCCTTGCGTACTTCTGCTACTGGTTGACCTCCTACAAAATTGGCACGTGATTTACCTTTACCTTTTAGTGACGAAGAAGGATCTAAACCAGTTGGTTCAGTTGATGATAATGCATTTTGTTCAGTACTAAGTTCTAATAAATCCACTTTTCCATTCGTAGACTCGTTTATCGCTGTATCGTTTGATACACTAAACACTTCATCTACTGCTCTAGTCGGCTTCCGATTTTTAGCGATCGAATTCCGTACTTTAAGTTCCAATAACTGAATTCGAATGGTCTCTTGTAATTCCCTATATCTTTTAATCTCTTGGTCTAAAGCAACCTCTCGCTCCGCATTTTCCTTTAATGCTTTATCTAGTGCTTCGCATTCTAATTGTAATTGATCTTGCTGCAGATATACGGGTTCTGTAATTTGTCCAGGTTCAATATCTTGTACGTCAGGTTCAATATCTTGTACGTCCGATTCTGGCGAGTTAGGAGCTGTATGAAAACTACTATCCGAGTCAGAGTCTTCTTCTGCTGCTTTGGCACTAGAGTCTTTTTCTTCTGCTTTGGCAATGGAATCTTGTTGATGCGCAATAGAAGCATAGGAGGCGGCATCGTAAGGTTGCTTCTTTAGTTGGAGTTTGTTTTCGGCTCGAACCCCAATCGAGTTTTCTCTCCAGGAATCTTTTTGCATATAGTTATGGAGGCTTATTACCATACCTTGATGAGGTTTTGTCTAAAATAAAAAGCAGTTTTGTTTAGTGAGAACAATTTAAAAATAAAATAAAAACTTACTTTTTGTTGAATGGATTGTGGATATATTTGTTCTCCTTCATCACTATCAGATACGTCCATGTCTGAACCTCCATCGGGAGAGTTACAAGAGTACGTAATCCTATTTGCCATGATTAACCTCAAATGTATTAAAGTTTTTGATAAAAACCGCCTTCGAGAGTTTTTTTTTCTGTTTTGGCACTTATAGCCACTGCGAAATGTGACCGTTTACTTTTTTATTTATTTATTTATTATAATTAGTGTACGCCTATTACCATAACATACTGAATAGTATCACTAAACTAATGGAAAAATCCCTTCTGATTTGTGAGCTTTTTACTAATACAAAGTAGACCATGATTTCATAACCTGTTTTTGTAGCACAAGAAAAAGAAAAAAAAAAGGGCTTTTTTTTAAAGGGAACTTCCCAACAGAAGGTCATATAACAGATTAAAGTAAACAAAAATAGTATGATGAATCACATTTTTTTTTTACATGCAGATTCACGCGGAAAAACTCGGATATGTGAAAAAAAACCAGTAATTGCTTACACTTTTACCGGATTTGTTTAGCAGCCCCGAAAAAAAGCGTAATTAAACACCTTACCCGTGTAAAGATCTACAGTCTCGAACGAGACAACCATGTTCGTTACAGCGATGTTCTGTTAAAGGGTAGAGGCCTTCCTTCTTCAACGTCCTCCAAAATACACCAGTTACTCCAGCACGAATTCATTTAAACTTTACTCTATCTTTACCAAACATGCCGGCACCAAAGACTATGAAAGATACTTTTTGTTTATTTTCTTTTTTGAATTGCAAAGGCGATCGGTTCCTAATTTTTTTTTACACGCATTTCCACACCGGTACGGTTCCGTATGGGTCAGCACATTCCTTGGACACTTGTACACTTTCTTTAAGGAACTTAACGTCGCCAAGACATCATACTCGTTTTTATTGACAGGTAAAGGTTTCACTGGCGTAAAGCTATACTCGATCTCGATATTAGAACGTATATTTATTTCATCGAGACTAATAATACCCTCTTTTGTTGTGACAGAGACTTGTCTTGATTTAATCAATTTATCAAGTTCTTCTTTCATCGCTGGTAAACCATAAAATTGGGTTTCTGGCATTAATAGAAAAATGGTTTGCTCAGGTGCATAATGAAATAAGTGACTGTCTCCGTCAATAAATATTTCTTTTTGTCAGTGGTCATGTGCCCAGTATATGTTACAGACCATGTTGTTCAAGTAAGTCGAGCTTCGTAAAGTGAATTTAGTGGTTTTGTATATAATATCACTTACAGCAAGCACTATAATTGACAGAACTATTAGATATATAAAGAGCGCAAAAAGAAATGTATTATATATATTTTTTTGATATTTAAATCAATTTGCTTTTGATAAAATATAATGAGTCTATTTTTTTTTTTTTTTTTTTTTTTATGCTTCATTGTTATCCGAAAAAGAAAGGAGCCCTGTTTTATATATAAATCGTTTGATATAAATCAACGCTGTTTATACACACATACTTTCAAACTATGAACTGGAATAACTTACCTGTAGAAATTATCTTACAAGTCCTTAAAGGTATTCCAAACATATACAACTGTAGTTTAATTAACAAAAAATGGCATTCAATTGCATACTACCTACTATACAAGGAACTCGATATATATCTCTCAACTGCAACTTCTCTTTTGCATACACTTTCTCGCAGTCAATACAATCCCGGTCAATACGTTTTTCGACTCAACATCTATACACTTGAACCGTTACAGGAAGAAGGAGGCGACGACAACGACGACTACATCAACAACCCACTACGTTCACTTTTATATAACTGCCCTTACGTAAGGGAAATCAATTTTATTCTACCAATTTCAATTAAAGAATGGAAATACTTTGAAACCTCTCTTCGTGTTAGTAACAACAAATATGTAACCAATATTATACACCCATTCCCATTTACTACCACTACATATACTCATTACCTTAGCTGTGCATTTATTTTATGAACGAGTCTAAGACATTTACAAGTAGCTACCAGAACATCTAAGTATCATCATCTACAATGCTTTTTTAAATCGATAAAGACTATGGATATTATGCCGGGTGTCTTAAAAAATATGGTCGAGTATGAACATTTCGTTTCATTGTTTCAAGAGCTTACATCTGTCAGTGTGGATTTTACTTTGTTAGATTCAGTAGTAGAAAATGTATCATCTATTATTGAATCCAGATCTGTAATAAAATATTTAGATATTACATATACTGAACCTGTCAGTGAGATGGACTTGCATCTGCTTAAAATCAAGTTTTTCACTGTCAATAATCTAAACTTGAAATTTAACAGAGCCAACCAACCTGACCACTTGTTTGAAAGCTTTTTTCATTGCTTAATAGATGTACAAAACTACAAAGTATCATTTGTCGATACCTCTAATCAACTTATTTTAATGATGAAAAACTATTATGGTAGTCTCTTACAATCATATAACAAAGTGCTTGATATTTGTTATGTAACCCAATCTCCAAACACGATCGAACTTGTGCTCACTAAAACAAACCGAACTGTTCATGTTCCTAGCCTAATATTTACTTCTAAATCTAGTTTCAACTTGAAAGAAATCAGTCAAGCTACTCAATCCATATTAACAGACAAAAGTCTTTGCAAATACTTTACCACACTTCGATTCTTTTTCGATCATCATCAGTCTATTAATCGATACTTAATACCAACCTTGTCGAATGACTTGAACCATATCAATAATTTGGTTTTAACAAGTGGTAAGATATTACCTATTCTTAACACTGTATCTAGGCAACTGAATACGACCATCACTAAGGTTACCATCAACAATTCGGATATATCTTGGCTTGAATCATTAAGCTCTTTTTTCTTTAATTTTTCGACCATCTCATTATTTATAAACCAATGTAAATTACATCGTGAACCTGGTACAAATCAAATCAAGATAAAAGTACCTAAAATCAATTTAAACGATTTATACTTGGATCTAACTAATTTAATCGCAACATCAATCTATATCAAAATACAACAAGATCAAACGGTAAAGTGCTATTTTTTGGATACTGATTTAGACGAACAAGATAATCTTTCTCAGACAATTGACCAAGTTATGTATGATCAACATTTAATGATATCTCAAAGTAATGTAATATTTGTACACGTACATGTCAAGAACTTACAAAAGTTAACAGTTTGTTACAATAAGTATGCATATACATTAGATTTCAATGTTTTAAAATAAAATATGCGTACATAACTATTTTTAAGCATTAACGGTTATTCATAAATCGCTTCAAATTAACGCAATCGAAACAGCTGATATAATAATTTGTTCTACCTTCCACAATAAACGATCGGATAAGATATCTTTTTTGTGTAAGACCCCCCCCCCACATCTCCGATTTTTAAATGAGTACTATATATATAAAAAGATTCCGGGCTTAATTATTATTAGTACTACTAGTTGTTGCATATGAATATTATAGTCCGAGTTTAAAAGCCCTAGCAAACTTTGTAAAAGAAAAAAGGGTTGCTTATTTAAATACGAATGCATTTAAAAAGGACTTGTAGAAAAAAGTATTCATAACCCCGCTCAAAATAATCAAAAAAAAATTTGTTTTTTTTTTTTTTTCCTTTTTACACATATATTATTCTTCTTCATTGCCAATGGAAACACCTTCAACAACTTATTCTGCACAACCTCCAGCTTCAGATAAATGGATACAAGATACTGAAGATAGCGACACTGACCAAGTTGGTTTAGTTCCTCATAACCGGGGCTATAAACATATCCTTTTTTCAAATATATATATATATATATAAACTAACAATTTTTATTTTATCCTTAACTCTTTCATACTGAAGAAATGGGGACCATCCGATGCTCAATTTGGAGGAAATAAATTACGTGCACCAAAGACATTAGCCGAAGAAGAAGAGGTATTGATATATTTACTTCTTTTTTTCTTTTTCTTTTATACACTAAACACGCGTCTAGTTTACAAAAGGGGGAAAAAAGAGAACTATTGTCAAGAGAAAAAAGAGAAGAATGGAAGATGGTATATCTGATGAAGAAGAAGATCCATATACCCTCATCAACATTGAAGGTAAAAAAACACTACATTTAAAATAATAAAATTCTAACACACCCAGAACAGACATTTTAAGTCCAATCGAATTACCAACCGATATCGTTCGTAGACCAGCTTTAAGAAGAATTTTACTTTCTACTCAAATTGATGCTTTGGCAAAGACCTCTATGGAATTTATTGAAGGAGAAAAGAATTTCAACAAGATCCTGAGTCGTCTTTCTGCTATTATGCATCACGATGATCCACGTTATCTAGACTTGACATTCGATAGAACACCAGAACAAAGAAAGAAATACAAACAGGATATGGAAGCTGCTGCAGAGGCTGCCATCACTTTATCAACCGCAAGTAAATCGGATGTAGTCGAGTCATTGGATCCTAAAGTACTTGATGCTGAAGTGGTAGCTACTGTAAAAGAAACTGAACATGTTAAACAGGAAGAAGACGAAGGGGATATTGATACAGAAGCACAAGAAGTTGTAAAAAGAGTCAAAGAGTTATTATTAGTAAGTTAAAAAGAAACCATATATTTTTTTTATTTATTTGTTATTAATATACTCATACGTGTGTAGGAAAACATCAATTACAGTAACGAATATATATCTCGCTTACAAGGAGCTCGTAATAAACTATGTAAAGCCAGTATGCAAAAAGAAACATTATGGAAAGAATTAAAAGCAAATGCAAAAGAAGAAGATATTCGAAACAAGATGAATTCAACGGGATTCCACTAAAAGAAAAAAAAAATCCTTTTTTATTTATTGAAAACCAGCAATAAATACCCATTTTTTTTTTTTAAATAAAATAACATGATTTAGATAATGGTAAATTATCATCATCTTCATCATCTAATATATTCATACTATCTAATTGAGCCTTTACTTTTTCTTTATATTTTTCTGCTGCTGATTGAAATTGTCCTTGTTTCTTTGAAGAGATAAATCCTATAGGTATCAAGTCTTGATCATCTTCATCGTCTGAAAATGTATCTAATAAAGAAAGTGGTGTGGTAGGACAAGAAGGTCTTCGAATAAGTCCCTTTTGGTTATTTAGTACAATGGGCGGAGGAAGTCTATTAAAATAAGCTTGTTGTTGATGTCTCTTTTGCCTTTTATCATCTAAAAGGTATTGTACTAGCGGTACATCATCTTCTTCTTGTTTCTTGTGCGTCATTATTTTTGTGTAAAGAAAGAAAGAAAGAAAAGAGAGAGAGAGAGAGAGAGAGAGCGATATATATATATATATATATAATAATGATTTGAAATGCAACTATTTATATATATGTATATATATATATCATTATTATTGTATGTGTTTATATATACTCCTTTTGTTCGCACTCCTTATTTATTATTAATAAATAGTAACAAAATCATTGCGTGTATATATAAAAAGAGAGAGAGAGAGAGAAAGAGAGAAAGTGTGTGTGGGTATTTACATTATATTGAAGAAAGAGAAACAAAGGGGAGAAAGTAAAGGAAAGGAAAGAGGGGGTAAAATATTAAGGGAAAGTTTGTTGCATAATCAGTAATGATTTGATAGAAGGTAAACGATTAGAATCGCACATGATTGGTTTATTACTATCCAATGGAGGTAAATAAGTTTCTTGTTGTGGAGACCAGTCTTCATCATTATTAGAAGAACAAGAACTTGGTAAAGATAAAGAAGGAGAAGGAGGGGCATTAAACATTAAAGTCAATTTATCTACATCATCTAATTCATCATAAGAAAGTAATACATTATGTTGTTTTTCAATATGACGAGCCAATTGTCCTTTTCTCCAAAAAGATTTAAAGCAAGTTGAAACAGGGCAGTGATTAAGTTTTGATGTACATGATTGTTTATATGGACTCAAACGAGTTTTATGTTCATTTTTAACATGAATTGTAGATGGGTGAATAAAACGTAAGATTGAACAGTGTTGCTGTTGCTTTAAATAAGCTTCTTCATCATCCATAGATCTTGTTGATTTAGTGGGATTAAATTTACGAATCTTTCTTCGACGTTGTAACAAAATAGAAGGTGGTGCTGTATGAACACGAATATGTCGACTTAATTCATCCGAACGTGCAAACTTCTTTTCACATTGTGGAAATGTACATTGATGAGGTTTTTCTCCTGTATGAGTACGAACATGACGTACTTTATGCTCTAATCTATAAAATGATTTATGGCAAAAATCACATTGATAAGGGCGTTGGACAGAAATTAAAGAAGGCTCCATAGTTTAAAAAGAAAAAAAGAGAAATAAATAAATAAAGAAAGAAAAAAAGAATAAAAGAATAAAAAAAGAAAAAGAAAAAGTCATACATTTTATATATGTTTCCGTCAAATATAGGGTACTATTATAAATTATTTATATGTAGAATATGTCCCTAATTTTTATTTCCTTTTTTATAAACTTGGAAACGATTGGGGTTTTATTGCGTCGTGCAAAAATACACACGTACAAACAAGAAAAATTATTAAAGTTTATATGGTAGAATGACTGGGGGTATTATATACTATATAAATACTTTACAATACTAAAAAACAATTACTCTATTCAGTTTAGTTACCTCTAAAAAGGGAAATTTCATTACTATTGTATTGCGTATACCCCACAATAACCTCATTAACTCTTTTTTTTTTTCATCTTAAAATTGCATCTGTATAATCGAGTCACTAGTTAACCACTTCAAAAAAAAACAATTCTCTTGGAAGGCGGGGAGTGTTACGCATGATACATAAACCTTTTCGCCAGGAATAGATAATTTACAAACAAAACCTCTTTTTACAAAAAAGTATGATTTAACAGTGAAACAAAAGACTAAACTAGTTTACTACTCCCTGACCTCTTTATGGGAATGCCGCTAGTCGAATATATCACTAATAAACAAATGAAAAGATGTAATAATACATCTTTCCGTTTGCCGACAAAACATTAATCTTTGCGCAAGCTTATACCAGATAAAATTTCCTTTTTGGAGCCTCAAACTAAAAGAGGGATATACCCCAATTGACGGGTGGAACCCATATTATAAAATACACTTTTTCCATTAAAAGTCATGGGTCACATTATATATATATATATATAAAGTAAATCCGAATCTTATGCAAAAAAAACCATTTTTATCATATATAAAAAATCTATACTATAAAATTTGCACGCTTTTTCCATTACAAAGTCATGGGTCATATATACTTTTTTTTCGCCTGTTAAGATTGGTAATACTACAACATATAAGAACGTCTTTTCTCTTGGTAGCAACAAGCTTTACGGGAGTTGCTATGGATACATATAACAAGAACTCTTATCAAGTTCTCGCTAAAAAGTACGAAAAAACTGATTTTCCAGTAAAAAAATGCAATCGTTTTTTTTTAAAGGTATATAAAGTAATCTTAATGCACCACTTTTTATATTTATTCTCTTTTTTCATTTTATTATATATATTTTTTTTTTACTTTTTTTTTTAAACGTATTGTGAAATCCAACGGAATCCATCACCGTAACCTTGTCTCATAACAACGGAACACATAAAGACTTCAATAGGACGAATATCTGTCAATGGTACTTTACCCTATTTATATAATATATTAATGTCATCATCGCATCATCAAATAACTTTTATTTTACCTTTCCGGTAGTTTGGAATAATCCTAACTCTTGTCTGAGTTGATCTTCACTAACAGCTCCAGGTGCATCAATCTTGTTACCAAGAATTAAGAAGGGAACCTTGGAAAGTTGTTCAATAGCTAAAAGAGCCTATTATACATCATCAAAAAAAAAATTATTATTATTATCAGTTTTTTTTTTTTCCAAACTTACATCCAATTCGGCCTTCGCTTCCGAAAAACGTGAGTAATCTGCACAATCAACCAAAAAGACAATACCTCCAACTTCAGGGAAGTAATCTCTCCACAATCTACGGGCTTGTAAATGGCCACCTAAATCATAGGTAGTGAACTTTACGTTACCAATGGAAAGCTCTTCAGAAGCTATTTAAATGAAGAAAAAAAAAAAGGTGTTACTATAAAATTCCCATCATCTTTTTCATCTGTGTTTCAACTTACTAGGATGAAGTGTAGGTTGCAAGGTAGCTAAACGGTCATTCTTCAACATGTGCAATAAAGTAGTTTTACCAGCGTTATCGAGACCCAAGAAGAGAATCTTGGCATTCTTATTCATAAGACCTACAATATATAAAGAAAAAAGCGCGACATGAGTCTCTATATTTTATCTAAAGCAATAAAGGAAAAAGTAAACTACCTAAAGAGGATAAAACATCCCAAAACCAGTTAACAAGAAACATTTCTTTTTTGTATGTATTGTATTTAATAAAGAAAGAAAAAAAAATGTATTTATTATTTCGTTTTTTTTTTTTGTTATAGTGAGGGGGAGAATAAATTTCTTTATTCTTTTTTATTGAATCCCAGTTGGCCATCAGCGTTCCACGTCAGAAGGGGTTGTGACTCTTCTTAACTTTCAAGTGCTTTTCATGTAACCTTAAATTTTAAATTCAGGTGAAAAATGCATTCAAGCTTACTCCTCAGTGATATATGAGGATTCTTAATATAAACGTTCTATTTACACACCTAGCAAAAAGTGTGATGTATTTTTTTAAAAAAAAGTATTAAATTAAAGAAGTTAGGTTAACAAGTGTAGAACATGTACATAAAAAAGATTAAACAATCACTCTATTTTATAAGTATTTTATTTTACTTTTTTTTTTTTTTTTTTTTTTTGGCGGTTTTGTTTTCCTTTATGCCGGTACAGACGGAAATGGTTCCTCTTATAGCAGCTACGCCTCTACTTAGTGGTTTTGTGGAATCAGATTCTGCCCTTAAATCGAATAATGGTAATAGCGGTGTTAACTAAAAGCGGGGGACTGAAGAAGTTCTGAAGAACGCCATTCAATTGAACACCATTAAATGGGGCCGCTACTGTCTTAAGTTTAAAATTTCTAACTTATCAGAACAGATTATTGATTGGATCAAACACAAGGAAATTCCAGAATTCCTTCAGAGAATCTCTTTCTGATAATTAATCTTAGTATAATGAGGTTGAATGAGGAGGATGTATGAATATACTTTTTATTTCTCGTTTTTTTATAATACGCTTTTCTGAAGCTCAATTGGTCAGCTTAAAGAATACAATGAATTGCGTTTGAAATTCATGGTTATTTTTCAGCCAATCAAAGGAAAATAAACTCATTATAGACAGACATAAAGAAAACATGATATATCGCATTTCGAAAGAGCAGCAGAATCACAGCAACAGATCTTTCTCTCCTATTGATCTCGTCTTTTGTGAAACCATACATAGTCCAGATAATTCTCCCATTAGAAGAAAAACTTTTGCTGAATGGGAGGCATCAAATCTATGTCGTTTTGTACGCTGTAAGATTGAATTTCAGCCTTGTTTGTCACATTTTGAGTTAGCTGTTGTGTTCTTCATGCCTTTTTCGAAAACAAAATAAAGATACAGCAGTCTATCTTTTTCAATATAAATGTTATACTCGCTATCTCTTTCTTTTATTGACTGATGCTTCTTTCATGCTAACATCAGGAACTTCAATCTCGTGTAATTCTGAATAAGTATTGTTTTTAACAAGCTTTTTGAGATCGGTTATTTTTTTTAGACGAAAGAAAGGGGCTTCGTCATAAAAGGGGCTTCGTCATATGTAGCTGCCTCGTCACCCTTATCGTCAAAGATATTTTCTCTCCCATCTTCGCAATAAAAGGGCATGTTAGAATCCATATTTAATTTAATTATCGAAAAGAGATGTAATAAGCAGTTTATACACGATCGATTTATTTTAAGAAGTGACCAATTGAGCTTCAGAAAAGTGATCGAAAAAGCGACCAATTTTTTCAGTAAAGCGACCAATTGACGATGGAAGTACTGTATTGATTCTTTTTTTTTATTACGTTTTAACTCGATGCACTACAGACGCGGGCATCGCGCTACTCGAAAATTGCGCGTTTTTTTTTATAATTATTGTATTCAGTAAAAAAAAAAGTTTTTTTCTCTTTCCTTACAGTAGGAGAGAGAGAATGTACCACACAAACGCAAGGTTTAACCGATACGGCGGTTTTAATAAAAGAGAACATATCGTAAAATTTAAAATACGAGATAAAGCAACTACACCTTCTATTATTGGCATTACCAAAGCTCAACCCGTTGTTTCTTGCTCTTCATCCTCCAGCTCATCTGTAGATCCTTTTGACTTCACCCATTTAGAAAAGTCTGTTATAAAAAATTTACCATCCAAAGCACCAGATATTACGAACAAGTCACCTGTACTAGAAAATGATACCATTTTCGATTTTCCTGATACAGAAGAGACCCTCGAAGTAAAACTAATGGTTGCATCAGGTAGAGCTATACCGGAACACCATAAAAAGCCAAAAAAGACAAAAAAGAAATCTTCTCCTGTCAATACCCCCAGATCATCGTCCTCTTCAACGACAACAACAAACACACCTAAAAAATCTAGTCAAAAAAAGAAATCCAATAAAACTCCAATTATGCAACAATCTCGTAGTGAGCAGGGCATGGTGTCGTTACAGCAGCAACGCCAAAACAGATTACCTTTACAAAATTTGTTACAATCACAACAGTCTTTGTCACAGTATTCTTTATCACAGCAAGCCTTACTACCACATCCTTCAGATGTATCCTTATTAAACTATCAACCACTATTTATACAACAACAATTAATACAAGACCAATTAATACAAGACCAATTAATACAGGAACAACAATTATTTCAGCAACAGCAACAACAGCAACAACAGCAACAACGACAGCAACAACAACAGCAACAACAACAGCAACAACAACAGCAACAACAACAACAACAACAACAACAACAACAACAACAACAACAACAACAACAACAACAGCAGCAGCAGCAGCAACAACAATTAGTTCAGGGATATCAAGAATCTGTATTTGATATATTCGATTTTGACTACAATCCTCAAATATCGATTAGACATAGTTCAGCCATTAACGATACATATGGTACCTCATACGCCGCTAACACAATGCAGCCCAATCAGACTTATTCGTCACAATCATACACACAATGTCCTAATTTATACACTCAATCTAATTCACAATCTAATATTATTTCATCCCAGCCGGCTTCTTTAGTATCCATATCCAGTTTACTCAACGATACTACATCTTTATCACAAGTAACTGAATTTTTAAATGAAACTCCAAAGCCGAAACCACCAAAACGTAAACGTAACTTGGTATCTCATTTAAAGACAGCACGTGGCGAGACGGCACCAGCACCTAATTTTGATTTCCTATCGGATGAAGAGGACCTTATTCCTATTCGAGATATACGTTCGATAGAACGTAGTGTATCACCTGAACTTACATATTCTCAACGGATGGAACTTGAATTAAATGCTATGACCGAACCTGCCCCCATCTCTATAAAATCAACTAGAGCGCCTTATCGACCACAAAACAAAATGAATGTAAAATTTACATTTTAAGTAATAAAAATATTTATTTATTATCCCAATGATATTTAATAGCCTTTTCACATTCTTCCTTTGTACCTTGAGGATGTTCTAATTGCCAAGTCATTTGAATTTTTAATAATTGTGTTACGATAGGTCCAGGCTTTTGACCAACAAGTTGCGCAGCTCTTTTACCATCGACCATATGTTTCCAAGTATAACAGTCTGTAATACCATATTGTTCTGCTGACGTAATTAATCCTTTATATTTTAAAATAATCGATTGTCCGATATCAATCAGTTGAGGTTGTGTCCAATCCAATTGAAATGTATCCAACAACTCTTTCACCATACTCATCTTTATAGCCATTTGCCATAAATTACCCAATTCACGAATCAACATACCTAACTCAGATCGTTTGACAGGTTGTAACAAATTACGCTGAGCCATAGGACCTAGCTGTTCAATTCCTTTAAATACCGTACTGACCATAGCTACATCTGTATTATTGGATTTAATAGCATCACGCATCACAAGTTGTACAGCAGGTAATATTTTCTTTTTGGTCTCTGAAACCACTCCGTAATAAGGTAACACACTAGCGCTTAATATCAACCCACGTTTTTCCTCTGCAGTTGATTCAATATGCCCGTGATCCAACAACCAAGTAACAATACCAACCGCATTGACTGCAACCGTATCAGATGCAATGTGTCCACTTTTAATAACTGAAGGTGGTGCCATAATAATGGAATACAATTCTAATCTGTGAATCAAGACAATTGAAAGTAATGGATATGGTCCCGTAATCATCTTTTCGAATTCAATACCGATACGCTCACGACTAATTTTATGGATTAATGCGTCTTTGATATCAGGGTGTTTGGCTGCTTCGATAAGTTCGGGAACCATGGTAAAATTAAAACGACTGGAGAATCGAATACAGCGAATAACTCGAAGTGGGTCGTCACGAAATGTCTCGAATGGCGCTAAAGGTGTACGAATTAAGCCTTGAATTAAATCTGGAATACCCTATTTTTTTTTATAAATTAGTTTGATATGTATTACTATGCATTTTTTTTTTCCTTACTTGGTTAGTGAAATCTTCTACTTGGTTGGTATTAACGTTATAAAACAAACTATTGATAGTAATATCACGACGATACGCATCTTCTTCAGGTGTACCAAACGTCTATTTTTATTTAAAAAAAAATTAATCTGATTTATTCTCTTCCATTCCTTCATGTAAAACTTACAATTTGAGAAGGTATACGACTTCCTTCTTCATAAATCTCGGTTCTCAAATTACAAAAATCGACTTCCTGATCAAACAATTTAGTTGTCGCAGTTTCCAAATGTTTAGATTTTTCCGGATTACTATCGATCTTTGCAATCGAGCGAACTGGATACCCTTGCGATATCATGTAAGTATTGACATAATTAGCATATTCATAACCCATCATATCATTGACAGCTACATCTAAATCATGACATTCTTTGCCGAGTAATTTATCTCGTACCCAACCTCCTGCTATACGTGATACAATACTGGGTAAATCAGGTCGTTGTGTCTTGATATAACCAGATACGTCTTTTAACAATGAACAGATTTTGGTCTCGGTCTCATTTAATTCAATCTTCATCGTAACTCCATTTTTTGATACACCATAGGTTGTCATGTTACGTAAAAGTAAACAAGGTATTCTTGTTCGGAACATGAATATATATTTTGGTTGATAAAAAAAAAGAGAGGAGGTTTTTTTTTGTATTACCCGACAGTGATATACAAGAAATTCATCTAGGTATTTATTTATCGCTATTAAAGTATTGATTTATGGTGGAAAGAATGTTTCAAATATTATTATATACTATAAGCAATTAAAACTAAGCTAGATAAACTAGATTTAAATATACACTTTCATTTTCATGCGCTGTCGAATAAAAAGGTTGTGCACAGAGCATCTCCTTATTTCCCCCAACATTGTGGCTTAAAATTTTTATACTCTTGTTACTGATTACCCCTTTCTATTTTATTATATTATTTAACTAAATGTCTGACATCCTATTTACAAATATACTCCTTTACTTGCTTTAGAAGTAAAAATTACGATACCTTTTGACGATTATGAGGCTTTTATTAAGAAAGGACCTGAGGTTTACGGTGTTAAATGGGTATATAAATTCTATCGTTACACTTCTGGATTTCATATTGAATACATAGATAAGTCTGAGTCCTGGTCCAAGTATTACCAATGTCATCGTGCTAGAGCACCTAGAAAAAGAACACGCGATGAGATGGAAAATTCAACTAAGAAAAGACCAGTTCAAAAAGAATAAAAGAAAATCGATTGTAAGGCCAAGTTTCAAGTTTCTTTTGGTCCTGCTGACCCTTCTCATGTAAGTATTAAGTATTCTTGTCAACACAACCATGTAATTGGAAGTTTCGAAGACATGAAGCATCTTACGCTGTCTTCTGCTTTGAAAGAATTGACTGAATCCCAATTAAGCCTTGGTTATGATAAGCGTGATGTGCTTGTATCATTACAAAAACGCTTCTCACAAAGTGCTACTTCAACTCATCCTGATCATTTTGTACACGCAGACGAAATTTACAATATTTATCGCAAAATTCAACAACAATAGTATAAATTGAAAGATAATCTGTTTGAGGACCTATCTAATGAAGGCTACTCGACCTATAAGTCTCCCAGTTTCTATACGAGCTTCTGTATTTTATTTTACTTCAGATATTCCTTTACGTATTATGTATTAACCTTTGTGATTAATACATGATGCACAGATAATGCCTTTCAAGAAATTTAAATCACAATACTCATGTGCTCTATTATAGAGTTTGCATTTCATAATTTTAAATACTACAAACTCTTGTTAAGAAAAGTAATCTACGTCCTCGACTATTATACGTATCGACAGAAATTTCAACTTGAGACTGTCGATATCACTGATATATTAAAAATATAGGTACTGCGTATGATTGACAACAGCCATGAATATTTCTACACCTTTCGTCCCGCTACTTTCTTCTTCTTTTCTTTTATTATTATTGTTGTTACCGTTTTAAACATATTAAATGTCTAAAAGAGTATTTAACAATCCAGAATCTTCAGGGCCTTCGGAAGCTTCGAAGAATAAAAGAAAAAAGTTAGACGAAGAGCATACACTGCCTTTACAAGAGCATAACTTTACGAGAAAATGCAAAGTTTCTACTTTATTGAAAGAGCCATTCAAAACCTACAAACTAATTACGTATATAAAATAACCATCGAATATAAAAAACATGTAACACAATGTTATATCTAGCAGCTTTTTCGAACTACTGCAGAAGAATTTACAATATTAAGAAGAGATGCTATGTATTTTGTTACTTTTCTTGTACTTAATTGGGCAGCTTCAGGCTACAATCTTGCTAATTTCCCTAATATTACTTTTTTTTAGGCAGACAAAAAGAAGGCGAAGAATGTTACAAGTCTTTAAGTATGTACATGTACTAATATCATTTAACGCATAGTATACTGTTTAAAAGTTTGCCCAACTTGTTTAGATAGTAAAAATATTTGGCCCAGAGACTTAAACGTCGCCATAAACATTAAAGGTATCATGGTGGACTATATCAATTCTCAATACGATATTAAATCCAGACATCCATCACTATGCCATGGTACACCACCAGCTGTAATTCTACGTACAGCCACCAACCCAATTGGAATATCTTTCTACACTTTAAAAAAAGTCACATTTTTTTGGAGTGTTTTAGGACTGCTCTTTTTTTGAAACGGTAATCCATAAAAATTTTTCATTCTAGTGTATCAGCTCTTTCTTTCTCTTTTTTCACAAAAAAAATAATTATCAAAAATGGGTCGTATGTATACATCTGGTAAGGGTATCTCTGGTAGTGCTCTCCCCTATCGCCGCACTCCCGCTGCTTGGGTCAAGACTACTGCTGAAGAAGTTGTTGATATGATCTGTAAGAACGCCAAGAAGGGTCTCTCCCCTGCTCAAATTGGTGTCATCCTCCGTGATTCTCATGGTATTCCTCAAGTCAAGTCCATCACTGGCAACAAGGTTCTCCGTATCCTCAAGTCCAACGGTCTTGCTCCTGAGGTCCCTGAGGATCTTTACCATCTTATCAAGAAGGCTGTCTCCATCCGTAAGCATTTGGAACGTAACAGAAAGGATAAGGATTCCAAGTACCGTTTAATTCTTATCGAATCTCGTATCCATCGTCTTGCTCGTTATTACAAGGCTGCTGGTCAACTTCCTCCTACCTGGAAATAGTATCCTTTTTTAATTATATTACTAACAATTGTGTGGGGTTTTATTAGGGACAAAAAAAAATTTATGCCTATATTGAACATTATCTTCGAGTGATAAGAGCGTTACTTCTCTTTATAAATACGCTCATTTAACTGTTCACCTTAACCTATTCTTTTCTTTCTAATAGTGAATCTGCTACTGCTTCTGCTATGGTCGCCTAAACTGGTATATCTTTTTCAAGTCATACGAAATAAAATCCTTTTTTTTTTATTGGTTTAAAAATAAATTCAATTGTTTTAAAACATATTTCATATAAACAGTCAGGTACACGAATTTCTCCTTTTGTTACATAAAATTCTTACAAACACCTACAATGAACTCCTTGAAAATCTGTTTGTTATGATTTAACTCCTTTTTTGTTTCTTTTTCTTTTTTTCTTTCTTTTTTTCATTTATAAAAAAAAAATGGGCAATACGTGCTGTTGCTGTTCAAGTAAAAATAATCCTAGTAACATAATAAAAACGTTCAACTCAAGAAAAAATATACTTCTTTTTTTTTTTAAATTTAGCAAACAATAATCGAACAGGATTATATGAACCTTTATTACAAGAGAGTGAAAGAGAAGCCATTACTGGACTTTTACAATATCTTGAAAGTAAAAAAAAAATCATACATATCATTTATCTTTTTTTTTCTTTTATCTTAACTTTTATTTAGATCGTAATCATACAAATTTCTTTGATGGTCAACCTTTACGCGCACTGGCAACCTTGGCCTTTTCAGATAATGTAGATTTACAAAGATCAGCTGCTTTAGCCTTTGCAGAAATCACCGAAAAAGGTTTTTAATACAAAAAAGAAATCGCGTGCAAAAAAAAAAAAAAAAAAAGTCTAATCATATTATAGATGTAAGACAAGTGGGTCCTGATACCTTGAACCCAATCCTATTCCTATTACAATCTCATGATGTAGAAGTTCAACGTGCTTCTAGTGCTGCCCTTGGAAATTTAGCTGTCAATAGTAAAATGTCACTTTTTTTTTATTTAATTTTTTATAAATAACATTCTCCATTAGCTGAAAATAAGTTATTGATTGTACAATTGGGTGGATTGGATCAACTGATACGACAAATGGCAAGTCTAAATGTAGAAGTTCAATGTAACGCTGTAGGTTGTATCACCAATTTAGCTACACATGGTAAAAAAAATAAAAAAATGTAACACTTTTATATATTCATATATATAACCATTGTAATATAGATGAAAATAAATCACGTATTGCTAATTCAGAAGCACTCAAGCTGCTCATTGATTTAGCAAAATCAAAAGACCAACGAGTTCAAAGAAACGCAACAGGAGCTTTATTAAACATGACCCACACACGTAAGATATATAAACTCACAAAAAAAAAAAAAAAAAACTAAATTTATATGCTAGAGGAAAATCGTCAACAACTAGTTAACGCAGGTGCAATTCCTATTCTAATCAGCCTACTTAGTTCACACGACCCAGACGTTCAATACTACTGTACGACAGCCCTTAGCAATATAGCTGTCGACGCCACCAACCGTCATAAACTTTCACAATCTGATTCCAGACTTTGTCAATACCTAATTCAATTAATGGATACTAAATCTCTAAAAGTACAATGTCAAGCTGCTTTAGCATTACGTAATTTAGCATCCGATGAACGATATCAATTAGAGATAGTGCAGTCGAAAGGGTTACCACCTTTATTAAGATTACTTAAATCTTCTTTTTTACCTTTAATCTTATCTTCAGTTGCATGTATTCGAAATATTTCTATTCACCCGTCTAACGAGTCTCCTATTATTGACGAAGGCTTTGTAAATCCGTTAATTGAATTGTTATCTTATGATGATAATGAGGAAATTCAATGTCATGCCATTTCAACTCTACGAAACTTGGCTGCTAGTTCTGAGCGTAATAAACGAGCTATTGTTGAAGCTGGCGCTGTAGAACGTATAAAACATTTGATTCAACAAGTACCCATTAGCGTCAAGACCGAAATGACGGCCGCAATTGCTGTTCTGGCTCTAAGCGACGATTTAAAGCCTCGGTTATTATCTATGGGTGTACTGGATGTTTTGATACCTATGACCATGAACTCGAATGCAGAGGTGCAAGGTAATGCTGCTGCTGCCATAGGAAACCTAAGTTCTAAAATCAAAGATTATACATCGTTTATTAAATACTGGCAGCAACCTGAAGGCGGTATATTAAAATTCCTGATAAATTTTACTAGTGAAAAAAGTGATGTTGCCTTTCAGCATATTGGTGTATGGACGATTGAACAATTTCTTGAAGAACCGAGTAAGTCTCAATAAAAAAAAAGGGGAGGAGGGGGATAGGACGGATGACTTATGTACTTCATATAGATGTGGAGCTTGTGACAAAGATTACTCAATCCAATGAAATCATGACCTCTATTTCTAGAATTGCAAATAAAAAGACTGGACCAGATTTTGCTGACACAAATGATATTCATGTATTGGCTAAACGTGTTTGGAATATTTTACAAGCGTTTAAGGTTTCACACCCAATTGAAGAACATAGAAGGTCTGCAGGTCAAAAACAACGATAATAATAAACTTTTTTTTTGAACTAAAAAAAAAATGCGGGTTTTTGAAATAAAAAAGCGGGGAAGCGAGGATTTCTATTACAGATAGTTCGATTATTGTGATTTCTTTTGGCGTATACTACTTAGTTCAGTCATAAGATATAAACGTACTTTTTATTTTGATATATTTTATTCTATCTCAAAACTAAATTCAATCATATTCCCTCCTTTTTTGATATAATCGAATTAGCCTATTTATTTAAATTGTTTCCTATTAAAAAATAATTACAACCTACCCTTACAGAAAAAAAACCCCGCTCTTTGGATCTTTTGAAGATCCCGTTTTCCCCGAGTTACCCGTACGCATTTGGCAAACCGGGCGTCGGTAGTGTCCACTGACCTTTGCGGTGTTAGTGTCGGTGTCTATGTCGGTATCGAAGCCGTGTTAAATCGAGTATAAAAAACGTTGAAATTAGGCATTTTATACTTCTGTTATTGGAATAGATCGAACGTTTTGTGCCTTGATTTGTCTTCAATAGTAATGGATGAATATAAAAGAAAATAAAAACACTAGAGAAAAGCAGAATACTAAATGAATATAAGATGTAAGCTCTTTTAAAAGTTGTACATATATATCTTGTTGATATACATAATAAAAATGA
This sequence comes from Thamnidium elegans, assembly GCA_025201345.1. Lineage (NCBI taxonomy): Eukaryota > Fungi > Mucoromycota > Mucoromycetes > Mucorales > Mucoraceae > Thamnidium > Thamnidium elegans. Next base: position 188,442 of record JAIXMG010000033.1, read on the forward strand.
TAAAAGAAAGAAAAGTAATTTATTCTAAAATACTTAATAGAGTGATAAAATAGGGGGACCTATTTGCTCTCATGTGATATATTCAATCATTTTTATACAACTTATTTTAACACACAAAATATATCGTTTAAATAAAATGGCTTCTATAAAGGACAAATACATAACTTTTTCTAGACCAACTATATATCATTGTTTGTCATTTGTGCCTTTCTTTTTTATTTATTTATATTTTTACTTGAATATATATTTTTATGGGTCCAGCTGATTGGACAGATGGAACAAAATCAGAACTCGTTATACATAATACTGATGCAATAGACGAACTATCACTCATTCAGGTTCAGAATCGAATCATTACTAGATTCCACTCAGTATTACACCAGTGTGTGTATAAAGGCTATAAATATTACCTGTAACACTTGTTTTTGCAGTAGAAAAAGGTTTTGTCATATTACCCTTCATCCTGAAAGCCAAAGCTCAGAATTACTTTTTGCCAATTTTTAATTCCCCTCAAGATGGCTATTAACATTCTGTTAAAAGGGCCTACAAATATACGGATCCGCTCGTAACACCTGCTTATTTCACTACATCCTAATTTGCTAAGCTTCAGACCATTAACTTTCGCAATTTAACAGTACCCTTTTTATATTTTCTTGAAAAGAGTAAAATATATAGTCCCTTCACATAGTCAGTGATGAATCAATTATGTAATTGATTATTTCCAATTTTCTTTTACACTTTAACCATTTTTTTTTTACCATTACTTTATTTTTCATGCGGAGAAATCTAATCTTCGGGAAAAAATGGGGAAATACAGTATTATAAAAAAAAAATTTATTAATTAAAAATAAATAAATGTATATGTATTCTATTGAAAAAGAGAAAAAAAAGTGTATGCTATATGAAAAAAAAGTCTAGATCTTGAGTGTAGTGTTTAATTGTTGATTTTCTTTACTATCAACAAACAAGTTATGCCAAGTCTTGAATTGTTCAAGTACAACAAAAGTAATGATAGTTTGAGGGCCTAAACGAATAAATGCCGGTGTCCAACCCTTAAAGAAGGAAGGAATACCTTCAGATTTAAACATTTGTTTCATGATTTGTGTAGCGGACATGCGATGATCTGTTGTACTTGCAGACATAATACGGGTCTTAATTACATCAACAGGGGAACAAACAGTGGTAGCAACGAGACCAGCCAATACACTAGATGTTAAATGAAGTGTGATACCATCCTTCATTGAAGTATGATTTAAAATGATGGTTTTAAATAAATCATAGGAAACACATTGTGACGAAGTCATCAAAATGGCTCGATTTATATTAGGACCAAGACCTCTAAATAATGCACTGGCTCCTTCATCCTTTGTAATACGAACAATACCGTCAATAGCATGTTTATAATTTCTACGTTGTTGAGGGGGTAATTGTCCATCGTTCTGCATGCGTACGTTAATCACATCTCCTGGGTTACCACATGCACCTCCTAAAGCTCCAGCAATACTAGAACAAATCAATAACTGACCAATATTAGCCTCTAAGATAAAAAAAAAAAGAATGAGTCATTTTATATCACCTTTTTTTTTTTTCTAATCTCCTCACACACTTACTCTTATTAGTTTTAGATGTAATATAATCCTTTAATTTTTCATATACACCGAATCGAACAGTAGAATAAGTTGCTTGTCTCAAAATAGAAGCGGAAAGGCCATTATATAATTTAAGAAAACCCTCGTTTTTACCAATCTTGACCATGGTGACAAACATCCCCTGATTCACATTGCCTTTAGTATTTTGAAGTCGAACCTTGGTTAAGTCGAAAGGGTGAACTACAACTGCTGCAACACAAGAAGCTGCTCCACCAAAATAAAATGGGTGAGATCTTTTTACTGTAGACATGATATAAAAAAAAGGGGGTAGAAAAAAGGAAAAAGAAAATAACGTTAAAATTTTTTTTGTGGGGAATTTTAAGACTTTTTTTTTAAGGTTAGGCACCATATGGAGTTGTGTTCACCCGAAAGTATTTCCAACCCGGTAAAAAATTTATAAAGTAAAAGTTCGCACGTTTCCATGGCATTCCAGGTTCCGTTTTGATCATTTTACTACAGCGTTACCATAGATATATGTACTATTTTCCATGGAAACAATTACCGTTCTCTTTTTCTCTGTTTTTTAACTTTTTTTTTTAGCGCTTCTCAAACACAATTACATCAAAGGATCACAACACCTTAGCGCTTCTACAAATAAAAAAATCCAGTCTAACTACCCAGAATAAAAAACCCTTCTTGTGATTCTTTTATAAAAAAAAACCTCATAAACACATATATGTGCAAATCATGGGCAAATAAGAATGACTAAGCTCCCATAAAAATTCGACTGTCTAGACACACCCCACCAAGACCATTACATCAAAATTAACGTGGGAAAAACTCTATATCCCCAACAGACCTAAAACAACGTTTTATTCTTATTTTCGTGGGTATATCTGTCATAGCGACTGTTCGGTCTAGCTGTTCCACTTTGGAGAAGGCTACACAAGAAGAAAAGCTAGACCTTCAATACGTAACAAAGATGTACGGTGACTCACAAAAGGTGCAATTGCAATATTTGTCAAACTCTATCAGTAAACCATGCACAAACTAAAAAAACACAAGCCCATATACTGCTATAAAGAGATGAGGGGACTTGTGGCATACACTTTACCATTTACCCTATATAGACCTAGATATGCTATCACTCGATGATGGTCCTTTCAAAAAGATAAAAAGGACCTACTTTTTCGGATCAAATAAAAATCCATGAGAAAAAAAAAACCGTTGCATGTGAAGAGATCTATTTTTTTAATTTTTTTTTTGAAAAAAAAGAGACAAAGATTATCGAACTAAGTTATCTAAAGAATAGATAAAGGGCGAATGTTTTTAGTCAATGCAAAAAGTAATATCTATCAAACTAGTGTGATGTACATAATTCCATTTCAGCTGACATGAAACTCATTTTTTACAGCATATTGCTTTTAATATAATACAAATCAAGTTTCTTACCGTCAAGGCCGAAAAAAAACTGCTCTATTCTAAACCATAACCAATTATTATATACTAAGTGCAACAACAACAAAACGCAGTAATTATAATACAAGTTTTTATTTGTTGATATATACACAATTCAATATAAACAAAAAATAATCCTCTTAAAATAAGTAGTACATGTCCCACGTTACAATATACATAAGCACTTATATAAGTAAAATAAAAAATGCTTCGTGTACACGTTATTTCATACAAAAAACAACAACAAGGATTAGGCATTCAATTTTGACGGTTATGACATCAAAGCACATGCATAAGTTCGGTATTTATAACAAATCATGCGAAAAAGTAAAGAGTTTCCCTTACACCTTATATGACGCGTCACACTAGTTCAAGTATATTCAGGTACATGTAATGTCAAGAAAAATAGATCCACTTTTTTTTTTCTTTCTAAAAAAGATCTTCAGGGACTCTTAAGTTTAGATCTAGTAAACAGTGTCACAAGTTTAGCTGTTTAATCGTAAACAAAGGTACTAATATAACGCCCGTTCTTTAGAAAAATAGCTTTGAAATAAAAAGGTAATAATGTCAAGTTTGATTTATGGTAACTACTAAAAAAAGAATCTTTTTTTTGTTTTGTTTTTTTTTAAAAAAAAAAGAAAGAGGTCATTTTAGAACAATTCTTAACCATTACCACCCCTTCTTTCTACATGCTTCTAACTTAACTTTATAGAATTCTATCCCCCTTGTTTAGATACTTTTTATTATTTTAATCAAGCTTTATAGACCATATATAACTCCTGATCATTTCCGATAAATAAGACTTTTTTAAAATACCTGCAACAAAAAATTACAGTCTAAATCTACTCGATTGCTATACTATAATTTCTTTTTTTTTTGTCGAAGCATTACTTGGAAAATATCTAAGTAGTTGCACAGTGTGATACCGAGGATCTGGAAATAATAATAACATGTGATTTTAACACAGTAAATAAAGAGAAAAATAGTATTCTCTTGGAAAATTCTTTTCTCTCTCTCTCTTTCTTCTTTATTGTTAAAAATATGAAACCTAATACAAAGCTTGAAATTACTATAACAAAAGATTGGGAAGAAGACGATACACTAGGTCCTCCTTCACCTCCCCCTGCCCATTTAATTTATTTTCCAGAGACTTATGCAGGCTCCAAGTCTTGGCAGCAGGTGAATACATATATACCTCACAGGCAGAGTAACAATAATGACATACCAGAGAAGAAACCTTATTTAATTAGGAGGCAATTTTATACCTTCGCCAAGACTTTGATGAAGACCTTATTTAAAAACAATAATTTACTCCTTATGGCAAATATTGTCAACAAGTTATGGAAAGCAAGACTTAGTTTTATTACTCCCATATTACCTATTATGAAGCAACTAATTTTTATTATTCGCCACAATAGTTATAAACAATTAATAACTTATTCAGTACATTTTATTCGACATCATATTATGAATCAAACGCAAAAGACTGTATCTATTCATCGAACCGTTCATCCGATTCAAACTTTCATTTTATTATTGGCTACAGTGAGTCATTTATTAGTCCGATTCCAAAAAATTGGTTATAAGTGGGCTGCTCATACTATACGTAATATGGGTGGTTTAGACTCTGTTGTTTTAGCTCTAAGTGCAATTATATTTGCAAAATCAATACAACGTACAAATCGTATCATTTAATTCACAATAATAAAAAATCTATTTATTTCTCTCTCGCTCTCTCATTGACACTGTAAATACACAATATATAAAACTACTAGATAATTTTGGTTTATGCGGCCGGCGCACTATGTCCACAAATGAATCCTGAACACATCAAATCATCATCGCTCATTGATGGTAAAGAACCAGGTGATACCAAACAAGCTCTTACCAGTAATCGTCTTAGTCTCTCATGTGAACTACGACAACCAGCTAAATAATAATAAAATATGAGTAAACAAACAACAAACAACAAACAAATTTTTCTTACCCATTGCAGCTTTTTCAAACCATACTGTAGCTTGTCTTAAATCGATCGAAACTCCTAATCCTTTTTCATAGCAATTAGCTAAATGATATTGAGCGACGACATGATCTTGTTGAGCTGCCCTTAAAAACAACTGAAACGCCATTTCTAAATCTTTTTCAATCCCTAACCCATTTTGCATATGAATTGCTAATTTATCTAAAGCCCGTGCATGATTTTGTGATGCGGCTTGTTTATACCAATGACACGCTTTTACATTATTTTGTTCTACACCTATACCATTTGCGTAACAGAACCCCAGGTTACACTATTTTATACGCCAAGTTAAAAAAGAAAGAAAGAAAGAAAAAAAAAAAATTTACCTGAGCCCATGGATTATTTTGACGTGCAGATTTATGATACCAGTATACAGCTTTAGTACAATCTTTTTTTACACCAAGGCCTTCTTCATAACAGAACCCAAGGCTATTTTGAGCTAAAGCATTGCCTTGTTCTGCAGACTGCCTAAACCATTTTACAGCTTCTTGTTCATTTTTAGGTACACCAATGCCATTACGATAACAATAACCTAGTGATAACTGAGCAGGTGCATGATTTTCTTCTGCAGATAAATAATACCAAAACACTGCCTCTTGTTCATTTACTTGAACTCCAATACCATTTTGATAACAATACCCTAAACTATGATAGGCAAATATATTTTCTCTTTCAGCTGATCTTCTATACCACTTGACTGCTTCCTGTTCATCCTTGGTGACACCAATTCCATTTTGACAACAAAACCCTAAATTATGTTGGGCTCTTGCATGACCTTGCAAAGCTGCTTTTTTATACCAATACGCACCCAGCTGATCATCTTTATCAACACCTATTCCATTTTGATAACAGTATCCCAAGTTACATTCAGCCCAAGGATATCCTTGATTTGCAGATTTCTTATACCAAAGTGTAGCCAATTTAAAATCTTGTTCAACACCAATGCCATCTTCAAAGCAATATCCTAAACTATTTTGTGCAAACGCATTTCCTTGTTCTGCCGAAACAGTATACCATTTGACAGCCTCGGTCAAGTCCTTTTCAACTCCGATACCGTCTTCATAGCAATAACCGACATTATAGATGGCAACCGTTTCTCCTTGTGCGGCAGCTAATCGGTACCAACGCATTGCTTCCGATTCATCTTTTTTGGTACCAAATCCTTCTCCGAAGCAATACCCCAAAATACCTTGACCTCTAGCATTCCCTTGATCTGCACTTGCTTTATACCAAAAGAAAGCTTTGACTTCATCTTTTAATAAACCAACACCATCATGATAACAGACACCTAATACATATTGACAGCAAGCATGTTTATCTACAGTGGCACCTTCAATAATCCAGTCCATTGATTTCTTGTTCATTTTAACTCGATCTGTCCATTCTTCTGCTTCTACTCTATCAATCTTTACAAATGGTCTACCGTACTTTCTTAAAAAAGCTAATCGGGCCATGGATAAACCATCGTGCGATTTGGAAGCGGATAAATAATATCTTTCTGCTGTAACAAAGTCTCGTTCGACGCCTAACCCAAATTCATAACAAAATCCTAGTACTCCTTTTGATTCGACATGATGATAACTCATTGCCTTTTTATAGTAATACACTGCCATTTTAGTATCAATGGTTGTATCTTGTCTACCAAACAAGTATCGATTTCCTTTCTCAAAATATTCCATATGTTTTAACTTATGCAAAAAAAAAAACAAAAACAAAAAAGAGAGAGAAGAAAAAAGAAAGAATTCAGTAGTTGCTTTTTATACAGCTATACTTTGCTTAAAAAAAAAGAGGGGGAGTATAAAAAAAAAGGGGTGTCACAAATAAAAAAAAAAATCCTTATATAATTTTTTCTTTCTTCTCCTTTATTTCCCCTTTTTTTTTCTCCCTTTACTTTCCCCCCTTAAAACCATCTAAAATACAACTTGTGCTTAAAAATGTTGTCTTTTATTTCCTCAGTACTTGGGCCCTGTTTCAAATCTTTAAATAATACCAGGTTAAATTCATTATCTAAAGGTAAAAAAAAAAAAAATTACCGTCACTTTCATTATATTTATTCTTGTCGTAGCTATTGCTTGTGTTGCTCTCGGTTTAAGGTAAGACATATATATATATAAATATATATATATGTATATATACAAATATAAAATCTCCTTATTAAAAAAATATATATGTATAATTAGAACTTCTCATTTGTTGGATATTATACTTCTTGATTTAAATCAAGCAAAAAAATTATTAAAGCAACTTCGTAAAGTAAAGTATAAAACAGAAACAAAGATATAAAGAATTTTTAATTAAATAGCCGCTTTCTATAAATTAAAGCATCCATCATGTAGATCACTAGTTTTATTACAATTCAAGAATAGTTTTACATTTATAGGTCATAGAATTAGATTACAAGATCATTTATCTGTTGCCGATAAATTAATTTACGTTGCAGTACAAGGAACTGAACCTGTCAAAGTAAGAAGAAAAAAAAATAAGCTTTTTATTTTTATTTTTAACTAATTTATATTATCTGTAGTCTAATGTACCCCCACAATTAATATATTGGTTAGATCAATTAAAACCTTTTTTATCAAAACCAAATCAAACAGTATTTTACTCAGATAGTGTACCGACGTGTATGGTATCCATTATTGGTTGGGCATTAGAATACCCGATTGTCTATACGACGCACTTACCAACTGATCAACCGCAAGATGAATTAGACGAATGGGAGACTAGAACCAATTGTTTGGGAGCTAGGCAACTGCAACTAGTTCAATTATGGTTGGCAGATCATATGTTGCTTAGTTACAGTTATCCCGTTATAAGCGATTTAGATAATCTGCTAGATGTACAATCAAAAGTCAATCATAGATTAACTAGGTTAAAAAATACTCCTGATTGGTTAAATGGAGTTTATTGTGAGTTAAAAAGAGAACAAATAAAACTAGATAGATTTGCACTTTAAAAAAAGAGAGATTTTTTTATTATATCATTATTACTACATTTTAATTTTTTTTTTATTGTGTTTTATTATCGAGGTCTATGGCGCTTAGGACAATTCCATGCAATATGACCAGCAACACCACAGAAAGAACAACCAGAGTTCAAATTTTGATTTGACGACACCGAGATAATAGCCATATTTTTATATATAAAGAAGAGAGGATCACCAAGAAAGAGATATAGAAAGAGAGAGAAAAGATGAATGTTTTTTTTTCGTATCAATTTTGTTGGGTTTTTATATAGTTTTTGACGATCAATAACGGTCCCGGCCGCCATAAAAAACCACTTTAGCCAAAACAAAAAAAAATCTCACGAGAGATTAAGGTTTACTTTTTTTCCATTAACAACACAGACAAGAAAGAATTTAATCTTATCGTAACGTGATGAACAATACTGGGTTCTTTTACTGGTTAATAAAATCTAATACCCTGCCCACGATGAAGGGTATCTGTTTATGAAACTAATTTTAAGGATTGTACATTCACGTTTCACACATTACATGATTGTTTATTTGAACGTCATTTGCTTTTTTTATCCCCCATTTATTATTATTATTATTTTTAGTTAAACGTCTAGAATCTTTTCTTCAGACTTCTTTGGTTTATTCCTTGTGAATGGATACATTTGTGCTACATCTACAAACGCTGTATCGTCAATAGATTGTGTACTATTTGCTGGCGAGTGGTTTTCGGATACGGATTCCTAAAACATAAAAAGATATATAAGTTTATATATTCATATTTATTACACGTATAAAAACATACTTCCATCACTTGAGAAAATTCTCTTGATTTTCTAGTTAAAAATGAAGAAAGATTTGAAAATAATCTTCCTGCTTGTTGTGTTGTTGTTTCTAATTCTCTCGTTGTTGATGTAGGCGAAGTAGATATCACTTTTATTAAAAATTAGAATTCAATTTTTGTGTATGTTTTTGTTAAAAATAGATTTTTTATTTACCGTCTGTGGACCCTTCATTCCAGAACGCATCGACTCCTTTCATTAACTTGGATCTACCACTAGAAACAGCTTTTGCTCCGCCCGACATTGCTTTTGATAACGTATTTCGAATAGGTGTTAAATTTTGTTTCAACTGTAAATCTCGAAGCCGACTAAACATAACAAGAGTTAATATATATGTATATATAACAAAAAAAAAAAAACTCACTTTGATAACGTGTTTTGAAGGTCGGCAATTGATATATTTCCCATACCAGGATGTCCTGGCTCCACAATTTCATATATCTCATGATCCGTGTACTGATTCCATTTTCTAAAATTGTTTGTATCCCACCATGCTTTCAACCATTTCATACCATAATCGGACAAATAGTTATGTTCTTCGTTTTCGTCTGTCATGATCTCTTCCGAGTTTGTATCTTCATAAATCGTATCCATCATATTATGAACCTGTGCATGTTTCACACTAGATAACAGCGATAACACATATTCTTCAAACCTTGCCCGCAAGTAATCGTCTGATCCCAGGTACGTATTCTGTAAAGGTCGACTTGGGTCTGAAAAAAAATTTCAACACATATTTAGAATCAATAGTAACCCACACAATCATTTTCTCTTTAATTACCGTTTGTGTTCCATGTATCATTTACTACTTTTACTATATTCTCCATCCATCTTCTGTCAGCAATTGTAGGACTTACCAAACTAACCAACTGGGTATTATAAAATTCCAACGTGCCAGTTTCGACATTCACCAAGACATCAATTTTGGTATCACTCTTATGATGAAAGAAGATTTGATTGGTAGTACCCACCACATAAGATTTTGTTTGATCTGAGGATAACATATCGATTTGTTGTAAAGGTATATAGGGCTGAAAGAAAGATCCTTTTTCAAATATATTTAAAGGAAGTCCCATGTACTTTAATAAACTTTCTTTACTACCATCCGATAAAATTTTGGCTTCAACTGTAGTACGATCTTCATCAGATGTATCTAGTTCCGGTGCACCAGAGTCTTGCAAGTTGCGTAAAAGGCCAGGTATCAGCGATGTTAGCGAGTATTGGAATGTACATAATCTTTCAACTGGGTACCCATAGAATAACAACTAAAACAACACCTCTCTCTATATTAACATTCCCCTTCTTTTTTTTTACACGTATAAAGAAACACTTACTCTTTTCTCAAGTAATAGTAATTTTAACAATATTAAAGTTTTGGATTTAAACTTGTATACCAGTTCTCGTAACGAGGTACCTAGATACACACACTGTTAAATTTATACATAATTTTTATTTTCTTCTTATTTACCCATATAAAGTGTTGAATCGTCAATAGGTCCATAAAAAGTACTATTTAAATTATTATATAAATTCTACACATAAAACTTTAGTTTTTTTGTTGATTCTATTTGACAGTAAAAAAAACTTACATAAAGTATTTCAAGTTTAGTAAAATCACGTTGATTAAACCAAGCCGCTGTAATCACTGCTAATTTTTGCCGTAAAGGACCAAAAATGGGCTATAACAAATATATTATGTTATGTTGAAAGATCATCTTTTGATTTTTACTTTTTTATTTCTTACCTGTTTAGCTAAAACAACGACTGCTTTTTGAACAATAGATCGAGTAATATCAGGTGTCTTTACCAATAAATCCTAACAAAAAAAAAAAAGCAACAATTTTATATCCTTTTTTCAATTTTTTTTTTTTTATACCTTACTTTGGTAGGAATTTGTCTGTTACAAGAAATGCCAAATAATGTAGTTTTTGCCACGGACCAACCAGGTACAGGAGGTAAATGAAAGTAGGCAAAGTCTTCGTCCTTTTGATGAGCTCCATCTACAAGAAAGTTAGCATATACTTTTTTTTAGAAAAAATAAATTTCACTGTCAAATGCAAGCATTACCAGGCAACGCAAGAAATGGTAAGAAACTCCATTCTTCAGGTAATTCCAACTTTTCCAATGTCGTTTGATTCCCTTCATGATCTGGTAAAGGAGGTAAGCAAAACTCAACTATCGGTCCGTACGCATGATGAAATCCAACTACTAGTATTGCTGCTATCTGTGAATCTTTATCTTGTGCAAGTAGAGCTTGTTCCATAATATATATACAGAAAGTGAAAAGGAAAAAAAAAAAAAAAAAAAAAAAAAAAAGAGTCAGATATTCTTCATTTTTCTTTATCAGTAAAGTAAAAGAACTCCGTCCATTGTCAGCTGCAGACAGTGATTGGCTCAAACGTTATATTATGCTGATAACCTTTTGAGCAGTCTTGTATACAAGCAAAAGGGGATTGAAAGGGTGAGCTTCTTTTTATTTATATCTCTTCTATTTTGATCCTTCTTTTTCTCTTTTTTTTTTAAAAAAATAATAATAATAATATATCTTCTTTCTTTTTCCTTTACTCTTTTTTCTTTCTTTTAAAAAGACTTTATATAATGTCATTCCATCATGATATTGAAAGAAAGAGTTCAACTACAACTACACTATACTCTCCATCAATTAAAGGGCTTACGAAGACATCCACTGTATCCTCTAGAAGGTCTTCTACGCCATTAGCAGATAGATTTATGTCTTCCAATTATACAGTAAAAGAAGAAGAGAAGATAATTATAGAGATGGAACCAGATAACATAACCCCTGAATACAGCAGTCAAAATGATCGACTTTTGCTTACAACTCCACCACCCCTTTTTCATCCAACCGATTTGATACAACGTAACATAAACCCCAATTTTTTTTTAATGCGTGTACTTAAATTAAACTTTTTATTATTATAGTAACGACTGAGGAAGAGGAAGAAGATCATTTACCATTAAAAAAACCTTTACCAGATAAGAAATCACATAAATGCCGTTCAAAGCCCACAACAAACCACTCAATCAAGTGCAGTAAGACGCATAATCATATGTGGGAGGAAAAAAAAAGAAAGTTAAATCAAAAGAACAGAGTGCAACCAACAACAGATACCAATCAAACGTTCGAATTAGAAAAGCAAGTGTTACCACCTAAACCCTGGCTTCGCGGTGGATGTTGTTTTATTGGTAATAAACAACAAGGAGGTAAATGTTTTTGGTTTTGTGGTCGTAGAGAATGGGTGATGATTACGTTTCTATCTGTGATACTTTCATTTGTATTAGCCTTTATACTTTGGCCACGTACACCACTGATAAGAATTGAAGGCGCCAAATTAACCGTACCTAATAAAGTAACTCAAACTCAACACGGTACGGAGCGTATGATGATGAGTAACGTAGCCTTTGAAAGTGTTTGGGTGTTAAATATCACTATGGATAATCGACGTAATTATCTTTCAACTAGATTTAATAGAATACAAATTATTGCAAAGGACGCATTGACTGGTTTATTAATTGGTAAAGGTCAACAAGACGATAATAATATTTATTTACCAGGTCATACCATTTCTACTATTCAATTACCCATATCAGTGAATTATCAGGCAAGAGATCGATCTGATACCACATTTTCAAATTTATTAAGAGCGTGTACTAATACAACTGAAATTCAACATCATTCACTTTCAATCCAGTTTTGGTTTACGTTGTATATATTTGGTTTAGATTGGCTGGGATATAAACCTTCGGTTATTGCTACGCCTGCCACTGGAGGCTTTTTTTGTCCTTCTTAGAAATAAATTTACATCTCTCTCTCTCTCTCGCTCTCTTAATATTTTTGTATCATTAGAAACTTTGATTATAAGAAAATGCCCCCTCATTTTTGGTGCCCTACCCTAACTTTCAATATTTTTTATATAAACGTCAATGTTTTTTTTAAAAAAAACCTTTTTTCTTTTCTTTATTTTTTTCGTAACCTATTTTTTTTTTATATAATATATACATGATTCCATCTTGGGTATGGGCTATTATAGCAATTGTTCTTTGTTTACTTTTAACTATTTTAACCTATACAATTTACAAAAAGAAACGTACACAAACCTTAAATAAAGATGATGAAGAAAAACCAGATGTACCTGTTCCATTACCTACTACTCCTTTCGACCCAAAAACTATTAGATCTCAAGATACTATGCAATTATACGGACAACAGTTTGCACTTGTCGAACCATCGCAAACTGCTTTATCGCCTCCACCTCAACGAGAACCAAAGACTTGTACTTTATCTGACATCGCTCCTCCTCCAGATTCTTTACCAAAGAATCGTGGTGTATTTTCACTTTCTCCTCATCAAGAAACCGACGACTCTACAATTCAGGACAATAGTAGCACTACACGGACAATTACTCCGTTCCAGGGTACCACCGATTGGCGAGGTCCAACACCACCATGGACACAACATTAAAACAAATAAAGTGCAGTAAATTTGATCTTTTTTTTTGGTTCAAATTAAGATTTTTTAACCCGAGGGGAAATAATATATATAAATTAAATAAATTAAATATAAAAAAACAGAAAGGGTTTATTTTTATCTTTTTTAATAATGCGAGAAATAGTTCATGAACGTTCAAATGGCGGTAGAAGAAACCATCAACACTACCATCGTCAAGTCTTGATAGAATACCAACGTATGAACCAAGTAGCAACAGAGTACGAACGAAAACATGTATACCGTATTGAATGTAACGATTGCCATTTTGTCTTGACAGATCGTGGTATGAATGTAAATACATACTTACAACTTTTATTTCTTGATAAATATTGACGTTATATATTATATAGGCTGTATTACTTTCGGATCGTGCCGTTCAATTATTTTCAACTGATTTATTACCTGATACGTAAAATCAACAGTTTCATTATTATTATTTTTTAAAAATAGATTACAAAAAGGTTACTTACGTGTTATCTTTTTTATTTATACATGTATATACAGTGTTTCTTTTGTTCATGGTGATTATGCTGCAGCTTCGTGTTCATGTCGTGTACGTGATATTGCTTGTCTTAATTGGTAAAAACAAAAACAAAAACAAATACACTTTTTTCCCAAAAAAAAGAAACTTAAAACATAATATTGTAGTGGCAACATTGTAGGTTATCACGTAAATGTACCATGCAAATTATGTCTGAGCCAACCTAACAATGGTCATTATTGGATGTTTCGTAGTTACGATATTAGTGCACAACAAATTTATGTTCAACGTAAAATTTTTTTTTTTTATAATTATTATTGCACACAAAAGACTAACAAATACATATACATACATATATATATAGTGGGCCCAAAAGGAACTGATCTACCTTTATTATGGGGTTTTGTCCGAGACGCAGGAGACTTTTCAGGCGGGTTCTTTCGGTCAGGTGACGCCACCGCGGCTAAATTATCATGTCAACTTTCAGTTCACTTAGCCTCATCTGTCCCACTTGTAGTACACGACCCAATTCTTCAAAAAGTAATTGCTCATACATTTAATGATGAAGATACACATAATAAACATATACAATTTTGCAGATAACATTTTTTTATTCTCTAAACATTTATACAGCTCCGTTATTATATATTATTAATTGGAATATTCACAAATATACTTATACAGCTCCTCATTTTTTTTTATTACAGTATATATAATTATCTCGAAAAAAAAAAATACTAAATTATCCAGCGCCCTAAAATTTTATTTAATAAGGCGGTTCCCAATATTTTACAGTAGATAGCATACTAACATCAAGTGCGTTTAATAATTGCTTTTCAATCTTTTCATAGTACTCCCAAATACCTCTTTCTGCTCCATTAAATATATACCCTCTACGTAGTATTTCTATACATCGTACCGCGTACTCTCTTGCCAATTGAACATCTCTTTCGGTTAAATAATTAGAGGCATCTGACTCTTGTAAATCAACAGCTGTCATTCCCAGACAAGCATTTCGCATCAAGATATCCCAAGCACATAATAAAGAAGGTACCGGGATAGTGCAAGCCTGTAATGTTGTACATTGATATTCTAGCAGCCGTACCACCGTTATAGAGCACTTGTGACATACTTCTTGTGCTCGTAACGCATGTACCGACAAAACAGTATCGTCATCATCCGTATCATCTGAAGAAGAAGAAGATAGAGTATTTGATGAGGACAATGATGCAAGAGCAGGGGACTGAGACTCTCTCACTTTTTTCTTTTGTTTCTTTTGTCGTGTAGTTTCAACTGGTTCTGTTCTTTCTTGTAACATGGACAGATCCATAATTGTTGGATGTCGTTTAATAACCGGTAAAAAAGGTTCATGTAAAGCCAGTAACGATTGATAAAACCTAGCAGCCAACGTAACAGAGACCACATCGCATCTACCGTCCTCTTGCAGTCTATGTTTAAACTCGGTATCATCTAACCCATCTTCAAATATGGAAGGCGCTAATCTATAGTTCAGCGGTATCTGATGATAATACACTTGTTTTAAATCCTCTTCTGTCTTTAACAAGAACGAAAGTGGGACCATATCATCTAATCCGAATCGAACTCTTGAGAAGTAAGGTCCGACGACTTTTACCATACATCCAATATAATGTTCCTTCATAATAGCTCGTATCGTTTGCTTTGATTCATCCGGCATTGGTTTTGGATCATATAACTCTGCACAAATAGATTGAAACAACTTTTGAAATGTCGTGTTTTCTTTATTACATAGTTTATGTTTAGGTTGTTTAACAGGAACACCTCTTTGATTATTTACAAACTGAATAAACTGTACTGCGTCTTGAAATCCAGCATGTAGTCGTTTAAAAGTTTCGTATTCGCGCATATATCGACTTTGAATTTTAGATTTTAAAGTTCTTTTTGTAGTTGTATAAACAGGTTCCAATCGATACGTATCTTCGGCTAAGATCTGTCGAATGCGAATTGCCATTTCCAAATACATGTTCGCTTCTTGCGGTCGTAACAGGTTGACTTTATACAGCGACATATGCAAGTATGCTACCATGGTCTCCATTGATACCTGATCAAATTGTTTAGAAACTGCAGTTCTCGACTTTTGAAAATAATATTCTGCTAAAGCCATGTGTTCCGTATAAGGAACAATAGACAATGCGTGTTTACAATGCATGGTCAACACAGCTGCCGAAAGAGCGCACACCACAGGTGATGATTCAGGGTCCGCCCGTCTATCTACAAACAAATCATAAAATGTCTTTTGATGAAATATAACTCGATGCAAGAACCTACAACTGAAATAAGCATCTATCAGTTGCAGCGCTAAATTATTTTGTTGTGAAATAACTTTAGGGGCTTCTAAAAGTTTTTTAGGTTGTTGCTGCTGTTGTTGTTGTTGTTGGGAGGTTTGAATACAATGCAAGGTTGCACGATAATTTCCTTTTCTTAAAATGCTAGATAGGACATGTCGATGTAAGTACCCTCCACCAGCCGATAAAGATGCTAATGTTGGTTGTTTGATAATAGGGTACAATGATTGTGTTCCGAGTGTTTCTATATGTTTTAATAAACTAGTATAGGATTGGATATCGGTATGGATCGAAAATCGACCTTGTTTGAGGGTGAGCTGCCAATTGGCTGGTGTTGCGGTAGTAGGTTGTATAGATCGACTGACAGTGGTATCAAAATCATCGTCGGCGTATGCACTGTCATGCTTAATAAGCAACGGTGACTTTAATAAATACATTTCTCTTTCCATCGTTCTTATAATGTCTTCTAATACTTCAACATGTAATTGAACTTGCTGATTTTGTATGGAATCAAGGTACTCGATTTTCGGTGGTGAAACTGGTTTTAAATAATAACATTGAATGCCAAGTCGTTTACATCTATTTGAATCCTTTTATTGTTAATCGTGCGATTAGAGTTTTTTTTTTTTTTTTTTTTTTTTTATACCTTTCACAAGGTTGTCCAGCAGAACACTTTTTCTTTCGTTCTCGGCAACCTGTCAAAAAAAAAAAGTAAGTTTAGTTGTCATGGTAAGTGCATTTTTATTCGCTGTATGTTTTTTAAATTCACCTTCGCAAGGAACTGTTTTTCCTTTACGTACAGTTGCCATAGTTAATATTAAAAGAAGAAAAGAGATTAAAAAAATAAAAACGATTTTGCTTTGACAGTCCGCTTAAAAATGGCCGTTTTCTCCTCCCCCCCCCCATTAATCACTTGAACTACTCAATGTTTTTATCCTGTATGTTTTTACATTGGAGAGATTAAAACACTTTTGTATTTTCCAATCAAGCCCCCCCCCCCCTTTTTTTTTTTAAGAATTCGATTCATACTATTTTGATACAAGACTTTGATTCAAATAACGGATAATAGCTCGATCTAAAAAAAGCTTTTTTTTCTTATCAGATTTAAAAGAAGGTCTAGGCCGGCTGATGAAACCTTTTCTCAAAAAAAAAAAATAGCTATAAATAAAAACTACAGATCAAACTCTATTTTACGTATTATATGTTAAATACTTAACAGCAAGATACTCCTTATTTAACTCTAAATTCGTCATAGTAAGTGATTGACAGCAAATTGATATACGGACCACTTTGTTAGTTAGTGGCCGTTTTTTAAAACATAGTTCTTTAATTGGTGACACAGTAAGTTAATAAATACAGTAAACCTGTATTATTCTAAGCGTCTTTCTTACTTAATTATTCCTTCAGAATATGAATTTCTGTACACTCAAATGCTCCAATTTTTAAAATAATCGTCACTTAGTTGATACACCGCTTCCCAAAGGGGAATGTCGCAGATGACATCACAAAAATGCTTTTTTTTTTTTCAATCCAAAGGGAACGGAATAAAAAAAAATTCTTCCTTATTTTCTTCGTCACAGCCCCCAAACAGGAGGATATATTTCGCGCCAGAAGAAAAAAAATTCAAAAATTATAAATAAAAAAAAAATATGTCGTATTCTCCAGAACTTTCACCCATTGATTACTCTGAAGATGAAAAGGAACCCGTCGCCCCACCAACCATTAAACTAAAATTAAAGCTTAATCCCTATCCCACAGCAGCAGCGGCAGAGGATAAAAAAAAGAAGAAGCATAAAAAGAAGCACAAGAAACATAAAAAGTCGAAACGGTCTGATAGAGAAGAAGAAGAAGAGGAACCTGTGTATCATAGACATGTAGGTGGTAAAAGACCTTTTGCAATGTTACAACAACAAAATCAACAACATCAACAACAACCAGAATCCGATAATGAGAGTTATCATCCAACAGATACAAAAAAGACAAAGTATGAACCAACTGTTTATGAATATGATCAACAGCCATTAGAAAATACTAATCAACAACAGCAGCAACAACAACAGCAACAACAACAACAACAACAACAACGGCAACGTACTTCCATTAAACAAGAAAGACGTACTTCTTCAATGAAGTCAACTTCAACAAACGGTGAAAAACCAAAAAAGAGAGGTAGACCAACCAATAAAGCAAAAGCAGCGGCTATTATTGCTCAGTTACCACCAAAAGTACCCGAAACGCCTAAAAAAGATATGAAATCCATCTTTTTAAAATTATTAGATACAGTTCAAAAGTAAAAGGATCACTTCTTTTTTTTTCTAAAAAAAACTTCAACTAACTTGTTCTGTCTATAAACAAATAGGAAAGATGCCTATGGTTTCTTTTTAGAGCCTGTCAACCCAAAACTAGTACCTGATTACTTAAAGATTATTAAAAACCCCATGGACTTTTCCACCATGCGAAAGAAAGTAATGGAAGGAGCCTACACTACTGTTGATTTATTCCGTTCTGATTTTAATTTGATCACCACCAACGCCAAAATATACAACTCGGTTGAAACAATCTATTGGAAATGTGCAGAACGAATTAGAGAAGCAGGTACCAAATTAATTGATCGAGCCGAAAAGCAAATCGAAGAAGAAAAATTGGCAGTTGTACAAGAAGAAGAAAAAAAAGAGTCCTTTTCAGCTCGAAAGCTATCAATTTCATTCGCTAATCGAAAGGAATCATTTGGTATTAAAGAAGAAGAAGTCGATATAATGGGTATTGATAATAATGTACCTTCGTTACGTAAACAAAGTAGACAAGGTTCTGAAATGAATATAAGAGAAGCGAGTATTGATTTAGCGCATTCGCGTGCATTAACCCCAATTCGATCCATTACAAACACTCCCTACAAAAAGAAAAAGAAGAAGGTAGCTGATACAGGTGTATTATATGCACCTGATGGTTCACTTAATATAGTAGGAGGTGTTCACGATTTACTTACTCTTTTACCAATCGATCCATCATTTGCTCAACCACCTCAATTAACCACTTCCAACCCTTCTGCACTTCCATCCGCCTTCTTTTTAAACCGACATTCAGCTGATGATTTCTTCCACAATAAACATTTAGTTCATTCAGCACACTTTTGTGATTATGGACCATTTACAACATTAGGTGGTCAACCACCTGGTGCATTCTACACGACACAAGATGCATCTTATATCTATCCATTGTACGGCGACGATCGCGGTGAAGCTTACATGAAGAGTTTATGGGAATTTTTAGATCAAGATGAAAATGATACCATGTTGGTAGATAAAATTGATCAAACATCAAATTATTTAACTCGTGGTGCATGGCAAGTAGTTAAACAAGTATTGCAACGTAAAGCTGATCATATTGATGGTGAGACGGCAAGGACTTATGAGCCTGTCAAGACAGAATCTGGCTTGATAAATGTTGCTGATATTGTAGATAAAATTGAACAGAAAAAGTTAAATGATGCAACGGAACCTGTTGGTACACAATAAAATAAATACGGGCGTTTCACTGCCAATTTAAACTATTTTCGTGCTTTAATAAAAAAAAACGTAGCATGAAATTCGAAATTTAATTCGCAGACTCTTTTATTTTTATTGTGGATAATATTACCTTGTTCATACCAATTGAGCAATTATGGACTTTAGTTAAAACCCTGGATCAAATGTCAAAAGTTACAAGATGCATACGGATACTTCTGCTAAGCATCCTCGTCGCTTGTATGACAGTGTATTTTCTTATTTAGTAGTGTGGTAAAAGTCCTCCCTTGTTGGTATTACCTTCCCAAAAAGACCTCTGCTTGTAATGTATGCATCTTAAAGATTAGTAATTATATGCATACATATGATATATATTTTTGAGCTGCTTGGCTAATTACTTAAACATTTCTTTGTGCGGTAGCATCAGTCGACGAGAGACATACTGCCTTGGGTAACGAGTTTCTAAAAGGAGAAAAGCTTATGGTTATTGAAGGGTGAAACCTCCGCATACAAACGGCTTCCTTCTATTACTTTCAGTTTTACTACCTTTAAGATACTGAATACAGCTGGGGAGGTTATTCCGGTATGTGAACCCCTATTCTTTACATCGCCGTAGTGGGCGCGGTTTTCCCTCTCAAGGGTAGATTTAGATTTTGGTCTTTTACTGTAATGCGCAAATTTATTTTAAATCAATAGTGGAAATCGTCACTTTTTACAAACAAAACAATTATCTATATGATATAGCATCTTTAAATGAAGAAACCTGATAATAAAACTTTAACCAGGTAGCTTTTAATTTTAGATATAAGTTATTAAAATATACAACTAATGAGCGTTAAGTTTTATTTAGGTAATCTTGGAGAATAATTTCCTGACCCTATCTTTATAGTTCTTGGGCCTGTTTTGCTGGCGTATCCCGAATAGCATCGATTCTGTAAGAATAGTATATACTGTGATGTGAAAGCAAATCCCGGCGATCAGTTTAATGCTTCCTTTTGCTTAGCACAAATATATATTCATATAAATGTACCCCTTTTCGCCTGCTTCCTGCTGCGTACATCGTGGATACCTTCTTATATTACTATTGACTCCAAGTTATTATATCAAAATATTATGGGACGCTCCTGGACTACTGTTGAACGTGATAAACCCGCAATGTGACGAGATGCGATTAATTTGGATTTGGATCCATTTAAAACTCAAGAAGGCGGTGCTCTTCGATTTAAAGGAACTATTCAAACGGATGGGGTAGGTGTGTCTATTATCAAAAAGCATTTGGATACACAAACAACCTATACCGCAAGTCGTCTCTCAGAGACGGAACAGTTTCGTTATATTAGTGATCTTACACCTCAATAATATCAGCAGTTAGAAGAACGGTGTGTAGTGATTGACCCTGGTCGAAGAGATATGTTGTATCGTGTTCACGAGATCTCAACAAGTGAGAACCGAATTATCTTTCATTACACTAAGCCCGGACGAAACAAACATGAAAAACAAAAGAAGTATAGCCATATTTTAAAAGATATCAAGCCTTCTCATATCTTAGATGCCGAAAGAACGTTAGTGAATTCAAGGTCTTTAAACTTGGGCAAATTTGAAGGATTTTAAAGAAGTAAAGCAGCTTTAGAGAATATACTCACAAGTTTTTATAAAGATACAACAGCTACATATGACACTGCCCATCCATAACGCTCTTCTCTTTTTTTTTTCGGATGAGTAAAGGTGAACTGGGTTTAAATAAAGTACAACCTCTACTTTTTTTCTTTCTTTCTGTTAAACACACTTGTACATATAAAAAATGGCCTTGGAAGCAAAAAGAGTAAGATACGCTTTTTATTTTTCTTTGATTCTTCTCTACTAATTGAAAAAAAAATGTAGTCCAAATATCGTTTTCAAAGTGAAATTCAACAAATGATGTTTGTATTTGGGGAAGTAGCAGACCCATTGCAAGAATCAACTTTACTTGTTGAAGACATTGTTCGATCACAAGTCATTGAAATCGTAAGTATTTTTTTTCGTTACTCACGTGGACCGTACACCAACGAAAAAAGACTATTAGATTATACAAGCTACAGCACAAGCGAGTCGTCGAAGTTCCAGATACCTTAGTGCCGAGGATTTAATTTTCTTGATGCGACACGATCGAGCCAAAGTGAATCGGTTACGATCTTTTTTAAGTTGGAAAGATGTCCGAAAGAATGCTAAAGATGCATCTGGAGATCAAGTAGAAGATGTAGTAGAAGAAACCAACACAGGTAAAAAGAAACAATAATCCAAACATATAGAAAAAAAGGCTCAAAAAAAAAAAAAAAAAAAAAAAAAAAAGGAAAATTACATAGAAGTATTATCAAGTTACCTTGGGAACTAGTCAACCAATTCTCAGACGTGATAGTCAAATCATTAAACGGAGACGACGAATCTGAGGACGAAGATGAACTGGAAGCATACAACGACTCTATCCAACGTTTAAAAGACGCGGATGATGTAACACGGGCCATGACACGAGAAGAATACGTTCACTACTCTGAATGTCGTCAAGCATCATTTACGTACCGAAAGAGTAAAAGATTTAGAGAATGGGCTAATATGAGTTCATTTGTAGAAGTAAAACCCAATGATGATATTGTTGATAGTTTAGGCTTCTTAACGTACGAGATGGTATCTAAACTAACCATGACTGCCATTAAAATCAAGCGTGATTTGATGGAAGCAGCTGGTAAAAAAGAAGATGAACCAATTGGGCTAGGTTCTCATAAACGAAAGCGAGAAGATGAAGAAGAAAATGCAACTACACCTGCTAATAATAATACGGCTATTGTTGTCACCTCTGCTGATGGCACTGTATCCACACCTCAAGATATGGAGACATCGGCCGCCGGTTCGGATGATGAAGAAAACCAGGAAACTCCGGGTTCTCCAGATTCGGACAGCAATGGTTTATTTTCTTTGCCAAGTACAGAACAAACTCCCATTTTACCAGAACATATTTATGAAGCATTTAGAAGATTACAACAGTTACCTCAACCAATGAAGAACTTTCGTGGTGGATTAGTACGTACTAGGATATCTTTAATTTAGGGCACTCCCACCGGATTTTTAAATAAAAAATAATCATTTTTTTACCCTCCACCGCCATCTTTTAAGGCGTTTTTAAAAAAAACGTCCAAATATGGTTTAACAAATCGGGGCGTTAAAATATTATCGGTGAATAATTACGCAGTAGACAACAGAAGTATGCCTATGGGATGAGATAATTAGTTATACTGTGCTAGAGTTATAATCATAACTGTAAACTTACCATGTAATAAGAACTTTGTAAGTTTTCGGTGGTTATAGTATTCCGGTACATACACTATGATAATGAAAGGAATAATTAGTGATAAGAACTAGGCTAAATTGTAATGAGAAGATGTTTGATAATTTACCTGTTAAATGATATATATTTACGGATGTTTAAACTGGAATAAAAATGTATCTTTATGGGTGCCAGGCTTTGGCGTTGCTTCGGTTATAAGTAAAAACTTACCAGGAGGTATTTATATTAACTATATACTCTAGCGAACAACGAATAAATCTTTTTTAGTTAATCTATCACTTCTACGATTTGTAAAAGAGAGTTAATTAATCGAATTTACGTATGCAAAAATATCAATGAATCTTTTTTTTTTCTTCTTCTTTAATTATCTTTTCTGTTTTTCTTTGATTACGAGTTATTTAGAAAAAAAACTTAAATGAAAAAGAAAGTAAAGCACGACACAACTTCTTTACCTAAAAAAAAATAAGGCTTCTAAACACAAAGGTAACATACATACCAGTTTTTAACTGATATAAAACTGACCGCAAAAATGATACTATTATAGATGAATACGAAAAGAATTCGGACGAGGATTTCCAGCCTACAATAAGAAACAGAAAAAGAAAAAGTAGGGAAACTACGCCTGCAAGTAGTTTTCAAAAAAGAGGTAAGGGCAAAGAAAAAGCCACCTTTCTCTGCTTTGGAAAGTGAAATTTCTACCTCGGAAGACTGGAATTTTGATAACCCGTTCGAACCTATTGTTACTAGATCTAAGGTGGAAGAATCAAGTAAGAAAACGATAACTCCACCTTCTCTTTGCATTGCTACTGCTACCGCTACTACATCTAGTTCATTAACCTTTTCCAAGTGTGGACCAAACTCTGTAAAGTCTGATATGGTTGATTCTTCTGCCGCTGATAAATCAAGTAATACTCCCTTTGTACAGCGCGTGATGACAGTAAATCCGCCGTGAAAAGCATAAAGAAGCCAAACGATACACTAGCTTTACACAAACTTGTGAATGTAACTAATATGCTAGTATTCCATACTTTCGCATTTTCAAAGTATATATTTCTTCAAGAATTAAAAGAAGATTTTAACTGTAATTTAGAAGAATACATCGAGAAATTCAAACAGGTTAAAATCCCAAGATGCTATAGAAGAAAAACAATGCCCACCGTCTTGTGTCATAGGTTTTTACGGTAAGAATGATGATAATATACCACGCATTATAAGATTTCTAACGACAGCCATTACTTAGTCGGTAGCTATCCAAAAACACTCTTGTCTAGATGCAAATAGAGCAAGACTTTGAAATCGAGGTCTTGTTACAGTCATGAATTTTAAGAAGATTCTAATTAGCTTACAAAAAACAGGGTCCGTCCTCTCCTTTTATCGCCAGGTCGTTACTAAATTTAGTTTTAATTACTGCCATCTGACCATTTAATACAGGTATTTTTTTATTATTAAGGTAAACGGGGGATTTTTGTTGGGTTGTGTAAAAAGTACAATTAGTTATGTTTTTTTTAAGCTTGACAAGAGCCAAACTCATCTCTTGTAGAAGCGAATTGAAGAGCAGCTTGATAATGAAACCAAATGCCGCCACAAACAAACAGATGCCAAAATTGATGAGAATGAGCCCAATGATCGAATTTACCAGGCCAAAACTTTTCTGGGAACTGGTTGCCATAGATAACAACGCCAGCCAAATAACAACCAATCGATTTAAATACAGGTGCTAACCAACTAAAAGTAGTATAAGCACCACGTACTACAGCCAAGTGCCCGATGACAATAGCACCTGATGAAGCCAATGCGATAAAGAAAGCGATACGAAGCCATCTACGTTCATGTCTATCAAACCAAGCTTGAAATGGCATGCTGACACCAATTACAGCTAAAGTACCAGTACCAGTAATATACGTGTTACGGATCACATCGTTACAATAAAATCCATAATATTCGCAAAGCATGATACTAGCACAAATTAAAACTGAGATACCAACGTAGTCTAAACAAGCAACTTGACGATATACTTTAAGATTATTGATACCGGATAACGTATGCCAAACAGTAGAACACATTAAACATTTACAAGCAGCCAAGAAGAATACCAAGAATACCACACGATCACCCATGGGAGTACCATCCATAATTCCAGAAAAGAATAATTCGTATGTACCAATACCAAATAGTGCAACAAAGCCCAGTAAATGTGTCCAAATGTTACCAGTTTCGTTATGTAAATAGAAGAGTGAATACCAACAATCGGCGGCTGAATCCAAAAAGCGGTAGCCAGTTCGGATATACTAATATCACCGAAAAAAATTGTGTTAATTTTTTTTTTTTGTATAACATTAAAATCAAACACATACCACATTACTTTGCCAAGGTCCAGGAAGCTCGTCGTACATCAATAATCTATTACTGCCAAAGGACATGGCATACTTTAATTTATCAATATGTTCATTAGCTACACCAGCTACTTTAATAATTTTTTCTTCTACTCGTTCACGCATCTTGTCAACACTATCTAAGGTATCAGATATCTTTCCATCTAATTCTTCAATCTTTATCAAAAAAGCATCAATGGTATTATCTAACATTTCACTATTATTATCTAAATCGAGCTCATGATACTTTTTAGATAACTCAAGCATGGCGCTGACTAAATCAGGAGGAGTCATTAAACAGCTGGTATCGTGTAATTTAATATCTTTTAGAATTTGACGTTTAACCTCTATCGCTCTCTCTCTACGTTCTTCCCATTCTTGTCCAAGGCTTTCTAGTAAACAATAAGCCTTGTTGACTTTAGTAAGTGTATATTTTTGAATGCCGGAACTGTTGACATGTTGTGATAATCGATACTTGAATTTCTTCATCAGGGGTTCGAGACTATCTTTGAAAAAATCTTCAAGGTCGAGTGATTCATTGTGTAGTGAACTTTGAGGTTGGATTGTAAGTAGGTTTTCCATTTTTGCTTTTTTTTATATAACCTTTTTTTTTTTTTTTTTTTTTTTTTAATAGATAAAAAGTCTTTTGTTTATTTAAAAAAGAAGGTTGTATATATAAAAACAAAAAGGAAATTTTTTTATATGTAGAAAAAAAGAAGAAAAAGAAAGAGAGAAAGCAATTACTTTTTTTTTTTTTCTTATAAGCGTTTTATCTTTTTTTTTTTTTTTTTTAGTAAGCAGTACCACACATGTTAATAAAAAAAAATAAAAAATAAAAAAAAAAGCACCGGTTTTACCTCCCTTTTCTCTTACTTGTTTGAATTCGGATAAAGTCGTAAGTTTTTTTCTTCTTCATATAAATGAACAATTGATGACAATTTAGAGTGTTGATAAGTCAATTATTAAATCCTTTTTTTTTCTAGCTAATTTTTGGAACCAAAATATGGGGAGAAAAAACCGGCCAGTCATGTTTTTAGCCAATGAAACGTTTGAATGGTTTTTCTTTCACAAGATATTATAAAAAAGGGGAAAAAAGGTTTTGCTTTTAACCCTATTTGTATACTCTTTTAGAATTATATTGCATACATATCGTTTCTGGTTATACACCCATGACACTAGAAGAAGAAAAAAAAAAAGGGTTTCGTTTCAACTAACTCGTTTCAATTTTGTTACTTCTTTTTTTTGTTTTTGTTTACCTAGAAATACCATTTTTTTTTTTTTGCATACAATAACTGCATTCAAAACCAATTGAAACTCTGTAGCGACTGACAGGGATTGACAGGGAGTACCAAGACGACTCTCATCTGTTCTAAATTTTTGATAGCATTTAATCAAACGTCTTGTTTTTTTTTTTCGATAAGTTTCGCCAAGCAGTAGATCATAGTTCATATAATTCTGTACAATAAACTAAGAACATAAGGCGGCACTGATATTGACCTTCTACAGTATGAATCCGAAAAGGCCATTGAAGAAACTGTAGATGATGTTAGCGCCCAGTAGGGTATTTATGTCAACAAGAAGCGAAGTAGAAAGGAAGAGACGGGCTCAATTAAAAAAATAATCGATTATGTCAGAGGCATTACTAATAATTAATAAAATAAAATAAAATAAAATCCCTTTAGTCACTTTTGCGAAAATAAATGTTATTAAGTTTTTTTTTACAAGTATGGTACTGATAGTATTATCGATAGCTAAGGTCTGCAAGTAACTAATTTTTACTGGGGAAAAAAGATACCATTTGTATTTAAAGAGTCTGATTGTTTTTCAAAAGTGAATTAAAAGGCAAAGAATAAAAAGGTAAAATTAACTTATGAACTTTATCCAGATGCCGTCGATAGCTATCACATGAAGTGTAATAATTATTTGGATTATTAACAACTGGATCATCGACATTTGGCGAATATTTGAGTGGTTTGACACCATGATATAAGCGTTTCCATAGAAATACTTTTTAGCAATCAGCGCAATATCAGGTCTTCTTTACGAAGACTCTTACAGTCTATTCCTTGATATAGTTTGGGCTTTTTGTCTAGGAATAGAGGGTGTGCACAAACTATCCAATTAGCACCACCAACACACAAAGCGGTTAACAAGACTTGGTGGAGCATATTTGAGCAAGAAATACTCTTATATAGGATGGTTGCTTTGGAAAGTCCGTTTGCAAGGGTATAAATAAACCAAAAATGCTAAAAAAAAAAAAAAAAAAAGTAGAATAATATAAGATATAAGATATAAGCTCGTTTAAAAGATGAACATACAGAAAAAAAAATGGAACACATAAATAATTCATCTTGCACTCTACTCCCTTAACACGTTTTATATGTGACCGAATTTAGTAAAAGAAAACCTAAAACGAACTTGAAGGAGTCATAACATCTGTTTATAAGCAATAACTAACTTATAGTGGCAAAGGATAGTAGAACTTTATTGCTCTCTTACATCGCACTACAGGTTACTACATACCTCTTACAGCCATCCTTCGAGTTATTTGACGTAATCACATAGTTTATTAGATAAAAATTGCAAAGCTTTTTTAATTTTTGGCCTTTTTTACGACTCTTTTTTTTTCCCACCGTGTATAAAGTAATTCATCATAAAAACTAAGCTCTAAAAGTATTTTTAATGAAAAAACGTAGCTTGAAATTCGAACTTAAATTCACAGACTCTTACAAAATAAATTGTTTATTGATATTATGAGTAAGTATGAGAATCTCAAAAGGCTTTATTTTATAGTGGATAATGTTACCTTGTTCATACCAACTGATGAGCAATTCCGGGCCAGATGTCAAAAGTTACGAGATACCGATAAACTTGAAGCTAGCTCCATATGGACGTTCCTACTAAGCATCTTGTAGGAATTAAATCTTTTTAGGCCAAGAGAGCTAGAGTTTATTTTAGTGCCAATGAAGCTGCCAACAATAACGGTAATATAAATAAATAAATAAAATGCCGTCTTTTTTCTTTTTTCTTTTTTCTTTACGCTAATAGAATTACAAGCACAAGCTAGACGCTTAAAAAAATCGAAAGTAACAGTTGAAAGGTAATATTGTATTTTTATAGTTTTACATAAGAAATTCACTAAGATATATAGTAGTGCAATTTTTTCTACTGGTTTAAAAATACTGCGAAAAGAATATTATCGTTTCATTGAGAAGGATATGTTTTCGAAAAACTTATTAATTTTACTGGGTGGCTGTCAAGTTCGATTGCCACGTCTTGTGTTTGGTACACAGTATACCACGGTCGGGCGACCCGTATCCTCCCATACACGTTCGCCATATATACCATAGGAAACAGGCTGATCAAGCACGAAATTTTTTTTGAGCTGATACAAACTGACCACAACCACCATGGAAGATTGGATAAATACATCATTTAAGAGGTGCATGAAGATATTAACCTCAGTGTTTCCAAAATCCGTTTGAAAGTGTGTTCCTATTACTCCTATTACAAATGTTTCATCGTGTTTCGAAACCAGTGCCTTTCAAGATTGGCTTAATATAGCCATTGACCTGAATCCGGAATATGATTATTTCAACTTTGCCGATATAATTAGGAAAGACAAAGCAACAACAGGCTCTCTGTACATAACCCTAATGGACGACACTTTGCAAAATACTCCAAAAAAAAAAAGAAACCAATAATCATTGATGCTATTGTCTTTTTCAATGTAATAATTAATATTATCTCTTTATTATGAGGAAGTAGATGTGATAACCTTATTTTTTGTTTAACCTGTACAAGTTGCTTATGAACAATTATTCTTTTTAGCAAAAAAAGGTTCATACTTGTAATAAAAAATGTACATTAAGAAAAAGAAATTATTCTGCACCATCTAAGCCTCTATAAACTGATTCTTGGGTTACTCTAATCTCTTCAAGTTGAGGCACTAAACCTGTGAGCAAGTCTTGGGCTTCCTTGAAGAAGGAGAGTTAAACTTGAGCAAAATCAGCTAAATCACGCAAAGACCCAGGCTTAAAGAAAAATCTAATTATTAGATACTTGTTTTTTTTAAAAAAAAAGTAATTTACTTACACCTTCTAAAACAATCTTCATTGCATGTTGCTTCTTCTACGGCACCAACAAATTGATCTTCCGCTTGTTCTACTTGCCTCTTTTCGTTAATGATATTGTTTACGATAAGACTCAAATCCTTCTTGGAATTGAATTTCTAACTCAATCTGTACCAAGACTAAGACCAATCTCCCCACTATTTTAAAATAAATAAAAAAAATGAGTTAAAAAACAAACGCATCATAAAATATATATATAGGTATACCACCCTATGTCGTGAGGTATATACATGTATATACTACCTTATGTCTTGGGTATATATATATGTATACTACCCTGATCAATAGCTATAGGTGCCTGCCCTTGAGCAACATCAACATAACTAGGACCATCTGAACGCCATAAACTCACATCATCAGTTTTGCTGGTAATCGCAAGTCATCCTTATTGACAGTAGCTAAAAGGATAGCAACATTCTGTATCATGAGAACTGACAACGTTCTTTGGACTATAAATCCGACAGATATTGGCTGTGCAAGATCATCATTGCCGTTAAACAGACCAGATAAACATAGTCTGGTCAGTATTTTTTATAGCACCTGTAGTTTTCTTGACAGACTAAATTGATTGCATGAGCAAAGCAAGGAACCTAGTTTTCATCTGCATTAAAGATAAAGTCTTTACGCTCGTTTGATTTTCGACAAAAAGGTCATCTACAATTATATATAATATTCCTCATTATTTTTCTATATATAATATGTCGAATATCTATACAATCTTAAAGCTTTAAATTTATAAAAATAAAAGATTTATAGGTAAGATGTTTAAAGGAACAATATTTTTATATTATTAATTATTAAAGATATATATATATATAAGAAAAAAAAACAAGAGAAAGGAAAAGACAGAAGGGAAGTATATCAAGTATAGAGAAAAAAAAGGAAGAAGGAGGAAAAGACGGAAGAAAAATATACTAATTGTGAATTTGTGATGTAAACAACTGTTTTAATTATTTTTTTATTAATACCATCTATTTTAAAATAAAATAATTAGAAAAGGGGAACTTTAAAAAATGTTAATAATTAATAAAAACTAACCAAAAGGATTGTTGGTAAAAATTATTATAAAAGTTTTTGGTTTTGTAAAAAAAAAAAAAAAAAAAAAAAAAGTGGAGGTAAACTGATAAGCATAAATATTAAATTTAAAAGGGTTATAGTTTTAGGGACTGAATAAACTAGAATGACATATATAAAGAAAAAGTAGTTACCATAAAACAAATTATATCTTTCAACGCTTCCTTAATAATTCTCTACAAAATTGATAATTTGTAAGATTCTAACTAATAGGTTTATATTTCGTAAGACTTACTTCAGTTTTTTTTTTTAATACAGAATAAATTTTTGGAAGACAAAGAAATTCACGATTGTTGTCTGGTATTACAAACGAGGACAACTGAACCATCACTTTTACCTACTTCGAAAAAAAATACATATACCAATATACTGACCTAGAAAACTTAAAGTCAATTAAAAAATTATATCCCAATAAAAAACTAACTAACCAGCAATATGAACACCAAACAGCGGTATTTCATACTTTTTTCCTTCCAAGCTGTTTTCAAGTTGAGGGCTAACTTTTGCAAATCTTTTCTGGTTTTTTTGCTTCAATAATCAAGAATGGGGTACTTGTTTCTTTGATCATGATGCCCCCATCAGCCTTTTCTTGTTTTTTTTTGTTTATTTATACTGCCCATTAAAAAAGTGTCGCTAAAAAAAGGTGTATATTTCAGTAGTATTAGCATTATTTCATGCTCGTATAATGTGTGATATCAACCCTTCCAATTCAAAAATAGTGCTATTCCATTCTCGCAAAAAAAAAAAATAATCTAAAAATTGGAATCAAAAGATCGCAGACGTATATATTTTCTTTAACAACTCTTTTGCCATCAGGATAAAAGCTTAAGCTGAATATAGTTTAATAATTTAGTTAGCTAATGTAATACAGTAGAGCTCAAGTAAGAAAATACTTACAATATTTCTAAATTTTTTTTAAAGTACACTCTTGAGTCGGGAGGTGTTTGCTCTATAATAGTTCGTTATGTATTTTGGTATCATTAATACGTGCTAAAACTTACTTTAATAAAAGCATTTATAGCTTTTATTTCTTCGTCAAGTAGATCGTCTTCATCAAAAATATTATTCGAAAATATTTTTGATAATGTATGTTTTTCCATACAGTTTGTGTTTTTTATATCTTGATCTATAAAAATTATATTTTCTTTTGACCTATTATATATTAAAAAAGTAATTAAGTACTAAACAGTTTCTCGCTTTATGTATAGTTTGCTTACAAATTTTCATAAAAAGACTTAGTATGTCTTTCCATATCAGCATAAAACTCATATATGTCTTCATCAGATAAGCAATTATATAGTACATTTAATGATAAACTTATTTGAAGCTCTGGTTCTGCTATTGTTGTTGTTGTTGCTGTTGCTGTTGGTGATGATGTTGAAGGTGAATTCATTGAATATATGCTTTTTTTTTTTGACTGTCATATTGAATAAGTAAACAAGTTGCAAAACTCATGCTATACTTACGTTATCATTTTTAGCTTTTTCAAAAGCTTCTATTAAGCTATCAAAGTATTCTCTGATAGATTTACCCCAGTTATACTCTAATGCCACGAGTAGAATATAGAGCATGTTATCTGGGTTAGTACCTTCTTCTTCACAAGTAGAGATGAAAAAGTAGAGCATTCCTCTAATTATATCCATATGTTTTTCAATCCCTAAATTTTTTTTTAGAAGCAAGTGTATTAATTAAACGCATTTTTTTAAATAATAAAGGAAGAAATACATTATCTAGCCATCATTTTTTAGTTATAAGCAGTTTAAGTACTTTGTGACACTTTGGGCGTAACATCAGTTCACATGAAACGCCAACTTTTTTTAGTTCCCATGGAATGCCAACTCTGTAATATCCATAAAATGAGGATTCTTGGACTTAAAAAGCTATACTATTATTCCCAAACAGAAAATCCTAGTAGAGAACTATCGTTACTTCTAATATCTTAAATGAAACTTAATAGGATACAAAATAGTTAAATTATGTCTATTGCAAGCAGTATTTTGTACTACTTTATGCGTTGCTGATGTAATTGCTTTACCCAGCATTGTTTTATTTGTTACTCAAAGAACGCTAATTTCGCCATGTTGTATCGGGAACTTAATTACCTAGAGACTTAATACAATCTTGTGTTCTTAACTTTCTTGACTATAATCAAAATAACCCAAGAGATACGGATTCTTGATTCTTGATTTAATTCTAATAAAACTAATACTATTTTATAAAGGCAGAGGGTGATACAGGATAAAACTCAACATCCTACAACCGAGGGTTTTCTCCTGTACTACACCATGGTCTTCTACCTCTTTCAATTATTATTCTTTCTTAAAGCAGACTTGCGGTCCGGACCGTCCAAACCCACCTTATCACAGCCATTCAAAAGACTAAAAGCTGTTGTATTTTTCTTATCTTAATACATTAAATGAGTAAATCAACTTGTGTTCCTTGCATTAAAAAAAAAAAAAGACAACGCTCATGAAGTAGTAATGGGGAATAGTACAAAAAATAAAATAAAAGCAAACGCGCCCCAGCTGGCTTGGAGAAAAAGAAAGCATCTTTTATTTTACGTTTACAGCACCGGGCAAACGAAATAAGTGGACCCTACCTCAATGACAAGTCTGGAATATATAAACTTCTGCATTATTGTTTATAATTATAACTGATGGTCTTTACACTAATACATACGTAATGGTTCCTTTTCTTATACTGATGGTTGTTTATGCATGAGTGGCTTCTTGGTGGTGCTTCCGTATTAACTAGTTACTTTCTGCTGGTTGACTTTCTTCTACTGCTATACTTCTGCTGTTGAAGTTAAGAATTTTTAAATTGGGTAGCGGAAACAGTGTAACATGTTCCTTTACACAAGAGGTGGGCTGTGTTTCGTGAGCAATAAATATTTAAGTAATTTGTGACTTTCTTAATGAATGGTTTTTTTTTTTAAGTATGAGGTTTCGCATTTTTAAATAAAAATAAAAAGCATTTTTTTTTTTTCCTTTAACCCTTTTTTTTTCACACATAAAAAATGTCTTGTATTATTACGGAACTTCGGCCTATTGATTTAAGCCTTGCAGAGAGCAAACCTGCTTTAATTGCAGTAAGTCCCACGGTATCTATTCAAACGGCTTTAAACAAAATGTCCAGTAACAAAATCACGTCACTGCCAGTCTTTTCCCATAACAATACGGAAGTAGTAAGTATTGTTAACTTGTTTGATATATTATTGTATCTTGTCGGAAAAAATCAAGGGTCGATCGAAAAGGAAAAATTAAGATTACAAGACCCGGTTGAACGTGTTTTGGGTTTGGATAGTGATAGAGAAAGTTATCGTATGCATAAAATGGATCGTAAAGATAAATTAATCGAGGTAAAAAAAAAAAAAAAAAAAAAAAATCGGCTTTTTATATATAAAAAAAACGCGCGTTTTTTTGATTTTGTTTATAACCCTTTTTTTTTTATTATTAAATAGACGTTACGTGCTTTTGCTTCTGGTAAACATCGTTCGTTGGTAGTAAACTTTAGTGATGAGTTGAAAAACCCCTGGCTTTTATCTCAGACGGACATCATTCGACATATTGTCAACCACCCAGATTCTGTTTCGGGTTTACTTGATTTGGACAAACAAGTACAGGACTTGAACTTAATTTCCAACCAAAAATTAGTTACTGTACCAGATACAGAAACTGCTTTACATGTATATCGTCTTATGGCCGAAAAAAACCTTAGCGGTGTCCCTGTTATTAACCAGTAAAAAAAAAAAAAAAAAACTCCTTTTTTTATATTATTCATACTAATTAAAAAAAAAATAGTCAAGGAGAATACGAAGGTGATCTTAGTGTGGAGGATTTACCTAGTGCTAATTTGGAAAATATTGGTCAATTGACACTTCCTTGTAAAGATTATATTAAGGTAAACATATATGCACATATAAAATTAATATAGCATACTAAAAAATTACATGTGTGTAGATTACCACAAATCATATTATTCCTGCTACTGCTACACCTGATATAACATTGAGACAAATTATTGATATCATGATGAAAGAAGATACGCATCGTGTTTGGATACTGGAGTCCAAAGACTCTAAAAAGGTGATTGGTGTTGTGACCATGTCTGATATCATGGGACTTTTATGCGCCCACAGTCCTCCTTCCATCTTTTAAAAAAATATACACCCAAAATTTTGTTTATTTTTATTTTTTATATATACATGTACAATTTTTTTTTTTTTAACCTTGATGTTTATCTAATAAACAAATTGCTACTGAACCAAGTGTTTGTCTAATATATTCACGCTCAACGTCATGACCTATTTTAAAAGGGTTAGAAAAAAAAAAACCAAACAAATAATAATAATAACATACTGTCTTCAACTTCTCCCCAACGATCCATTTGAGCGGTCATTTCAACTTGAGCAGCACAAGCAGCATTTTCAACCGAGACACCCTTATGAACAAGGGCAAAACCAATCAAGAAACTCTTTGAGCTCATGACAGCTTTTTCAAAAGCAGATAATTCTAAAGGACCCATTTGTTCAATGATGGCTCTAAATTTATCTTTAGTTTCTTGAGGTTGAGTGATGGCAAAAATATCAGTTGTTGTATTGATCTTGACATCAAAATTCTTTTCAGTCCAAGAAAGAATTGGCTTCCAATATTTATCTTGCAGTTCAGTTAAAATCTCGGGGAATTCTTCATGGTAACAAATAGCATCGGTATCGAAATAATGCATTAATTTATCAATGACACCTCCTCGTACAGTAGGATCTTCTGCGTTTACAGGGTCGAAACCATCGATAGCACGAGCAACAATTGAAGTCTACGATATAATAAAGTTTTAATTTATAAAGCTTTTAGTAAAAAAAAAAAAAAAAAAAAAAAAAAAATACTTACCAAAGGTAAAGTATGGGCCTTCAAGTTTTTGGTTTGAGCATCCCATTCAGCAGCTGTCAATAAAGCTAATTCTCTTTGCTTGGTAGGGAAAGATACAATGTTCTTACTAGGAGTACGCAAGTTACGTTGATCAAGAACAACAGTGATACTGTCTAATACGGCAAAATATTAATATTTAAACTGATTATTGTTTAGTTGTTTCATCCATGTTTACCTTTATCTTCTTTAATACCAGCACGTTTCCAGAAACGGGTCATGGTACGCTCAGCACCTATTGTATTATTAAGTTAGTTGACACTTTATTATTATTATTATTAGTATTATGTATATATATATATATATATATTTACGTGCAGCTGCTGCTTCAGTTTCTGGTTCAGCGGCATTACGAAATACGGTAGTAGAATGAATAGATCTACGAGGAATAGTCCATTTAGTAACAGGACGTAATAATAACTTGAGAGATGACATTTTTTTTTTAAAAGAAAAAAAAACCAGGGACAAGAAAAAAAATTGTATTGCGTGGGTTTGGCAGTTTTCTTGAAAAAGGTTAAAAAAAAATGATCGTGACTCGTGTTTCCTTTTAAAGAACAGAAAAAAAGTGTACAGTCTATTTTATGATGTAAACCGCATAAAAGAATATATTTGTCTTGTTAGAATAAAACGAGCAGATACAAATTCGTCATTGAAGTTTCGCAAAATATAATAATGATAATAATAAGTTTTTTTTTTTTTTTTTTTTTTTTTTTTTTTCGTCAAGTAAGGAATTTTAATATTAAAACGAATTGATTTAAACGGAAATTGAATGGAAAAAAAAAATCCCATTTTTTTCTACTCGATAGAATCTATTCGTTGAGAATAGAATTGATTACAAGAACGAGAAGAAAAAAAAGCATGTTTACATAGTAAGTAGATCGCCGCTTCAAGAAAGGGAGAGAAAAAAAAAAAAAAAGGAAAAAATGGGCTGGCGAGTGTGTGGGCCTGTGATACATCATCAACATATATATTTCCAACCCGACACTTTTTAAAGTTAGAATGTTGTGTGTGGCTATTGATTCTTTTTCTTTCCCCCTTTTGCTCTTTTTAAAAATCTTTTTTTTTTTTTTTTTTTTTTTCCTTACTATATATTGTATTTCTTTTTCTTTTATATATACAAATATATAATATATAATATATATATATTTATACTCACACATATAAAAAAGATCAATTTCTTTACACATTTTTTTTTCTGCTGTTTCTCTCTCTCTCTCTCTCTCTCTCTCTCTCTCTCTCTCTCTCTCTCTCTTAATTACTGTATTGTCTTTACCCTTATTTATCTATAAAGATGACTTCATCAATCACCCGCAGTAGTCGATCTTCAGTAAAGAAGGTTACTGCTCCTACAATCGATAATGTTATTAAACCAAAGTCATCAACTCAAATAAAAAAAAAGAAGCAAATTCAGCGTATTAGAAAGGATGCAGATCTTGAAAATCGATCATATCAACAACAACAACAACAGGAGCAGCATCAGCAGTATGTTTATTTTAAATTATTATTATTATTATTTTTAGCTTACATTGTTTATATTATTTCTAGACAATCACAGAATAATGAATCGTTGTCTTCTTCTAAAATTGATGCTTCTGAACACCCAGAATATATTCGTTTAATGTCTCAACTAGATCAATCAAAGAATGAACGCTTACAAAAGGTTGAAAACTGGAGAAAGTTTGAGCGACAATCTATTCATGATTGGTTCGCTGCTCAGAAAAAGCAAGCTTGGGATGATTTTTATGTAAGTTTTTTTTTTTTTTTTTTTTTTTGTATGAACGGACAGGCCCTTTTTTTTTTTTTTTTTTTGCTTCCATAAAAAAAAAAATTGGGTACTACGTTGCACATTAAATTTTATTTTTGATATACATACACACAATTCTCACCTTTTTTTTCTTATAGTTTGCTAAGCGAAAGGTTCGTTCTGATTTAGTACAAGATGTACAACGTAAAATTCAAAAATTGGAACAAGAATTATCTCTATTGAATAAGCAAAGTAAATTTGTCTTTTTTATATTTGTGTATAAAATACTAATGATTATTATCAGCTAGAGTTCAATTACCTGAATCACAGCAAGAATGTGATTACCAAGATTGGGTACCACCTGAAAGACTTTATGCAATTGATATCCTTTTTTTTTTTAATACTTACTATTTAACTACAACAATAATATACTTATAATATATTTCCTTAACAATTTACTTTACGCTCGTTTGTAGGAGGTGCCTCTAATGATGAAATAGATCGTGATTTAGTTTATGCAAGGCAACCATATAATGGCAATAATACACCTAACCTTGTTTATTCTGATTACGAGTCTAGAAGTACAACTGACACTGCCGAAGATGTCGAAGTTGTTTCTCCTTCTAGAACCGAAATAGCTTCTTCTTCTTCGCCCACCAGCACAATAAATGATAACTATACTACAAATCAATATCAACCACCCATTTTCGAACAACCTAATAATCAACAAGTAGAACAACCTTCTTCCTCTACAAATATATATCCCCCTTTCGAGTTTGACGAAATGCCGCAGGACGGAAGACGTGATTGGTGGCCTTATCGTTCCACTACTACAGCATAGTCATATATATATCACCCCCACCCTCACCCCTAACATAACCAACATAACCAAGCTTCTTTTCTTCTCTCTCTCTCTCTGTGTGTTTCGCTCCTTCAAATATATATATATATATATATATATATAATATTAAAAAAAAAATATCTGCCCTCTCTTCCGTTCTTTATTTCTTTATATGAAAAAATTAGTTTTCTTTTTGTAGAAAAAAAAAAAAAAAAAAAAAAAAGATCTCCTAATAATAATAAAAACACGTTCCTTTTTATATGTGTATGACTTCGGTATTTTTTTAATAGGTACACCCGACTCATTTGACCGCTGTGCTACATTTATTTCGCTTAATCATGGGTGGCTAAGATATTATATATAATATTAAAATGTGTCAGTCTGTACATGAAGGTTACACTACCTACCTGTGGTGTATGTATATGTGTGTCAGATATACATTAAAAAAAACCCTTTATTAGTTGTCAATCCACTTTGTACCCGTATCTCTCTCACTCTCTCCCTATATATAAACAAACAACAAGAGCAAAAAAAAAAGGGGGGGGGAGGGGTGAGGAGAAAAGGAAAAAAAAAACTATTTTTTTTTTATTTGCCACCAGTCGGTAAGTTTTATGGCTTTATTAAGCAAAGAGGTTGTACAGAAAAAAAAAAGAAAAAAAAAGCGTATACATTTAATTTATAGAAACAAGATATAAACAGTTTTAATTTTGATTACAACGCCGATGATGAACATGTATCCCTTATTTATAATTTTGCAGTCTGTGTGCGCGTTTTTTTTTTTTTTTTTTTTTTTGTAAACACATGATATAAGAGCAGTAAGCGACAACAAGTATTATACTATACGACTTTTTTTTTCTTTTGCGGCGCAAATGTCCTTATCTATTGAAATGAGCGGGTACAGGTCGTTCTTATGATACGTACGCTAGTAAATCCGAGGTTACCTTATAAAGCTTTCTGTATCTAATTAACCATTCTCTTCGTTTCCATCGTTACATATATTCTCGTAGAAATTACTTGATTAAAGGCTATATCTTGACAACAGTGGTTTAATCTGTTTCTAATGACAGATTTTTTTTTTTTTTTTTTTTTTTTTTTTTTTTTTGCGGGCTAAAAAAGAAAATTATATGTACGCTTTTTACTTTTGACCAAAATCTCCTCAATTGGAAAAGGGAGAATTAAAGGAGAACTTAAATATTCTGCAATCTTTTTAATACTATGCAATTGACCATTTATATCTTCTCTCCTTTTTTTTTTTTTTTTTTTTTTTTTTGGAGTATAAGCATAAATAAGAAATATTAGAGCCCTATCGTTTCAATTGGGCTTAGTTTTATTTTTTGTAAGCTTATTTTACGCGAAAATTCGTACTTTATTTTTATACATTTAAAGAAGAACACTAATCATATCTTTTTTTTAAAATAATGCAGTTACTTCCCGCTTCTTTTTTTTTAAACATAGCACCACTTATCGTTCTTTTTTTTTTTTTTTTTTTTTTTTGTTGGAAAATAAGCTAAGTCCCCTTTGAGAGTAAAATACTTACGTAACAATCCAAGGCGGTCGGACTCCGTAACAATTTACTGTATATTAGATAAGAACATAATTTCTTAAAAAAAAAATCTTTATCGCGTTTTACGTGTACCTCCACCAATTCGAAACATCTTTTTATTATGATGACATGAATGACTTATACAACGGTAAAAAAAAAATATATCATGACTAAACTGGTTCCCGTTTTTTTTTTTTTTTTTTTTTTTTCTATTAGTTTCTTTTTTAGTGTGTATACTGGAAACTATAAATGAACCCCACATTTTTTATTGTTCTTTTAATTTTAAAAACCCTGGATTATCACACCATCAACCCTATTTTATTTAGAATTGATCTTATACATTTTCAAAAAAAGACAAGTTCAACATATATCCATATTTCTTTTATGGCATTTCCATGTTTGTACGCATTACGTTGGAACGTAGGACAAGAAAGGATATATTTCCTTAAAAAGTAAAATTTTTATTAGATGGAAAAACGCGGGGGGGGGGGGGAAAGCTTTTAAAAGATGCAGTAAAAAAAAAAAATTCCTACAACAAAAAAGGTGCTTCTTTTTACTGTTGCGATTGGCAAAATGATTGTATGCATACTGTGCATATTACAGTAAATGAAATATACAGTTTCATGTTGGAAATACTATCAAGTCTTTTAAAGATACTTAACAAGTCTTTTTAAACACAAAAAGGGAACTAACTAAACCCAAAAAAAAATATGTACCCGTATTTTCCTTGATATGGATAATAAACTTTTTATTCCAGATTGGTATAATAACGATGCAATTGGAAAAAAAAAGAGCGCAAAGGGAACCCGTATTTTTGACTAGTTTGATTAAATCATCTCTCCTCGTGATTAAATGCACCCAAAAAAAAAACAAAACTATAAAAGAGATCATCTTTTTCGTTTTTTTATTTTATTTTTCTTACATTAACATGAGTTATACACAAGACAATCATAACGATATTAATCATCGTGAGGAATTCGATAACACAAGCTTAGATCATCCTAATAATTTAGACAAGGAAAAAAAGCGTGATGATATGGCTGGTATCCATGAAATTCGTCCCGGCAGTAACGGTCTTGCAGGTCTTGTAAAAAACCCGTATGTATTTTGTACTGCTATTTTTGCATCGATTGGTGGTATCCTCTTTGGCTGTAAGTAAACAAACCCTCACCTTCTTTTTTTTTTTATTATTAAATAAATTATACTACAGATGATCAAGGTGTCATTTCGGGCGTACAAGAAATGCAAGACTTTCAAGAAAAGTTTCCTATGAGTTCTACACAAACCGGATTTATGGTTTCCATTTTAGAATTAGGTGCTTGGGCAGGCTCTTGGATTATTGGTTACTTTGCTGATCGTATCGGTCGAAAGCACTCGATTGTACTATCTACACTTGTATTTTTATTAGGTAGTGCTATTCAAGGTGGAGCGCAAAACATTGGGATGTTACTGGGCGGTCGATTCGTCACTGGCATGTCAGTTGGTGCTCTTAGTCTACTAGTGTAACAAAGAATATACCCCCTCCATTTTGTACAAAAAAAAAAAAACTAAACGTTTTTTCTTATTAGCCCTCTTTACCAATCAGAAATTGCACCACCAGAAATTCGTGGCTCACTTATTTCTTTACAACAACTTGCAGTTACGTTCGGTATCTTGATTTCATTTTGGATTGATTACGGGCTAACCAATATTGGAGGCGAAGCATCATGGCGTATCCCACTTTGCCTTCAACTGGCATTTGCTGTTATTCTCGGTATCGGTATTTTTTTCTTTCCGTTCTCACCACGTTGGTTGATGGGTCAAGGCCGAGACGACGAAGCACTTTTAGTGATTTCCAAATTACGTCGAGAGTCACCAGACCACACGCTCGTGATACAAGAGTGGCGAGAGATCAAAGCAACTGTTGAATTCGATCGTCATATCGAGCGCCAAAACTACCCTCAATACGTTGACACCGGTAAAAAGGGAGAAATCATGGTTGGACTCATGGGATATCGCGACTTATTCCGTAAAGGCATCTTTAATCGGTTGGTGATTGGTAGTTTGATCATGTTCTTTCAACAATTTACCGGTATGAATGCACTGATTTATTACGCGCCCAAGATTTTTCAGTCGGTTGGATTGACAGGTAGTTCAATTTCGTTGTTGGCAACAGGCGTCGTTGGCATTATTAATTTTGTCATGACGTTTCCGGCTGTGATTTATTTAGACGTACTGGGTCGAAAGTCTGCCCTGATGGTAGCTTCTGTTATTATGGCTATTTGTATGGTCGTCGTAGCAATTATCACAGCGTTATTTCAAGATGATTGGGAAAACCATACGGCAGAAGGTTGGGTATCAGTTGCATTTATCTATATCTTCATTGCTTGTTTTGCTACAGCTTGGGGTCCCATCGGCTGGGTTCTCTGTGCAGAAATATTTCCGTTAAGATGCCGTGCAAAGGCGATGAGTGTAACTACCTCTGCTAATTGGATGTGTAATTTTATTATTGGATTAATTGTTCCTGTCATGTTGGAAAATATTACTTATGGCACTTATATTTTCTTTGCGTGCTTTTTGGTACTGTCGTTTTTCTTTGTTTGGCTATTTGTACCAGGTAAGATTTTTTTTGTTGTTGTTGTAGTAGTCATTATAATGTAATAAATGTTTGACGTGTGTGTGTAGAAACTAAGGGTAGAAGCTTGGAAGAAATGGATGAAATCTTTGGGGGTCATGCAGCGATTCATGACGCTGCAATTATGAACCAAGTTCAAAATCGTATTAATCAAAATGAAACGGGTGATAAAACCTCTGCTGTTTAAAATTTTGTCATGATTATTGTATTACGCTTATTTATTTTTTATTATTTATTTTTGCTTGAATAAAAAAACTTGTATACTACTCAACGACTTTTTTTTTTGATTAGTTACACTGACTTGAATGTGAAAAAAAGGGGGGGGGGAGGCAGCTGCCGTTTCCATGAGACTCTAAACCAATAAGTCGTACAATGATGTATTTTCTAGTGCGATAATATTTTTTTTTTGGATGGGGAAACTGTAGCCTTTTTTTTTTTTTAGGATTTTGAGGGGGGAAAACCCTGACTTTCTTTTTAAAAATAATTCACACACTTTACTAAAGCTTTACTAGCGACTTTTTTTTATAACGAACTAAGAAGAGGACTATGGTCTGGCCAACAAAGGGAACACGTGCTGAGAAAATTTGCAGGAACTGTTACACACTATTATTTCGACTTTATTGCCAGTACTAGACCTTTGGGGTGAATTCAAAGGGTATTACATAATTATGGATAATGCGCCTATCCATACGACTGCTGATATCGAAAGACTCATAATTAGTCGAGGGTACGGCTGTGTTTATCTCCCGTCCTACTCCCCTGATCTGAATCCAATTGAGAAATTTTGGTCTGTCGTTAAAAGCAAGCTTAAGAGAGAAAGATGTATGTTATTAAGTTTGTAAAGCGGAGATATTGAAACCGATAGTCTCTATGTATTAAACAAGGGGATAGCATTTAGAATTATAAAGAGAAAGAGAGAGAGATAGAGAGAAAAAGAAAAAAGGGTAACCCTCTTCGAGTACCTTTTTTTAAACCTCTCGTTCCTATCGTTCACACAGTACAAAAGACGTAGCAACTGTCAGGCTTAAAAAAACTATCATTATCATTTCTTGCCTACAATAATCACAGCTAGTCAAACGTAATCATAACTAAATCTCTACTATCGACTCTCTTAAATAAGTGATTTTTTTTGTCTCTGTTTCAAATGAAAAATAACTGCTAAAAAAGTCTAATAAATAATGGTTTCAATTTATTAAGAAACAGGAAAAGATTTTTGGGCCCAAGTTATATAATGTGGAATAGTTGTATTAATATATCATTGATAAAAAAGTTAAAAATGTTTTTTTTTTTAGTTTCATTTTTGGTGATCGGACGGCCAGTATACGTATACTTTATTTTCTGAAGGAAGGAGAAATAAATGAGACTACATGACATAGTTGCACAATTAATATACTTACTGTATAATTGGAGTCCATAGATCGAATTTTTGTTACACTAAGAGGTTATATGCTTCATCATTAC
Organism: Thamnidium elegans; assembly: GCA_025201345.1. Taxonomy (NCBI): domain Eukaryota; kingdom Fungi; phylum Mucoromycota; class Mucoromycetes; order Mucorales; family Mucoraceae; genus Thamnidium; species Thamnidium elegans. The sequence continues at coordinate 232,142 of JAIXMG010000033.1, forward strand.
TTGTAATTTTGTTTCTATCGCCTAGAAAATGGCCAAAATCATCGCATGCAAGACCACACCAGACACTTCAACAACAAAGAATTCTGCATAATTGAGAGAGGGGAAGGTAAAGAGACTATAAATTTGGACTTGGTGATCTTCTATTGCCATCTGATAAAGCTCTATGTTCGCTTAGTTTGGCATATTTTACTTTGGTTTTCTCCCTAAAGAAAACAAACAATATATTGCGTTTTAGAATATTATCCCGCATAATTCATTGAGAGCTTGGTACAAATCACTATTTCTGAAATAGTTACACCTTTTCTTGATATGCCATCGAAAGCTTCGTCAAATAACGGATAGACGAAAGTCATTGTAAACTGATATATATATTCGTAGATGGGTCTCTAAACTGGTTTTATCATCCATAGTCATGATAGCGTCCACTTCCTTTTCGACTGATTCTGAAGGGGGTAAAGTGACTTATATGCTCCATTAATATGATATACTGACCATGGAAAATAGTCTTAATAGAAGAATCTAAGCGAGTAGTTGTATAATCTAAAATATTATATTAAAGTAAGCTAACTGAGAATATTTAATTAATATTTGCTCTTCTTTAACAAATTGAAAACTTAATCTTGTTTATGTAGAATGTCGACTCTGCATTTTCCCATCATTGACTGAAGTCTATTAATATGTAAAGATTATTGAAAAATCAAACCCGTTTTGAAAAAAAAAAGTTACCAATTCCATCATTAGTGCTTTAAGACGTTTGATTCTATAAGCGAACAAAAATATGTAACTGTGAAGGCACGTTTACGTAGACTTTCCTAATTGACTTACAATTGAAAGAGAAACAACGTCGGTCACATCTGCTTGAAGGTATAGCTCGTTATAAAGCTTTTGTTATTTATCTACAAGCTGGTGATTTTTTTCTCCCAGAAACATTAGCCTTTGTCTATTAAAAATAAACTGGTCTACCTAGCCAAAGACCTATTATGTTATTAATTTTACAATAATTTAAAAATGTCATACACAAGACAGATGTAAATGTTAAAAGTAACGTGTCTGTTTAAGATATGAAAATAGCCATACCAAGAACAAGAGCCTATATTAAGCAAGAAACTGAAGATAGCAAATAATTTTTGAAATGCGCTTTGTATTCGCCAGTGAAAATTGAATCGTCTTTAGAGATTAGCAAGTATGAAGGCAATAAATGTTGAAAAAGGAATGTATATATATATATATATATATTGAGAGAGAGAGATTGACAAAGAGTTTTTACACGACCTGATACTCGTTATACACTCTTATTAACAAGTATCGAAAATAGACATAGTAATTCGTGTAAAATCACTTTTAGATACAGATACTGTTTTCTTGATCATGAATTTCACACCCATAAAATCAAAGGGACACCTATTATCAATGCCAAAATACTCTGCTGTAATATTTGCAATAAGAGATTTACAACTGCTGCTTTATATCGCAAAGTACCTTATAATAGCATTTGAGAACTTTTCCTTATTTTGAAACGCTCCTGAAATCTTAAAATATCTCTATGCCAAGTAGGGCCCGTGGGAAAATAAACGCCGAAGTAAGCTTCTCTTTATTTTATGCATCTGTTCGAAAACAGCATATTATCAGGTCTCATTTTTAATATCTTGTTCTATTTACCCTGCCTTTTCGATGAGGATATGTACACTACTATCTGTTTCAGTTACATCAAACAGGAATTAGTCGGTTGCACGCAGCATCGCACAGATATGCTAAAGTCCATGCGCATAAATGTTTTTGTGAAAATAATTAGTTTATACTTGCTCTTTCATAAAATAACAATGATGTAGTACCTAATATTATGTTAGCTCGGTTTACTTTTCGTATTACCCTCGACTGTTAAAAAAGTAGCCCCTGACTTATTAAATCGTAGCCTAAATATTGATTAGATATTACTATAAATTCTTAGCGTTATTTCAGATAACAATCAAAGTGGTAAATCTAACATTTATATATACATTCTGCATAAGCGGAAATGCGTTCTAATTCTATTTAATAAAAACTAGGATATAACAAGTACGTTTAGCTATTCAATATATATATTCTCATACATCTACATCTAAAAACGAATCATGTAACCTAAATGATAGCGGCTGCATATTTTTTTTTCTTTTTTTTTTTTGCCCTTCTAAGACCTGATTGTATCCCGTTGTACTGAAATGCATGTATAAATATCGAATCGATGGACATGCTCAGATTTAAAACTCTCAAAAAAGTAAAAAACCTTGATCATATGAGCTTTAAAATATTAATGGATGTCTATGAACTATAACCAATAGTAATGCCAGTAACAGCCAAAAGTTGCTAAAACGATAAATTACTTATGGAAAAAAAAAGAAGTACTCTTTATTCCATGACAACCTGTCTCGATTCCAATAGAGATTTTATCCGAAGCCTAAAAGAAGATATTCCTCTCTCAATAATAAATATTAATGTATAATTAGCTACTAGCACAAATACCTTAATCTATAATTGAGCTCTCCTAGAAGAACGATTTTTGTAATAATAATTAGAAGGTGTAGGGAAACAAAAAAGAAAAAAAAAAAAACGCTATAAAAAGATTACGCGTAATTTTTTTTTTTTTTTTTTTCGCTATCAAATATCTCCTATGTCTCTTCAATCCGGTTTCCTGCAAGTTCCTTTGAAGAACGCTATAGAAATATATATCAATGAGGTTATACCTCGTCTAACCAAGAAGAATAAAGTCATAGGAATTAGTGTCGCTATATTTATGTCACTTATATTACTAATTAGGGATCGTGTGTTCAAGCCCCCACGAAACCTTCGTCACATACCATATTTTGGATATTACAGTCTTATAAAATCCATTGCATCAGGAGAGTCTCTTTATGATCGAAGTATGAGAGTTCATGTCCCACTTGTGAACAGCTCGCGCGACGGGTTATACGTAGTATGTACTTGGTCATAGAAAGCATAACATATACTCTAATACAGAATATGTAGGAACCTGGAAAAAGCGGTTGGGAAGTCCATGTGTGCAACCCAGAAGATATGAGACGAATCTTTTATAAACATGGTAAATAAGTATAAACATATTAATATATTTTTAAAACTACTAACACGCTCAAAAAAGAACAATTCCTCAAGGACGAATTTGGTAAAGGATGTGAACAAACCTTACTCAGTAAATTTACTGCTGGTCCTAATATTGGCGTGTTGGTTGGTGAACCATGGAAAGCTCAAAGAAAGATTGTTAATCCAGCATTTCGTCGTTCTGTTCCCGTCAAACTATTCGGCAAAATAGCACAAGACTTGTTTGAAGTCATGGACACGAAGGGCGAGACCGTAGAAGTTTCCAATTTGATGTCTCGATGTACGCTTGAAGCCATTGGAAGAGCAGGATTCGGTAAATTCCATTCAATAATAAACATATTTATCTTATAGTAACTTTTTTTTTTATATATAGGATTCGAATTTAATGCTATCAAAGATAGTAAAAGTAAATGGTCAACTATGTATGGTAGTATAGCCAAAGGCCTTAGTGACCATAAATTTTATATTTTTCCCGTGTTGGATCAAAGTTTGCTTTGGTTGTTTCCGAAGAGAAAGTTACTCCATCAATATTTGGATGAATTTTTATCTGTAATGGATGAAATCATTCTACACAAGCGAGAATTGATAAAAAATTCCAAGAATGAAAATAACGATTTGGAGGAAAACGAAAAGGACTTCTTGACCTTAATGATCGAAAGTGAACTAAGAGATGAAGGCGTCATGTCTAACGAAGAACTCAAAGTAGATAGTATTAATTTATTTTACAATGTAATTATTAACATTAAAATAGGCCAACCTATGTCTTTTCTTTGTAGCTGGTATGTAAACCCGTTTGCCCCTTTTTTTTAAAAAAAAAATAACTTTATTTTTTTCAACAGGACATGATACTACTGCTAGCGCAATTTGCGTTTCTTTATATTATCTTGCCAGGTTTCCCGTAAGTTTTAAGTTATTTATACCTTTTAAAACTAATAGTAATAATAATAAAAATTACAGGAAGCCCAAAAGAAGGCAAGAGAGGAAGCCATTTCAATTTTAGGTGATGACCCAAAGGATGTCCTGCCATCTGTAGAAAACACCAAGAAAATGAATTATATCACTCAAGTTATGAAAGAAGGACTGCGTTTAAATGCTCCAATTGGCGCTGCTATTATTCCACGCTTAGCTGGTGAAGATACTTTTTTATCGGGTACCTTAATTCCCAAAGGAACCTCATTGATTATGAATATGTTTAATATTCATCACAGTGAAAAATATTGGGAAAATCCCGAACAATTTAAACCAGAGCGATTCGAAAACGATAATATTAATACATCTTGGCTTCCATTCGGAAGTGGAGCAAGACAATGTATTGGCATGAACTTTAGTTTGATTGAGCAACGTGTGATACTTTCTATGCTTTGTAAGTTTAAAGCAATTACTTTGTACTAAAAAATATTATTGATAAAGTTTTATTTTTAGTGAGAAAGTATACTTGGACAATTCCAGAGGACTCTATCCATAAAGACAGGTTAATCACTTCTGGATTTCCTATTATTGTCCCCCATGGAGGGCTAGACCTGAGGTTTCTAAAAAGATACTAGCTAGTACTTGAGACGAATAATAAATATAATAAAGCGATATTTCGCAATATTACGTTGCTTCAATGTCTTTAGTAAGCTATTAAATGACTGGCTATTTTTTTTAGGAAAAATGTTTCACAATTTCCGTGTTCCTGTCTTGCATAATATTTGTATGTGCACACACAGATGGTTAGTTATACGCTCCATATAGTTGTTACTTGCATAAATATTATATAGCTTCTTTATTGTTAGTGTGAAAATAATCAGAGAGACATATGCAAATATGTCTTTTTTTTGAAACAGAATTCTAAAAATACTTCTATTATCTCGATATCTATACTGTTTAAGCTTTTAGTTTTATCAAATGATCTAATCATAAGCAGAAAAAAAACAGATACGATCGCATCGATACATCTCATGTAAATCACGATGTCGTCCTTTTAGAGTATTTTAGAACTGGTTACCCCATGCTACTATCCAATGTAACATCACTTCTTTATTTATGAACTCAAGATATCTATTATAAAGTATAAAGCGATTCAGCGTTAATAGTATCTATTTTTCTCTATCACCTTTTTCTTAAATCATGTCCTATTTAAAAAACACATTTCTTCAACAGCCTTTAAACAATGCAGTTGAGATTTATAACAGTAAGGTTGTACCACATCTTATAAAAAAGAACAAGACGATTGCTATCAGTGTTGCAGTAGCGATATCTATATTCTATATTATCCGTGATCAAGTCTTTAGACCTCCACGAAATCTTCGACATATCCCTTATTTTGGATATTTTAGTATCCTGGGGTCAATTCTTAAAAACGAATCCTTGTTTGACCGTGGAAAAAGAGTAAGTATGGAGTTCGTTAAATCAAGGCCTGATGGTCTTTACTTGGTATGTATTAAGCTATAAACTTTGTACATATAACTTATATATTTAAACAGGAGCCTGGAAAAGTTGGCTGGGAGATTCAAGTGTATAATGCGGAAGACATTAAGCATATTTTACTTAAATACGGTCAGTTTATTAATCAGCCAATATTAAAATAAAATTGACAACTTTAAATAACTAGAATTATTTCCGAAGACTGATTTCGCAGAAGGGTGTACAGAGACGCTTGTAAATAAATTTATTGCGAGACCTAATTTAGTGTTCACTAATGGAGAAGAATGGAAATCTCAAAAAAAAGTAATTAATCCTGCGTTCCGTCGTTCTATGCCAGTGAAACTATTTGGAAATATAACACAGCAGTTATTTAAAAGAATAGAAGGATCAGAAAAAACTTTGGATGTTTCTGACTTAATGACACGATGTACTTTGGAAGCTATTGGAAAAGCCGGATTCGGTACGGTATTAATAGTTAAAATGAAATATGTAAAAAAAAAAAAAAAAAAAAAAAAAAAAAACTGACCTAAATTACATAAATAGAATTTGATTTTGAAGCAGTTAGCAAGGAAGATAGTAAATGGACTAAGATTTATAACGAAGTTATAGATGGTTTCAGAGATTTCACATACTTTATGTTTCCGAGATTAGATCAAGAGTTACTTTGGTTATTTCCTAAAAGAAAAGTACTTCATCAAAAACTAGATACTCTTATGGATATGTTGGATGAAGTAATCCAAAATAAAAGAGAGTTATTGAAACAGGGCCAAGTTAGAAACGATGATCTGGAAGAAAACGAAAGAGATCTTTTGACGCTGATGTTAGAAAGTGAAGAGCTAGATGAAGGTTCCTTATCCGATAAACAGTTAAAGATATTGCTAAAAATAAAATAATAGGGGATAGTTACATTATATTCATTTTGACTAGGCCAACCTTTGTGTGTTTTTCTACGCTGGTAAAGAACAATTAGCTCTAGTAATTTTATTATCATTAATCACTCCATCCTTTTTTTTTCCAAAAAAAAAAAAAAAAAAAAAATAGGACACGATACAACGGCATCGGCATTGTCTTTCGCATTAAATTATTTAGCAAAATATCCAGTAAGTTTTATAAAGTTAAGGTTTATAAAAAACTAAACAACTTTATTTAGAAAATCCAAGAACGAGCGAGAAAAGAAGCTAATTTAATTCTAGGCGATAGACCAGAAGATATCATTTCTACAGTCGAAGAAACTAAACAAATGATATATATAAATCAAATAATCAAGGAGACATTACGCCTAAAAGCTCCTGTACCAAGAATTACTCCTCGTTTAGTGACAAAAGATACCTTTCTATCTGGCACTTTTATTCCTAAAGGATCTAGAGTAACTATCAATATTTATGATTTGCATCTTAGTGATAAGGCTTGGGAAAATCCTACTGAATTTGATCCTGATCGATTTGCTCAAGAAGAAAGTAATTCTACATGGGCGCCTTTTGGAGGCGGAGCTAGACAATGTATTGGCATGAATTTTAGTTTAAATGAACAGCGTGTAATGATTGCAATGATTTGTAAGTTAAAATGACTTTTGAATTTCTTTTTTTTTAAACATTTTTATTAGTAAGAAAATATACTTTGAGCCTACCAAACAATTCTACTGGCCCGGATGATGTGTGTACTGCGGGTATACCTGTCGTCGTTCCTCATGAATTATACATAACTTTTAATAAAAGATACTAATACCTTTAAGTGTACCTAAAGCTAAATATATAAATTTATACGCATATTTTAAAAGACATGCTAAAAATAATAATAGAGGGTTTCATATACCTATAAAAGTATGCAAACATCTGAGGAAAGAAGTTTCTTTATCATACAGATTTCATGACAAGTAAATCATCGATATTATAGTGCAAGGATGATTTGGAATACATTGCTATTGCCGCTTTCAAAATCCAGAGCAAAAAAATACTGTAATATATAAATAATGAGCCATTGCTGCTATCCTGTATCTTTAAGTATGACTCTGTGTGTGTGCTACTTAGTACATAGCTATTTGTGGGCTGATTATACATCCACTATTATGTAAATTTGTCGCAGGATGTAATATAGATACTAAGAATGTGCCTGAACGGATAGATCAACGAAAAATAGTAAACCCCGCACTTCGTCGTTAAATTATTTGGAAAGATAACACAGCGATTGTTTGAAGCGATGGATATAATGGACAAGACTGTAAACATATCTGATTTGATAATTCGGTATATATTAGAAGCTATAGGAAAAGCAGGATTCGGTAAAATAAAAGCTCGTATTTTTTTTTTTTTTTTTTTTGGAAAAATATAAATTCTGGAGTACCTATCGTTAGTGTGAAAGGCGGTCAACATATAAAGATACTTGTTAAATAAATATTTTCTCTTTTTAAAAAAACGATAAAGTTCAACCTACACTTTTTTTTCATGGCCGCTATGTTTGTATACAATGACGATACCGGGACAAGTATTTAACCATTGTTTATAATAAACAAGACGTGGCCATTATAGAACTCTCTACTATATTAAACAAAAAAAAAAGCGAGACAAGAGGCACTAAAACCTTTTAAGCCCCAACTAAAACACTCTCTTACCACCACTACCCATCCCTTAAAAAGAAAAAGACGTATCTCAACTGCATTATCCAAGAAAACCCTTACTCAATACAGCAGCCTTATCGCCTAACTATTCAGTCGTTATTATGTCCCTTATGTTGCCACAAACCATATAACACTACGCGATATCCTGCTGAACCAAAATAGTAAACACCTTTAAGTCTCGTCACACCAAATGGTTTAACCATCAAATTTGATCCAGATAGAGTTTCTAGAACAGATTTTTATTTACGTGGGGATGTGGAAGTGGAACACGAAGAAAATTGGAAAAAAAAAAGAGTTTAATTTAAATGGGATATAAGTAGGATTTTCTTAAGAAAAGAAAAGCAGGGATGCATAATTCTGTAAAAGCCAAATATACTGCTAAGAATTAAAACAGGCCAAATTGACTATCTTTTCAACTTATTTACATACGAAGCAATTATGTTACTGATTCTATTACATTGTAAAGGATTATTACCGCTCTCCAAAAAACAAGGGAATATTTATTTATTTGAAACGTAAAAAAATATGTTTCCAGTATTTGCAATGGCTTGGTGCAACATCATGTGTATCCCCAAAAAAAAACACATATTCATATCACATTCATATTACAGAAAAAAAAAGTATAACCAGTTCTTGTAGAACGCCCAAAAAATTGGTACGTTTAGGTCACTACTACATCCAAATCGATACACATGGTTTTTTTTAAAAAAAAGAAAAGGTTATTATTACTACCCTATGATCTTTAAGCTGTGTGCGAGAAAAAAAAAGGCCTTTGCATATTTTTTGAAAGCACATTTTAACGATCGAAAAGATAAGTAGTGTGCTACTTGAACTCAGTTTATTTATGCTACTTTTTTTTTTTTTTTTTACCGAGATGAGCAATAAAATAAAAAGGGTTCTCTTGTCCCCTTCTTTTTCTTCTTTTTTTTTTCTTCTTTCTTTTTTCAGAAATGTCTCTGCAGTCTAGTATGATATTTGGTTTTTTAAAGACGCCTTTAGAAACCATGATTCAATTATACACGACCGAAGTCATTCCGCATCTTACAAAAAGAAACAAGACTATTGGTATTACAACCGCTATTGTTTTATCATCGATTTACTTTATTCGAGATACAGTTTTCAAACCGCCTCGTAACTTGCGTCACTTGCCTTACTTTGGATACTTTAGCGTAATTCGGTCCTTGATGAAAGGCGAGTCCATGTTTGACCGAGGTTATAGTGCGCATATTCCATTGGTAAACGCTCGTCCTGATGGGCTCTACGTCGAGCCCGGAAAAGTAGGATGGGAAGTTCATGTTTCGAATCCAGAAGATGTAAAGCACATTCTTTTAAAGACAGGTATATACAAGAATATATCACCCCTTTCATTATATATATATATATATATATATAAACTAAATATATATATTGTAATTATATTGTAGATGTCTTTCCAAAAGCTGATTTCAATAAGGGAAGCGAATTTGGTCTTTTGAATAAATTTGTTGCAGGACCAAATGTAATTATTATTTCTGGGGACCATTGGAAATCGCAGCGTAAAGTCATCAACCCGGCGTTCCGTCGATCGATGCCTGTTAAGTTATTTGGGCAACTTACACAGGAATTATTTCTGACAATAGAAAAATTGGGTAGTACAGTAGACGTATCTGATCTAATGATGAGGTGTACATTAGATGCCATTGGTCGAGCCGGTTTTGGTATTGTATACTTTATTTTCTCACCCACATCCTCTCTCTACTAATTTTTTTAAAAAAAAAAGGATTTGATTTTTCTGCCATCCGTGATAGCAACAGTCATTGGACGACTCTGTATAATGAACTCACTGAAGGATTTCGCGACTACAAGTTCTTTATATTCCCTGTTTTGGACCAAAGCTTACTTTGGTTATTTCCTAAACGAAAGATCTTGCATCAAAAGTTGGATATCTTTATGGACAAGTTGGATCAAGTGATTCAGTCTAAACGAAACCAGTTATCTGAAGGTCACACGAGTAATATTGATTTGGAGCATGAACGAGATTTGTTAACGCTTATGATTGAAAGTGAGCAAAGAGGCGACGGAGCTTTAACTGATTTGGAATTAAAGGTAGCACGAAATAGAAGAGAATCTTGTACTTTTTTTTAATTAAGCTTTTTTTTAGTCTAATCTGTGCTTATTCTTTTTTGCTGGTAACAAAAAAAAATATGTTCTACCCCACAAAATAATTTTACTCACTGATTTTAGGTCATGACACAACTTCTAGTGCGCTTTCATTTGCTATTTATCATCTAGCCAAGCATCCTGTAATATTATATTTTCTTTTTTTTAAAAAAAAGAATAATACTAATGCTTTATTTTTCTTGGGTATACAGGAAATTCAAGAAAGGGCTCGGGCCGAAGCAATTGATATATTGGGTGATGAACCTACCGATATACTTCCTACGGCTGAAGAAATCAAGCGAATGTCATATATTAACCAAGTGATGAAAGAAACGTTACGCATTACCGGTCCCGTTCCCAGATTAGGAACACGTATTGCCACGGAAGACACGATACTTTCTGGAACATTTATCCCCAAGGGAACATCAGTTTTAATTAGTGTATTTAATACACATCACAGTGATAAAATTTGGCATGATCCTGAAACGTTTAATCCAGATAGGTTTTCGGATGAACAAGGAGCTCAAGGTTGGTTACCGTTTGGAGGCGGATCAAGATTATGCATTGGTATGAATTTTAGTTTAAATGAACAACGTGTTATGATATCTATGTTATGTAAGTGTATATCTCTGCTTTTGAATATTATACACTTTTTTTTTACTAAATAGTAACTATGCAGTGAGGAAATATAAATGGTCATTTCCAGAAGGTTCATCTTTTGAAACTGAATTAGTTACATCTGGTGTTCCAGTTGTTGCCCCTGAAGGCTTAAAAATGACTTTTAAAAAGAGATATTAATGTTACCTTATGTAAACTATTTGTTATTTATACGTCATTCTGACCAAGACATACACGTACTTTAACTATTTAAAACATTTCCTATAAAATAAATATCATGCTACAATTTTTTACTCGGTACGGATAAAATAACATTAAGCAGGTACCGAAAAAAGAGTAAGTCCGCTTTTCCCCGGCTAAGATTTTGTGGTCATATAATTTTTTTTTTTATTGTTGATTACAAAGAGAGAAAGAGAGAGAACTGGAGGGGTAAAAAAGATATGTACAAATTATAAAACTCTACAAAGAGAATTACGAAACAGGTTTTTAGCATAAAAGAGAGAGAGGTTGATTAAACAGGTGAATAAAAGGGTGATTGCTTTTCACGAATCATTTGTAATATATGTTGCATTCCCTTACGAGCCTAACACATAAAAAAAAAAGTTAATTTCTGATTTGATCTTTTTTCTTGTGTTTATATGTAATCACCTTTGCAGCGTTGGCAATAAATGTACTTTGTCCAAAGCCTTCGATACGACCGGTCATGCCCCACCCAAACTTTGACACGATGCGAGCTTCAGTTTTACAAGAAGTCCAATCTGAATTCTTGTCATGTTGTTTAAATATTTGAGTTTCTTCTACTTGCATCACTCGAACATGATTTAAGTTCTTTGTACGAGTAATCATAGTTTTTGTTTTAGGATCAACTTCAGATTCTTCAATAACAAAAGCTTCTGAATTTTTAACAAACTAGGGTAATAATAAGGTTTAGTTTCTATTTAGAAAACGGAAAAATATTTTTTTTTTTTCTGTACTTACGCTTTGAGGAAACCATTTAGGTACCTTTCCTTTCTTTAATACAAGTCGTGTTGTCTTTAATACACCATTTTCATCTACGTGACGATCTAATACGTCAACAGAAAGTACTATTTTTTTTTTTAATTTTGCATTAGTTTTTTTTCTTATTGTTGTTGTTATGCAATCAAAAATTGTTTTACCGTGTGAGGCAAATGGGTTAGGATATCTTAACCAAAACGCAAGTGTTACATTTTGCCATTGATAACTAAACATAATAAAGATAATTTTAGTTTCTTTTTGTGTGTGTATTATCCAATTCAAAAAAAAACATACTCATAGTTAAAAACATGTTGATAAAATTTGACCATTTTTTTTTATGTATAATGTAATAAAAGAAAAAAAAAAGATGGGAAGGGGAAAAAAATAAAATAAAATGACAGCATGGGGGTTAAAAAAAGAACCAATAGATAAAAAAACGAGATTACAGTGACTGCTAGCTCTTTATTTAGGTTTCTAAAACCATCTTTTTTTTTTATAACTGGATTATTCAGCAATACCCACCCTTTTTTTTTTTTTTTTTTTTTTTTTTTTTCCTTGTATAAATATTTCTTACCATGACTCCTTCTGAAATTCTACAACTTAATTTGAACGATTCTTCTCTTGACTTGCTAAACGCTGCTATTGCTAGTCACAATGTCAAACTAGAACAAGATGACCAACTCTTGACTAGTACCGAAGACGAAGCTAATGTAACTCACGGTAAATGACTTAAAGCCCTAGAAGACATGTATCTTTTTGTGTGTGCTAATTTACTATCACTTTTTTTCTTCTCTTCTTTCTAGTCAAACGTGTGCATGATAAAGGTACTTTCTTTTTTTTTTTTTTTTTTTTTTTTTAGTATTAAAAAACTTCAAACTAACTAGAAAGTAATAGACGATCAAACTGCAACTGCACCGAAGCGTGCGGGACGTAAACCATTGGATAAATCACAAACAGCGGTAAGTAGTGTAACTTTTTTCGTACAAATAAATATATATATATTAAAATAAAAAATGGGGCGCAATAAATACAGGAATCTTCACTTGACCCAAAACAAAAGAGAAAGGCACAAAACCGAGCAGCTCAGCGAGCTTTTCGAGACCGTAAAGAAAAGCACGTAGCTGAACTTCAAGCTCGCATTGATGAATTAGAACGTATCAATGCTACTAAAGATGAAGATCTTGTTAAAGAAAATGAAACTTTAAAAGAAATGTTAAAACAGTTACAACAAGAAAATTATGCTTTAAAGGGTGCACAATTTACATTTGAGTTCCCAGTTCATTCAAGTGACACTAATACTAATACTAATACGACTACTACTACTACTACAACAACAACACCTTCTAAACATGAAACTTATACAACAAGTGGTAGTAGTATGAGTAGTAGTAATAGTTATAGTGGAGAAGAAACTAATTCTCAACTCTCTCCTTTATCAAACTCGCATACACATGAAGATGATTCTACTAGTGCAGACACTCCCATCGCAAACTTATTCTCTGCAGAACCAATGCAATTTGGTCTGATACAACCATCCGAGACTAACATGAACTTTTTATCTGTATCTAACCCTAACAACAACTATCACTTTGGTAACCAACCTGATACAGCAACACAAAATCTGGGTACTCCTAGTATAAACAATGTAGATTTGTTTCATGGTAAAGATGACTTATTTACAAACTACAGAACTCCATCCAACACAAACGACGACTTTTTATTTGCCAATGAAGACCTATCAAGTCTATTTGGTGGAAATAATGAATTATTTGGTTTTAATAATAACCAGTTTGCATTTGACCAAGCATCCTTTGGGTTGGAACCATTCAAATGTACTGAACAAAAAAAGCAAGCCATGTTGGATACGCTAAAGAAGGGACAAGAAGAAGGAAAATACATATATCAAATACATCAAGAAATTAAGCAACAATGTCCTAGCTTTGATATTGATGCCTTATGTGATGAATTAAAACTAAAGGCAAAGTGTAGTTTATCTCAACATCCTTTAACTGATTATGATGTCCAAGCTTTTGTAAAGTGTTTGGATCGTGTTTAGGAAAAAGTACACTTCTTTAAAAAAAATATTTATTCATATACATCATTTATCCCCCTTCTCTTTCTTTCTCTCTCTCTCTCTTTCCTGGCATTTTATATGTAAAAAAAACTTAAATGAGCTTTTTTTTATTATAAGTAATTTTTTTTTCCCTTTTTTTTTTATTCAGAAATAAAAAAAAACAATTAATATATAACTCTTTTATCAATCTAAAAAAAAGTTAGTAAACAAAAACAGAATAAATAAATATAAATAATACCTTGATAACAATAGGAGGTTCATGAGTGTTAGGTCTTGATATTTCAGCCAACTCTCTTCCAGCCTATACAAAAATATTAATACAAAAAGTAACGCATTTTTTAAGTATACTTTACGCTCCAAGTACCACCTTGTACCAACTGACTTAACGATAACAACTTTTTACTTAATCTAAATGACTGGCGAACACGTTCAGCCACGACATCCAAGTAAGCAACGGTCAATGCACGCCATTCAGTGACGACAGGATCCGACATATCAAACATCGGAGCGACTTCTACTTTAGGTTGTGACGGTAACAAAGAATTGGCATGATAGTTTTTAATACCGCGATCATAATCTACAGTTTTCAACGTTAAAAATCCGGTATCGATTAAAAAGCCTCCGTTACAATAATCAGGTAAAGGTGTCAAAAGATCGGTTCCTTCAATGGTTGCACCCAACAACTTTTCCATGGGTTCAATCAAAGAGTACACTAACCACTGTGATAGTTTGTGAAACGATACCATATTATCTTCAGTTCCAATTGCCTTACATGGCCACACATCGCCTAACCCTGGTGTACCACCAATGCCGTCTTCGGATGCCCACAGTTCGCCCATTTCTTGTACCACAGGCCAGATCGTTTCGATGCTGATTAAAGGGCCCTTTTTTGTTTTAATCGTGTTTGGGTGATCGAGCAAGTAATCTACCGTGTGTACATATATGGTTATTATTATTAAGAGTGATATATATATATATATATAGAGAGAGACGTACCCATCATGTTGCCAGGTCTTTGTACTGCATTTCCAAAATAATCTTTTCTTCTTTGAAGTACGAGGCCGAGATTATTTAAGAGTTCAACTCGTTCTGCAATACCAGTAAATTCATTTTGATGATTAAATTGAAGACCACGCGAAACAGTTTCATAAGAAAGAGTACTCAAAGCCTCAGCTACATATATATATATATATTTTGATAAGTATAAACACGTATAATAATAATAACAATACTATCTTACAGTCAACTCGATGAGGCTGAGAAGAATCAGACGAAAAAGTACCACTCAAAAACATATCTAATATAGCGACAGCAATACCATCTTTTCTTTTCAAGACTCTACCTGTAGAATGTTCGGTATAGACATACGATTGACAGGGTTTCATATCCATTAAGCAAGCAACGACCAAGATATCGATTAATTTTCTTGTTTGTTCCAAAGAAGATTGACCCAAAGCAGTCCATGACTTCATTAGATTTGTTAATCTAGGATTACCACCAATATCAAAATGCCGCCATCTACTATAGACAGGTATATCTGATGGACTATCATAATCGCGTTTGATTATCAAGACGACAAACTGTATCATGTCTTCCATTTTAGTCGAGTCTACATCAAAATGAATTAATCTGTTTCTGTTGGCTGCCTCTTGTACTTTATAACACCGTTCACGTACTGAATTCAATCCAAGTAAAAAGTCATTTGCTGCTGTATGATGATATGGAGCCATTATTGTATTATATTAAAGTGCATAAAATTAAAATTAAGTATAGAGTAATTAAAAACGATGTAATATATATTCTTTTTCTTTTTATATACGTTCCCATCGTCGTAACCCCCCCTATAAATAACTATATATATATATATATAAAACAAGGGGCAATCACATGGTTTTTTTTCTTTTTTACTCCTTATAAACGTATGGGTGGCCAACTTTATTCTCTCCTTGAACAACAAACAAAACGCCTCATTTAAACTGATATCAACCTTGTTCTATAGTTTTTTTTTTTTTTTTTTTTTTTTTTTTACTCCCCGAGCGGGAACAGTAGTAGTATAAATAAGGAGTTTACTATTATTATACAACCATCATTGTCCTGGAAAACGATATTTTTTCCCGATCACTCAATTCAATGCGAGATTGTCAACTGATATATCTTTTTTATATCTGTCAATTTATATATAGGCTGTCACTTTTCTTCACCCTGATAACGTAATATCAATAAAAAAAAACGCCACATATAATATTTTGGAACCTGTATATTTAATACAGAATCAATATATAAAAACTAGTTTTTTTTTTTCTTATATCGAATGACGTGTGAACTTTAATTTTCGGTTAATTCGGTTTTACTTAATCCGACCCTTTAGTATATAGAACCCAGAGAAGCTTAGGGGTAAGGATAATCTCTTTTGTCAGTGCAAGCAAGTGTGTGATGTATAGGGGGTAGAACAAGTTTAGTCGTTTTTTTTTAAAAAAAAAAAAGTGTAAAAAGTATATATATACTGCTCCTTTTAGAAAACTTGTAAAAAAAAGGGCTCGATTTTGATGTTTTTTGTTCTTGTTGTGTAGACGCAATTCTCGTTTTTAAAAAAAAGGAAATTGTATCACGTCAAGCCAAAAATAAAAAATTATCGCACTTACAAAATACAAAAAACAAAGCAAAAATATTGAGTTTACTGTATTAGAAAAAAGAAATATGAAAAGTAAAAGGGGATGTTTTTTATGGGTACCTTAGAAAAATACTTGTCTATTTAAACTTCGAATTTTTAAATGATGACGTCCGTAGCACAACCCTTAAAAAAGGAAAAATAAATTGTATTAGAAAGCCTTTGTATCATTAGTAAAGAAAAAAAGTTGGGTCCTCGATTGCTCTTTAAATTTCATACCTTGTCTGACGTTACTTGGCTTCGTATTACGCCATAATGTATTCCTGCTACTAAACCTGAAGTGCTTTAGTTGTCTCGGGGCTTTCTGCAGACGTTGTCTTTACTGGGCTTCTCAGGTCTGTTCGCTTGACGATGGAAAGTGGTTGCCTTGGGTTCTGGGGGGGGGCTTTATTTGTGGAAGGCTATACTGCAGTGGCTCTTTGAAGTCCGGGTCTGTTCGCTGAAAAGACAATACGACATGGGATCTGGGGGAAGCAACTTGGGATCTGGGGATTGGGAATAGACAGTCTTCACCTTCTCGTGGTTATCCCCGTAAGTAAAAGCTTGTTGCTTTGAAACTAAGAGATTTGTAGTTTATTTAATTATTTATATTTTATTGAAATAAAAAAAAGTTATTTTATTACTTGTGTATTTGTTATAAGCATTTGCTCATGATCATTTAAATCAGAGATATTTTTACTTTCTTCTATTAAAAAAAAAACGCGATATATCTATAGAGGCTTTGTTGTGGCAAAATATATTAGATCGTTTATTGCTAAGTACAAATACAAACTACATTAAGCTGTTATGATGTTTCTTGATCCTTCAACATCGTCTCGTCTTGTCATAAACTTAAGACAGCCTCCTTAATAAAAAAGTTTTGTATCTGCATACATTATTTGTAACATGTCAGGACTACTCACTTTTTTATTACTTGATTGTTATGAGAATGCTTATAGTAATCATTTGCCTTTTTATCTCTTTTCTGTCTTTTATCTTAATATCGTTCGATACTTTTACCTGCGCTTACTCCTATATATCTTTCTTGCTTTTTACTGGTTTTTTTTTTTTCAAATGAAAATATTAAATATACCGAATGTAAGTATAACGTATTTGATTTCCATATGCGATTTTGTTACTAACTATATACTTTACTCGGTAATATCTGCAATACTACGAAATATTGTTAATGGAGAGAATTATGTGAATTGGGACGATTTCGTTATTCAAGCAAAAAAACTTAATCATCAGCAGTAACTTGAACACGTTTAAGGGGGAATGCAAACGAAAATTCCAGACTGTACTTAATAACTTGAAGTATAAAATGAAAGAAGGTTCTGGAAGTAGAAATACATGGCAATCAATCTCTGACGAACTGAAGACAATTAGATATTCACCGTCTTTCTTGTTAGCAATAACTCCATCACCATCAAGGAGCTCTGAGAAATCATCTTCAACTAATAGCAAGCATAACGCCTTGGTTTCCATGGAAACAAAAGCTAGAATAATTGAAAATATCAGCCAACTAAATGATAATAGCAAATGGAGATTATCAAGCGGAAAATTTGTAGAAGATGCAGTTTGTCAAGTCATTAATAAATGTTAATACAAGCTTCCTGCTTTTTTCTTAATTGTTGAAACTTCGGATTCTATTTGGAAAGAAGTTTTTACCAAAGAACTTCGTGAAATCAGAAATTACAAAGCGCCAGTTCTTCCCAGTATTGATGAAGATGTAAAAAATCACTTGGCCTCATTTGATCAAGGCGTATTCAAGAAACCTAAAGATTTTTATGATCACGTCTTCGAAAGTAAATTAGAATTTAGTACTAGCACAACCAAAAGATGGATTCAAAAATCTGTCATTGAAGTTGCTGAAGTATTCGAAAAAACCTATTTTATTCACCAACTATTGTTTCTGCATTTCTCTCATCAATGACGTTTTAAAACTGCCCAAATGTAGGGTTATTTATTATATAAATAAGGCCGTCAACTGAAGGTGCTCTTCATTTAACACCTCTTTTCTCGCTTTTCGATAGACATGCATACGATTGTCTTTACACTTCAAACCTTTTAGGAATAACTCTTACCATTAAACTACGCTGACCCATTAACTCAATTACCGTACGGGTACAGGATGACCAAAAAGTCGATCTTTTCGAATCTAATTCCTCAAAGTAGTAGGGATGTTGTGCTCTAGATCTTTTTTTGTAGACTACTTTTCATTTTCGAGCAGTTTCATAATTAACATTAGCCAGTTTTGCAGCTTCTGCTGGTTTCATAAGCTTTGTGGTAAATGGGTAAACAATAGAAGATAAAGTCAAGTATAAATACTGTGAGACTGGATAAAATTGTTTTTATTAAATCAAAAAAGATATGAGGATTATAAGAATTCTTTCTAAAGTTGTATTTACACTCTTCTACCAAATAGACTAGTAATTTAGAATAGATTATATTAGTGTCTTTTACATCATACTATTTTATGATGTAATTTATATAAAAACTTTTACTTTATTGTTTAGTTTGTATATTTTACACTGATCATTGATAATGATGTAAGCTATGTTTTACTAATTATGTGCTGGATCACGACAAACTTCTCCTGAATAAAAAAAAAGTATCGCAATTGATCTTCGGTGATGTAAACATTGTACTCTGATAACCTTTCATTTTCTGTAGTTGCTTCTTGCATATCAGTGTCTTTCGGTTCTTCCTCAACTATCTTTTTTATTTTTGATACATTTATGCAGGTTTGTCAAGCTTGTCAGTCTGAATGACGGGTTTACAACAAAAGCTGCTGCTTCATTGCCAGACTCGTCTATTATTCCACCTCTACCGTCTTCGCGAAAGAAAAATTTGGAGAATAAAAAGTCAAAAAGATGGTTAACTCAATATTAAAAGTTGGTTGAATTACCTTCAAACATCTGGTCAAATTAGTCTCAAATTTTTGGGCAGTTAGAGACTTGTGGGACTATTTTCACTTTCACATTTGTGATTTTTTTTTTTTTTTTTGTCTTTTCGTTTTACGTCCCACAAGTCAAAAAAGTGGGCGGACTTTTCAAAAAAAAATAATCGGTAAATTAGGAGTGGAAGCACATGTATATATGTATATTTATATATATGTATATACCATACGCCACTGTGCAACAATTATAAACCGTAAATTTATCTAAATCGCGAGGTATTTTTTTATATTCTCAGCTATATAAAATAGATTAGTAAATACTAACTTAGCCAAGGTATGTTCTCCTCTTCTTGCATATATATCTATATATGTATATAAATATATATATTTAGAAATGAGAATTATACCTAATCAATTGCTATAATTGCCATATCTTTACTGCTTCTCTAAATCGCTAATAAAAAATCTACCGCAGTAACTACGGAGGTTTCATATTACACGACAGTATACAATTGTGAAAGGTTACCTTTATTAAAACACGACATCAAAATAAGATTATGTAACACATTCTAATTCAGTATAAATATCATTATTTTTTTTGATAAAAAAAAAAACCGTAAATATTTATTACAAAAATGAAGACCACTATTATCTTGACTCTTGCCTCCATTGCCTGTTTACAAACCGTTTCTGCCGCCTATTGGACGGTGCGTTACAGAACCGCTCCTTTGCAAAACGGTAAATACTCATCCGAGTATGAATACTGGGGAACAGATCTTACTGCCGTCAACCAAGACTTTGGTCGCACTGAATTAGCTTGTTCTTTCACTGCTAGCCACGAAAACAAGGCTCTTCTTTTCAACAAGGTTCCCAAGTCTTACTTTGGTTGCGGTGAGCCTGATAAAGTACCTCGTTTCTCGCCTATGATCAGTGCAATGGGTTCCGATACTGAATTGTATGCTTTAGCAGTTCAAAATGGTATGGATGTTCCCTGTGTTTTGATTGAATATGGTACTGGTTACAAGACTTATATCTGTAGTGAACTTATGCCTGTCGTAAATACGCCTTCAGTTGACAAGAGTACTCCCGCTAATACCCATACTGAATCTTCTGTTTCCACCACCATACCTGCATCTACTACTACTTCTACCACTAAGACTACGACCATAAAGACCACTACTAACGCTACTAAGAAAACTACCACTAAGACTAGCCAGCCGACTGCTACCAATGCTCCTTGTAAATCTGGTTACAGAGGAAAGCGTAACGGCAAAGGGCCCAACGGAGCTTGTTGCTCTCACAGTGATGATTGTTTAGATACTTGTGTAAGTGGTATCTGTGGTGTTAGCCCATAGATTATACCCTTCCTACTTTTAAAAAAATAAATAAATGTAAAACCTACATGTATATGATTCTTCTTTTTTTTTTTAAAAAAAAAAGGTGCATATTTATATTGTTTAAATATTATTTTATTCAAATACTAGATAAAAATAAAGCTTTACAGCATTTCTAGTATATACTTTTTTCTTTTTCTTTTTCTTTTTCTTTTTTTTTTTTTTTTTTTAAAAAAAAAAAAAAAAACTTAATCTATTCACTGACTTTAAGAGCCTTTTCAGAAATCGGTTTTAACAGGTATTGACAACAATTATCTAATTGAAGTATTGCCACAATAAACGAGAGAAATGCATTTTTTTTAAAAAATAAATAAATAAGTATCCGTCTTGGCTCAATAGGTTAGTTTCATATAATCAATACCAATGTTTTATACTGTTGACAATGTATAGCTTTATTATAAACAGCACTTAAACTACATATGCTTAGTACTTTAATCGTCACAAGAAAGACATCCAGTACAGAAACACCCAGACACCCGATTCTCATACCCGTCACAATTACCATATCCTGAAATATACCCAGCCAGGCCACTCCCGGGACACCTTTCTTGATTAATGACGCTGGTAATACACGGACAATCCAAGGACTCAACCCCACTTACGATAAAGTAAACGGTAAGTGTAGTAAATAAGATTCTAGCTAACATCTTTTCCAGAGGATATCATTTTTTAGTTTGTAAATAAAAAAAAGAATGTTACAGTTTATTACCTTAAAGTATTTTTGTTGCAATTGTAACTTAAAGAAAATATAAATGTTTGAACTTGAGTGATCTATTTAAATACTAAATTCTAAATTAAACATACCTATCTCGGGGTCAAAATTTAAGGTCATGGTATCGCTAAGGACAACCACTTTGCCCCAACAACAAAAGTTTATTTTTATTTCCTTGAGGGAATAATATATCTAGTAATAAAAACTGGAAGTGATCGACCATTTTGTTTCCGTTAATGCATTGTAAAATCGTAAATTTCTGGCATGATGGGTGTTATCATATAAAAGAATAAAACATATATGTAGAGTTCATTATTAAATAATCTTTTGTGCGCATAAGACAAGTAAAACAGTTGACACCATTATTTATCTCTATTTTTAAACTTAAAGAAAAGCCTTATCATTTCTCTCTTTTACCATTTCATTTTTTAACCATATACAACACTCGCATTGTTGTCCTTTTAATATTATATATTATACATTAGTTACAGTTGAAAAATTAGTTGCCAACAGTTATAGTTCATGTATCCTTTTTCTTGTTTAAAGCCAGAAATAATAAACTTATTTGGATAAATCGAAGTCGCCCTTTTTTTTATTGATAGGTAGCATTATTGTATATGTGCTTTTAAATAGTTCGGTAAATATGCTTGAGCTTTTTAACTGATTACTTATAAATAATTGTATATTTTTATTATCTATGTACCAGCACAGCTTCTCATTTTTGAAAACAGCAAAGTTTTGCGGAGTAAATATAATTTAAAAAAAAAAATTATAAATACGCACAACCGGTTTGTAATTTTATAAATTACCTTCTTTTTTTCTTTTTTTTTTTTGTACGGGTACCAACGAATTTTACACTACCTATCAGCACTTTGGTAGATCTCTGTCAGAAATTCAATGCTGATTATTGGACCGTCATATACAAAAAGGCAACTAGAGTAAACGGCGAATATTATTCTATATACGACTACTACAATGTTGGCCCAACCGTCCCTGCACAAGTTATAAGCGACGTTAGACGTACCTGTGGAGGAGAATTTCATTCTAAAATCCAAAGTTATTTCTATAACTCTGGTGTTAACAATCCTTATATATGCTGTAGTTCTGACCCTGTAACTCCATCAGGCACAAAAACTTTGTTACATTACTTAAAAAACAGATAATTTTATAGGATTATTCCTTGTGTCTTATTAGACGAAACTAATTTGTATGGTATTTATGTTTGCAATTTATTTGTTCCTTTAAGACTGTTACCCACTATCACCACTACTCTTGCGCCTGCTACCACTGTTTATGCTGCTAATATCCCTGCCACCACGTACATATCAGGATATAGAGGAAAGCATAACGGAAGAGGTCCTATTAATGTATGCTGTTCTCATAATGATGATTGTAAAGATATCTGTATGAAAGGTATTTGTGGTAAATAACTTTAATTTCATTCAATAAATAAATAAAACTCTGAATTTATACGTATAAGTTGCGCATATAACTAGACTATTATGTAAAGGAAAATAGAACGGATCTAGTCTAGACTGACATTATATCTGTCACTTGTATTTTTTCCCTACCATATATGTATCTACCCTTTTGTCTTACAATTCATGCCGAAAAAACGTAGTATAATTAACTAAAACAGCTCTAGTAAACAATGTTACACCCATCAATTGAACTCAGTAAAATCTAGTTCTATAGCGTTAATTTAATCATGACATTGCATTCATCCACTATAAAAAAATAAAAAACCGTATTTTTTTAAAAAGGCTATTTTAATTACTTGGAACAATAAATATATAAATATATAAATATCTATACTTTCTTTTTCGCTTACAAATCAATTATCCCCCCCTCCTCACTCTCTTATTTTATTTATGAGACTCAGTTCAATTTGGATACATTTAGCAGTTATTGCTCATACTGTAAATGCTTCATATTGGAACGTTATGCTTAATAAGGGTCTTGATGTATTGGGAAATTTTTGCCTTCAATACAAGCATTGTGATATCGGTATAAAGGAACTAGAAGACAACATGGGAAATTTTGCTATTAGTGCTTGTTATTACATTATCAGTAACGCAGATATCAACGATATTTTTAATCACATTGATATTACTGGATATTGTGGTCCAACAAAAGTATCCATTGCTAGCGTTGGAAAAGGGATCGATTTATATTATTTGAGATTTAAAGAAACTGGAGAGGCTCTTAATTGTATGGTAATGGAAAACAGTTCTGAACATAACTTATTTATATGTGGTGATCCACTTCCTCGTTCTACTGCTGTCATTATGACGACGGCGACAACAACTACAACTACAGCTACAACTACAACTACAACTACAACTACAACTACAACTACAACTACAACTACAACTACAACTACAACTACTACTGCTGTTACTGTTACTACTACCGCAACTACTACTACTACTACTACTACTACTATTTTGCCACCTTCACCTTCGTGCACTACGGGGTATCTCGGGAAAAATAACGGAAAAGAACCTACCAAAGCTTGTTGTTCGCATATCAATGATTGTAAAGATTCCTGTGTAAAGGGTGTCTGTGGTACTGGTGTTGCAACACCCATCACTACAACTAAACCTGGCTCATCTGCTCCTACATGTACCACAGGGCACGAAGGAAAAAGTAACAGTAAGGCCCCAACAATGCTTGCTGCTCTCATAGCGACGACTGTAATGACTCTTGTGTAAACGACTTTTGTGGAGCGGGTATCCTGAACTCTTCTACTACCAAAACTGCCACTAAGACCGCTACCAAGACTACTAGCAAGAAACCTGCTACTACATGCGCTGTAGATTACAAAGGAAAGCGTAACGGTCAAGATTCCACCAAATCATGTTGTTTTCACAGTGATGATTGTAAGGACACTTGCGTAAATGGTACATCTGGTAAACATCCTTAAATATATTAAATTTCTTATCGTCAATAAAATACTTGTTAAATATACATACTTCCCTTTTTTTTATTTCAATAAATTTCCCAAATACCAAGTATTTTTTTTCGAAAGAATTATAAGTTAAACAAGCACGATAATTCCTAGCTTTAATAATAGCATAACTAATCGCATATTTAAAAATACTGATTTTCATTTTCACGCTTAGATGCGTGACTTATAATCCCATCATTTAGAAACATAAAAAAGAAACAGGTAATTATCTTGTTTTCTACAGGAATTACAAGTCAAGGGGCTGGTAACCATATTTCTAACTAATTAGATACAACTTGTATGGAATTTTTAAGGAAATAGATCAATAAAAACACTGACTTTTTTTTAAAAAAATTACTCTACTCTTTCCACTCAAATAAAAGATAAGTCTCTTTTAAAAAACTCATTCTTTAAAGCGCCTTTACAAAAGATAGCTAAATTATACAGCAATGTAATAACTTCTAGGTTCACGAAGAGTAAGTAAAAATGGTCAACTCCTGAAGACTCAATTCATAAAAGTGGTACCATTTCTGTTGGTATTAATATGCAATTGCCTCTCAATTTGGATATTGCTTTCCATGCATTATACTGACATATTCTTTTTTTTTTTTTTTTTTTTTTTGAATCAATTATCAAATAAGCCTATCAAAATTTTGGGACTTATCCCATAATTTTTAAAATAAAATAAAGGTAATAGAGAGGGAGAGTATAAGTAAATAAGTTGTTTTTTAACATCGCTTGAGACGATTAATTCTAAAACAGAAAACGAGTGCTAGTAGTTTTTTTTTTTGTAGCAGTACAGTTATTGAATACATGATAACCACTGCGTATTTATTGTCAGTAGCTAGTTTCTTTTAAAAAAATCTGTGCTTGTTTGAGTTAAATTTGTTCAGAACTACAATACATTTATAAAAAGTTATATTACCGGATAACTTTATTATACACACACACACACACACACACACAGAAAGTCTAGGTTAAAAATATGTAATTTACAAAGCTATAAAAACGCATTTTTGTACCAGTCAGGTAATCGATCTGTACTACGTACCACTTCGAATTTGATAATCGTCCACTATAACATAAAGCCAAAATATTATTTGTTTTAGTAAAGGTACCTAACAATCAAACTATATAACTGCATTTATGATACGTAAAAATAACCGAATGGTAAAGCGGATGTATAAATCTCTCTGATTTATATTTGTCGTACAGAGAGCTAAAGTATATGTGTTACAATGCCGTAAAAGCTAAATGAAACCATTAATTCGTTTTAAACCTTCACTCATATGGATACTTTATCCTATATTATGCGTTTTTTTTGTACACCTACAAAAGTCGTCTAGTAAACAACATACGCTTTGTAAATTTATAAAGAATTTTTTTAAAAAAAGATTTCATATTTACACAATCATTAACTCAGTCTCGGCTTTTTGCCGTTGAATTATGACAGATTCGATTGCAGCAAATGCCACAAGTATTAACTTGATAAATAAGCATGAATTATTATACCGCTTTAAGTTATTATCATTAGATACAATACATACTCGAGTCGTACTAGATGAAGGATATTTTTTTTTCCCACAAAATAGCCATCACGTTCTTGGGTAGTAGTAACTGGTACTTTGGTTTAACCGTCAAAGTAATGGAGACATAAACCTTGTATTTTTATTAAGAATTGTAAAATACCGTCTTTGGTTCACAACAATGTACAATAAAAATAAAATTATTTACCTTATAAATTGGAATTGAATATAAATGGTAACAAGTCCACACGTAGTACTAACCAAAAATATACAAAAAGGGAACGGAAACATACTTCGCGTTCTACAGGAAGCATGAGCCAGAACATCTTTACTCGCGGGGTAGTTAGATACAAATTATATTGAACTTCAAAAAAAAAAAAAAATCAATAAAAAAACATTGACTTTTTCCTAGATTAATTTCACTCTTTTCACTTACAGTAAAAAAATATGTCTCTTTTAGAAAATTCTTTCTTAAAATTACCTTTACAAAACGCTATTCAATTATACGGCGATGAAGTTGTTCCTAGACTTACAAAGAGGAATAAGGTGATTGCTATCGGTACTGCCGTTGCTTTGTCTATCATCTATTTTCTCAGAGACAGAGTAACAAAACCTCCCAGAAAGCTTCGTCATATCCCTTACCTTAGTTACTTTGGTGTCCTCAAATCCATGTACTATAAGGAATCCGTGCGTGATCGTTCCGCTCGAGTTCATATTCCTGAAATTAATTCAGAGAATAGCAATGGCTTATTCTTGGTAAATATAAAAAGAAATCAACAAATCTCATCTACTAATATAAAATAATATATACAGGAAGTAGCACGAAATGGATGGGTGTTACATGTTGCAAACCCCGAAGATGCCAAGCGTGTATTTTTAAAGCTCGGTAAGATATTTTCTCACAAATCAAGTGGAGTACATATATTGACATTTTTATAATAGAATTATTCCCAAAAATTGATCTTAGTGCAGAAAGAAGCGGCACACTTAACAGTAAATTTACTATCGGTCCTAATTTGCCTATGATCAATGGCGCTCACTGGAAAGCTCAAAGAAAGGTAGCTAACCCTGCTTTCCGTCGTTCTATGCCAGTTAAATTATTCGGTCAATTAACTCAAGAAATGTTTAAGTCTATGGAGAACAAGGGTGAAGTTTACAACGTATCTGACTTAATGGAACGTTGGACCTTAGATGCCATTGGTATTGCTGGCTTTGGTAAGTAAATTATATCCCTTTTTTTTATAGAGCCATTAATTTAATTTAATATTTAGGTTTTGATTTTAAGTCCATTCATAACAAGGATAGTGAATGGGTTCACAGATACGCGCGTATTAACGAAGGTCTTCGTGATCCTATCTTCTTCTTATTTCCATACCTTGACACCAACTTCCGTTGGTTATTCCCTCATCGTGTAGAAACTCATAAACAAACTGATATATTTTTGGAAATGCTTGATGAAGTAATCAAAAGTAAAAAATTGGATTTAGAGAACGGTGTTAAGAACAATGCTCTGGAAGAAAATGAGCGTGATTTATTAAGTCTTATGCTTGAAAGTGGTGAAGAAGGCAACGGCATTTTATCTAACAAAGAATTAAAGGTATCATATATAAAATTAATTTATATTTACCCTCTCTCTAATTGTTTTTTAGAGTAACTTATGTGCATTTTTCTTGGCTGGTCACGACACTACTGCCAACGCTTTATCATATGCAATCCATTATTTGGCCGAGAACCAAGGTATTCAAGAAAAAGCAAGACAAGAAGCTATTTCAATTTTAGGTGACGAGCCATGCGATATTTTGCCTACTATTGAAGACACCAAGAAAATGACCTATATTAACCAAATTATGAAAGAGACTTTACGTATCAACGGTCCTGTTGCTCGTACTCTTCCTCGTGTTGTTCAAGAAGATATCTTTTTATCTGGCACATTTGTTCCTAAAGGGACATTATTAGTTGTAAACATGTTCGGTATCCAACACTCTAATAAGATTTGGAGTGACCCTGATGTCTTTAACCCTGATAGATTCTCTGAGAATGGGGAAGGTATCAGAGAAACCGGTGAAGGTATGGCTTGGGTCCCTTTTGGAAATGGTGCTAGACAATGTATTGGTATGAACTTTAGTTTAAACGAACAAAGAGTCTTATTGTCCATGTTATGTAAGTAACCTCCCTCCCTTTTTTTTAAAAAAAAAAATCGCTTACTAATAATTTTCTTTTCTAGTGCGTAAATACAGATGGTCAACTCCTAAGGACTCACCTCA
Source organism: Thamnidium elegans (assembly GCA_025201345.1). NCBI lineage: Eukaryota > Fungi > Mucoromycota > Mucoromycetes > Mucorales > Mucoraceae > Thamnidium > Thamnidium elegans. The sequence goes on from JAIXMG010000033.1 coordinate 260,477, forward strand.
TAAAAACGGTATCATTTCTGCTGGTCTCAATGTACAAGGTCCCGTCGATTTGGATATTGCTTTCCAAAAATTATATTAATATCACTTAATTCGTAAATAAACGTAACATTTTCTTTTTTTTATACGATTGGGATATTTTATACACAAGTTTTAAAAATCGTTTAAAAAAAAATTGAGTAGTGTGCAAAAGACAAAAGAAATATATATCCTTTTTTGTATCTTCGTGTATATACATGAGTAGAAAAGAGAAAAGGCATTATTCTTCATCTAATGGTAAACTGGATAACAAAGGCTGCAATACACATGCATGACCGCAACCTGTGGCACATTGTTGTTCATCAGCAAACCAGTCTCTCATGTGAGATAAATGACCGCCATGGTTACACCCTTGACACCAAACATATAACCCACGTACAGTTTGATGGCTACAGAAAAAAGTAAAAAAAAAAAGTTAAGCAGTATGTAGATATAAGCTTAAGATAATATTACCATATTGTACATGAATTTAATAACTTATGACACTTATCACACGCCCACGAACCACTACTTGTACCATTTACTAACTTGAAGCACGTATTACAAGCAATATTGATCGTTGTAGCATTCTTTTTTTTTCCAGAAAAGAATTAATATTATATCCTATAGTTTTTTTCGTACTACTTTATACCTCATTACGTTCTCGAACATTTTGAACTTTGCAAGCCTTGATAATAGCAGTAGCAGTTGACCAAAGTTTGAACCTATGCAACAGATCTATATAAGCAGTAAACCAATCTTCAATGCGTTCATTATCAATATTTAAATATTTTTCCAGCACGAGATACAAAGTAACACACATCTGTACATCTCCCTGTTCAGTATAATAATTTAACAATTCCATTACAACGGATTCATGTTTCCAAGGTAATCGTAAATTAAAAGACGAGGTCATTGTATGTACGTGCGAGGAGGTTCCTGTATTTAAACTGTCAATATCCCCTTCTGATGATTGTGATATATCTTCAAGAATTTCTTCGTGTACTTTGAAACTACTTCTGTCATCTTCTTCATCGTCATCATCTGTTGTTGATCGGTCCATATCAAACTAATTTTTTTATCGAATTTTAGCCTATCAATCCTGCATAATTATCGTCATACTTACAGAAAAGCTTTCTTGGATAGATTCCTCTACATCTGCTTCTACAGGTTCATCGCTATAAAACATAGCTATAATCTTCCAAGTTTGAGCAGTACGATATCTACCCATTTTCCAAGCCAACTACACAACCATTAATATCTACAAAAAAAAAAAAAAAAAAAAAAAAAACGCAAACTACCATTTAAATTTTTACCTCTCCATTGATATCACAAGCTACAGCAACATTTTCACTTGAGATGATATAATTATCAGCAAACACAGAAAACGCTTCAAAATCAAATAAGGGCATATGCACAATACCACAAGTCTGCGGAGGAACATACTGAATCACGTCTTCTTCAGACGCTGTTTTTGTACCAAGTCGTTTCCAATTCTTTGGTGATCCATTAATAGGTTTCGTAATTAAATTTTCATCCACAAACAAATTTCTTGAACTCTTATCAATCGAAAACACAATATCACCTTGAACGTTCCATCCCATACCATTTCTCTTTAATAAATCAAACGGACGATAAGCACCAGCAATATTTTGCCTAATGAACCATTTATCCTTCGAAACAGATAGTAATTCACTCGAGTTTCTCCACATAAATCCAGTCGGAGTAGTATCATGTTCATCAAATGTATATTTTGCTATATGGGGTCTACGTATATCCCAAATATGAATTCGACTATCTGTTAATAAAGCACAAGATGCGATTTCATTTTCAAATCCAGGACGCCATTGAATACGAGAGACAGACGCCATAGTACGAATGGTATAAAGAGGTCTTCGACTATCTGCTGTCATATCCCATACTTTAATCGTTTTATCTCGGCCGCCACTAGCAACCAATTTACCGTTGGGATGCCAATCTACTGTTAAACAGGGTCCATTATGTGCACTGACTTTACGATCATACAACGCTTTTGGATTTCGCATATCCCATTTCTAAACAATCGGCAATGTCAACAAAGAAAAAGTGATAGAAAATGAAACATATATTTCTTTTTTACCTGAATTGTACCCGTTTCAAAAGCAGCAGCGAATTCATACATACTGACAGGATTAAATTGTACATCACGCACTGATTCTGACTTTCCTTCAAATCGGTACCGCGCTCCATTTTTTGGATCTCTGAAATCCTTGAAAACATACATTTAAATCAGTATAATCATCCCTTTTTAATCATGTAAGTATCCTTTACCCAGCATTTCATAGTACCATCTTGTGATGCACTTAATAAAATATTTCCATTATCTGGTTGAAAACAAATCCGGTTGACTGCACGCGTGTGCTCTGTAATCACACGCTCTAAATAATACAAACTAAGTAATGTATAAAGAGGTCATCACAAAGGTGTATAGAATTACCTGCTTTACGACCAATCTTATTTAAATCCCATAATATAATAGCACCGTTGGTCGCTGCTGTTGCCACTTTCTGTTTTGTAGCTAAAAAAGATATATTCAGATTTTATCACTACATAACTTTTTTTAAAAAAAAAGAAACTCTTACCGTTATTTCCCCATTTGACATCATTACTACTATAATTTAGATTGAAATGACTTCCTGCTCGTAAATTCAAAGTCTCTGTAATTTCTGTTTTATTGATGCTTAGAATCTTTAAAACTAGATAAAAAAAAAGTTTAGCATAAAAATTCCTCTACCCCCTCTCCTTCATTCTTATATTACTTTCTCTTCCCGCTACAACGACGCTATTTCCTTCAGGTGATAAACTAAGAGCGTTGATGGCGCCCGACATGCGCTCACGCTTAGCATAATTGCTTTCCATCCGTTATTGTAATGAAAAAGTAAAAAAGTATGGGCACGATTTGTTCGATGAGGGTATAAAATAAACTCCGTATTGACTGCTTCTTTTTCTTTTTTTGCATAACTTGAATATGTCTTAAAAAAAGAAAGATTGCTATCAGTAACTGTACCTGAGATAAATATGATCAATATTTTAAATTCTATCATTGTATCGAGTACTTGAGAAGTCTTTTTTTTTTAATTACAAGATAACAATTTATATAAATTGCAGTTAAAAATATTGGTGGCTCTTAATCATCGAGAGTCTAAAGTATAAAAGTGTATAGAACCAAGACCAAATAAGCCCCCAAATTTCCTAAGGTAAAAAGGCTATTTATATCTAACAAGGTATGATGAATTCCACATCTTTTTGAATATTACGTATATTCACGGAATTTTCGAAGAGGGTTATCTTTCTACTCAGTAAGATGAAGGGAAAAGTTCTTTTTGATGCTAAAAAAGAACAGAATAATGACAAAAGAGTGGTATATTTTATCATAATTATACAGTACTATTATTTTTTCGGTTTTCTTAGGGACCACCGCAAAAATTCTTTCGGACCACCGGTCTGTACATAGGGAAACTCAGGATCGGGTAACCGGTGGTCCAAAAGCAGTATCCCTACGTACACATCGGTGGTCGGAAAGACTTGTCCCTGAAAAGTGTCAAAATAATAATGGTCTTTCTTTTCTTATTTAATAACATAAGTACCGAACTTTTTAAAATCTCAATGACTTTACCACTTATTCCCGAAAACGCTACAAAAGAAATGGCAGTAACCTACTTGATTTTTAAATAGGATATACAGGTATCCAATTGAAAGAAATGAACGGGGTAGACGTGTTAGTTGCTAGAGATTCTCGCCTAAAGGATTTGATAGGAGATGTTACTCATCATGCTCTTGTGTCGCTTAGATGTGAGCTTCTAAGAGATGCCGCTGATATTGCCGCTCCTTGTAATTGTCAGTCTCGTATCGTTTACGACCTTCCTTGTTGCCATCAATTAGACGGATTAAAATATGTTACATTGAGTGATATTCCGACAAGATAGTGGTTTAAGACACCACAAGACTTTCGTGACGAGATTGATTTGATTAGCAAAAATGAAACTGGTAAATTCGTCCCTATGCAAAAACCTTGGATGAAGCATATCTCAAAGTTCGAGAAAGTGTTCCGCTCTTTTAACCATGACTATAAAAAAAAAACGGTTCGATTGATGAGTGTATTGGATAAGATCCTGCAGATAACTGATTTCGATCCAACCAATATGGCTGAGATTTCGTTAAGTCTTCCAGGTAATAACGATGTAAGTCCTCCTGATCGTCCAAGGAAATCGATTAGACTTAGTTCATTTAAAAAGGATTTCGTAAGAAAGTCTGCTTTCAGACGCAATCGACTGGTTTATGGCTAGCACAAAGCATTGAAAACGACGGCTAAAAAAAAAATCTCCTGTGGTTGCAAAGAGTGAAAAGTCAGAGTTTTTAAAGTTTGTTCCCAATCATTCATTTGGATTCGTTTACGAAGATATCAAGGAAGAAATGTTAGATCTGACATCTGATACGAATTTGATGGTTGAGGCAAGGCTTTTGACGCGGAAAAAACATGGGCTCGTCGAAATCCAATCCTCCGACGAAAAACAATAACTTCATTTTTGTGAATAAGCTACATTTTTTTTCCTTATATTTTTTATTTTATTTTAAAACATATATTCTGCAGCTAGTTCTATCTCCTTTACTACTTTTCTTATATTAATATTCACATATTCTTTTAAATTCTTTCGGACCACTGTTGTGTACGTAGGGATACTGCTTTTGGACCACCGGTTACCCGATCCTGAGTTTCCCTATGTACAGACCGGTGGTCCGAAAGAATTTTTGCGGTGGCCCCTAAGAAAACCGATAAAAATATATTTTATGTCGAGACTGCAAAAATGTATCTATTCAAGGTATTAATATATATACGGTAATGTTTATTGCAAAATATATTAATAATACGAAGGTATAAATAGTAGAATCATAGAGTTCTACTATATTGTTCTAATAAAACATGAGTAGGAATATCCAAAGAAGACAAGGAGATATGAAGAATACTTTATTAGTGAAGCTTTAATAAAAAAATAAACTTATTATTAACAAGTTTATAGTCTTGACACAAACGTTCGTATACTGGGTATATTCTTGGCTATTGAACTTTATATCTAGGCTTTATCGATATCAGGTAAAAGTGGTCATTCTTTAGCTGCAACACAAGAGGCTTAGAAGAACAAGGCTCCTCAAAGAAAGGAGCATAAAGAATGCTCTGCTGGTCACTGAAGACAGAAAGAGCCAGATTATACGTATTGGACGCGATGAGAGCACAAGAGGGCAGGGAGAACCACTTTGAGAGATCGCACTGAGGTTCAGAGCAATCCTCTAGCGTGGCCTTTACCCTTTGTACTTCATCTTGTCCTAAAATATCCGTATAAAATGGCTCTTTTTCTTGCAGATGAGCCAGCATATCATCCTTTATGCCCTTCCAATCGGACTCCTTCCTCTTCAAGCATTGTGCCACAGCTCGAAAACCACAGTTACCATCCATCTTAGGACTAAACACAGAGTCAACAGCCGCCAAATTGATTGAGTTATCAATGATACTTGCAACATCGTTTGTCTCAAAGTTAGTTTTAATATCAATGACTGATTTGGCCGATTTTTTTTTATTTGTTAGAAATCACTGTGGAATTGACCGAAATAACTGATGCTTGAGATCTAGATTAAAGAAAGAATTGAATATAAATATATTGGATAGGTGTACAGGTTTATCCACTTACGAAGGAAGATAAAGATCGTCTTTTTTTGATTTTCTTTATTTTTTTATTCTCTTTTCTTCGTATTCAAGACCAATAGGATCTCTTTTAGTTGAGGTGCCTTGCTTTCTTTTTCTCATCTGTAAAAAATAAAGCTTAATTATTTCTTTCTATTTTCGAAAAAAAAAAAAAAACTATTTTTACCTTAGTAACAGGAGACATAATATCTTCGAGATTTACGATTTCTTTATCTAAACTAGATAGCGCATTTTCAATAATATCTAACTGATATTCATCTTCTGTGGCAAAAATTCTTTTTTCGAAAGCATAATACATTTGAATTACATGCTTTCTTTTGCTTTCTAATCGAGTTGTAGCTTCTTCTTGGTGGTTCTGTGTATTATGAGTGTATGGATCTGTATTTTCAATATAATATTCCTCAGTGATATCGATAACAGTGATATTTTCTTCTTGATTTTCATTTTTTTGTGATTTTGTGCCATTTTCTGGATTTTTTAGTACATTTTTATAGTTTTCTGTATTTTTTTGATGGTTTTCGTTTTTTTCTATTTTTTTTTTTTTTATGAGTTTTTGTCGTTTTCTATTTTTTTTTGTTGGATTTTCTAATTTTATACTGTTTTTATCGCTTTCTTCATTTTTTTGTAGTCTAGTTGTTGAAATATTTTCTGGAAAAAGATACCATCTTGGTGGAATCATTTCGAGTGGAATAGCACCTGTTCTTGGAATAGTATGGCGACAGGGCAAACCATAATGAACCTTAATTGCACATGAACAATCCGAATACACTAAGGTATTTTCGTCAATGGTGACTAGCTCTTGTTTAATTTTATCGAGTGCAAAGTGAGATATTTTGTGCACCAATTGTGATACTGCTTGTTTGTGGCGTTCAGAGAAATAGAAAGGCACATCAAATACCTCTTTATCGAATTGCTTATCAAGGTTTGTTCTCTATCCATAATTTGTAAGAAATGTATTTAATAAGATTTTTTTTTTTTTTTTTTTTTTTTATGAATTGTTGCAATCATATATGCAAACAATTTTATTACCTTTAAGCGATAAAATGCATTGATTGCTTGAATGAGTTGTATAGACCATCAGCTGCAGACAATTGGCGTTTCATATCAGCATGGAAGCCCTCGACTGGATTGGTTGTAGTAGTGCCAAGATTAAACTAACCACCAATATGATGGCCGGCCCAGAATTCTTTTGTTTGCAGTTTTCTATTTTTTATTTAGATATTTAAAGCTTAAATCTAACGCAAAACACTACTTACAAGTCGAGATAATCCATCAAAACTTTTGGATTTGTTGACTTTCTAGCTTCAATTTCGTACAATTATTTTCCTTTATTGAATACTTCACTGCTTTGTACTGCTTCCACGAGGCCTGAGTACTTATTATTTACTTCGGCATAGCACATGTAGTTTATGGCCTTTGAAATTAGCTCATAGTCATTCACGTAGCGTTGAATCTTGGTTTTAAAATTCCTTTTTACATGAAGGTGACATAAAGCCCTCTTCGTTTCCGGAAATATAGTGGATAAAGGTTCCAAAAAGCCTTTTCACTGTCTGTTACAAATAGTTTTGGGGCACCATCTTCACTAGGCCAAACAATGTTTTTTAAGTTCTTGACAAACCAGGTGTATGAATCATTTGATTCATCAAGAACCCAACCACCAGCGATGCCAAAGGATCTCAATCCTTTAGGAGAACCAAGGTTGCTAGCACCTACAACATTAACGAAGGGTAGCTTGGATCGATTGGTTTTGTAGGTCGCATCTATTACTACCACTTCGTTAAATCTTCTTGCCATTGCAATACTAGACTCATGGGCGAAAAATACGGATTTTAAAGTCTTACAATGATTATTTATAGCAACTGAACCTGTGGCTCCAACTGCATAAGTTACAACGTAACCATTATTTTGGAGGTCCAAAATGAGATTTTTCATTTCTTGGTCACCCTTCAACAAAAAGTCCATTTCTTTCTTAAAATTAGCAACATCCTTAGATGTTATGCCAACGCCTTCAGCATTCATCTTACAAGAAATGGTCGTATTGTTAGCAAAGGACTGGATGAGTTGGATCACTTGTCTTCTTTGATCCATGGTCTTGATATGTCTATTCATGGGATAAGAATAGACATTCTTGGCAATAGGATGGTTATGCGCTGAAGAATCAGACACATTTCAAACCTTCCAAATTGTACATCCTTCTTCAGTCTTTGATGCATTGACGGAGACCTTGAACTCGCAGCCTTGTCTTTGAGACAACTTGTTGCGAGGAACAATGACCTTGGCATCAGCGGAAGAGGAAACATTTCCAGCCTCGTCAACTACAGCCATTCCGGGGACAATTACTTCTTCTTTTTCTTGACTCGTCTTGACGGAACGGCTGCGACCACCATGACGACAGCTCATGAGCATGTAGGTTGCTCTACTGTTTCTGGTATAAACCGAGAAACCAGCATTCTTTTTCTGGTTTCGTATTTTTCAAGCTTGACTTTTTTTTTTATTACAATATCAATAAGATTTATTAAATTGAAGGTGTTGGATCCTTTGACTTGTTAGATCTTTAAATGGTATATTACCTCCTCCCTTACACATACCTGAAGGTAAAATATCTCTTATTACTCATGCTTATTTTTGTAAAGTACACTAACCCGATGCCTTGTGAAATTCTGTTTATGAACAATGGTCTTAGATTATGAACTGCCAGAAAGCGTCACAAATTCGCAGCAACTTTAAGATGTTGGATTCCCTTGCTGTTCAAGAGGTGTTGGATCCTCTTTGTTTAACTCTGAGGTGTTGCCTTCGCTATGTTTAATTCTGAGGTGTTGGATCCTCTTTGTTAAACTTGGTGGTGCTCGATTCTCGTCTGCTTATTCTTCTTTGTTAAATTTTGGATAATGGAAAGAAATAACTAAGAAAAGCAAAAGCTTGATGATAAACTCCATGGTATTAAATAAACGGGCAGATTTTGAATTTTCGGATCAAGAGCTTCATACATTGAATTCAATAAACATTCATTCAAAAACTACAAATGCAAACACTATCAAACTTCGTATATAGATAAAGCATGATATATAGAGTAAAAAATGTATTTTATTTGTTTTTAATAATGTGTATAGAAACCCTTAGCGTCAATTACTTCTTGGCATCTACTTCCTATGCTTCTGACGAATTTATGGGCAAGGTCTAGTGACAGTTCATTTCAAATCTTCTTTACAAAGTACTCCAGATCTTTTGTATTTTTGATCTCGGACCTATACTTTTCATGTTCCCTTTTTATGGTGCCCCAAAGGTTCTCGAATGGGTTAAGATCGGGACTTTGGATGGTGGGGAACAAGTTTTTTTAGACGTTAAAAATAATTCAAAATGTAGGCAGGATCCTAAAGAAATATGTAAACCAATGATAACTCTGAGGTTTTTGACAAACGCTTCAAATCCGTTTTTTTTTTTTTTAAAAAAAAAGCTATTGAAAGAGTGTTTTATTATCTTAAGAATGATGAATGGTATATTTATAATGCAATAGTATCAGTGTGGTAATGATGTTAAAAACGAACTTTTACAGTATTTTCATTTTCGGGCATCCATCACTCGTAAGGATTCTCAGTTGAACTCTCTTTGCTAAACACATTAAAAAAGTCATTTTCAGCATACTTTACCCAACCAAACTTGTCAGGTAAACCAACATCAGCTGTTTCTTCATCGCTTGGTTCATCATTGGGCTCTTTGAATAAAGGAGGTGGAGGAGGAGTAAACATATGTACAGGAATCTGGGAGGTTTTTTCTCTGGGTGGAGTGTACCATGTATCTCGCATCCATGCAAGCTTTTTGTTCTTCTTGGAAACTGAAGGACGGTTAAATGACTCTTCTCCACCAATTGATGTTGTACGAGCTTGGAGAATCTTATCGGCAGCAATATTGATCTCCTTTTTCATTTGTAATAAGTGGCCTAAAGTAATGGGGGATTTTGGAGAGATCGGATATAGTGGATGGAAAGTTAAAGCTGTGTCGGTACTTAGAGACATAAAGGCCATTTTTGGCAAGCTCCATAGTTGAGAGAGAGCAATGGGTACCAGTAATTTGAATAAAATAAGTCATTAAGCGGCAATCATAACCATGGGTATTTTGAATGATTCCATCCAATGCATCCTTTGCCTCTTGTAATAGTTTGCCTTCATCTTGAATTGACTTTGAGCCACTGTTACATTTGGCGCATTCACCAATAGCAAGATCCAGTTCTTCTGTATTAATATCAACGACCAGTCTGATATCAATTTTAAAGCCATGAATGTACTTTGTCTTGGGGTAGAGAACCTTCTTCTCCTTGATTGAGAGTAGGTATTCAGATTCAGCTGAGACTATACGGACATTTTCTGAAGGAGGGAACAATAACTCCAGCAAAGGAGACCATAGGATTCGAAAGTAATCATTTTCACAGTAGTTGATATCACTGGCATTACTGAGCATCTTTCTATAATCATTCATTGTTCTGAGTATGTGCTTTATTATACTAAACACCCTCATAAGGCCAATATCACTTGCATGCTTGATTTTCATTTTTCCGATATAGCTTTTAACACCTAGGCTAAATAAAACCGTTATTTTTTTTTAAATCAGGCGAACAGTCGTTCCGCTAAAAAAAACGAGTTCGCCTCATCCATCCAAAAATTCGCTCAGAAATGGATTCGTTAACTGCTCGCTGAATCTCAGCGGATAGAGTAAATTTTTTTGGCTTAGGTGTTAACAGCGTTAAAATCATTCGATAGGTCTAACGTGTTCTTAATGATAATGAGGGTATTTGTGACAATTGCATCCAAAGGGTATTCCTTCATTTTGAGCTTGTTGTCAAAGTAGTCGTTGATATATTTCCACTGATCGTTATCAAAAAGTTTTCGCTGAGATGAATATGATTGGTCAGAAAGATCACGAATGGATGAAAATCCAGCAGTCATGATTTTGCGTTGGCGGTCAGTGAGCTGCTTAGGGTTTTGCAAGTACAACTGATGTAGTTTTAAGGCTTCCCTTTTGATTATGGTACCCAAGCTTACACTGGAATTTGGTATCATGATACCATCGCTTTCAACATCTGTGGCTTCATCTGTGGCTTCATCTGTGGCTTCACCTGTGGCTTTATCAGTAGCTTTATCAGTCTGTCTCCTTTTGGTGTCTTTTATCTCTGGTTGGGTATTCATGCGTTTCTTGCTTTGCGATCTCTCCACAGCCTCTTCTTCCAAACCAGCTTCCACTTTATCGACATTAGTAATGTCATCAATAGCATTTTTTTGCAATTCTGGATACGAGGTGTGCCAGAAATGATCGAGGGCATCGTTTTGATTGCGAAGAGCAACACGGAGTCCAATTATTACTTTAGACTCCTTTGAATCAACAAAGGCGGCACCAAGTACTTTGAGATCATCTTCGAGAAGCTGAATTGCTTCTCTTCTTGGCTTGGTCGGGTCAATGGTTGCTAAACTTCGGTAGAAGTTTATTAGGCTCCATTTCGAAAAACTTGTTGAGCTCCAATAACCTATTGTAACTATCTGGTTAGAGCCATACTTTATTACTGTTATATTAATAGGCACATACTATAGCAAACGAGTTTTCCTTTCAACGATTTCCAACGAAATGTCATAGGTGGTATAAACTAGACTTTCTTTTTTTCTATTTTTTTTTGAATATTATGGTATACGGAATTCAGCTCACTTTTTTTTTTCTCAAAAAAAAAATGAGGATACGCAAATTTAGTTCGAAAATCCAATAAGAATATATTCTAAAAATTATTGAAGAGTGTAACATTAATGTCAAGGTGTGTAGAAGGGCTGCTGTTTAAGATCATCGGTGCTTAAAGTACATCCAATAGGTGCTTCGTGCGTCATTGCTGCCACGTCGATAACAAAGAAAAGGCTTATCACTTACAACAATGGATACTATCGTATAATCTAACTTATAATCATCAAATAAAAAGAATGGTTTTTTTATTAAGAGAAACAAAGGTAAATACTAACTATATGACGCGACTTTTTTTTTTTTTTTTTTTTTTTTTTTTTAAACTTTTTATCGTTTCTTTAAATACAAAGTACACTTTTTTTTTCCCTCTTTTTTCATTATTTTCATCTTTTTAAATGCAAAACCAACAGCCTAACCAAAGGCCTCCCCAGCAAGGACAACAACCTGTGCGTCCTATGTTTAGACCTCAAGGCGCTCCAGCTGGTTTCCGTCCTCCCATGCAACCTAGACCGGGATTCCAACCTACTACAGGAGGAACACCACCACCACCTCATCCGGGACATCCAGGAGTCCGCCCAGGCTTTGTACCTAATCAAGTACGTCCCATGATGAGACCGGTAGGTCAATCACCTATTCAATCACCTGCTGTTCGCCCTGCTAGTCCTGTTATAGCATCTCCTATTCAACAACACCAACAAGTAGAGCCACCAATGTCACCTACAACTGCCACATCTGACCATCATCGTAGAAAGAGAATGTATCCTGAGCAAATCGCAAAGGCATATTCTGGCGACGTCCCTGTTTCTCCTGGATACCCACCTCAACAACAGTCGTATGGTTCTCCTGCCATGGCAAACCAACAACCTATGCAACAACAAGCTCAGTTTATTTCTCCCATGGGTACTCCTTCTACGGCTTATGCTCAACCTGCACAACAACCTTATCCTCAACAACAGCAACAGCAACAACAACAACCTGCTTATAACGCGTATAATCAAGATCCTGTAAACCAAATGTCATCTCAGTTTGGAAACATGAATATGAGTTCTCCTATGGCTCCTGTAAGTATTACATGCAAAAACTTTTTTTATATGTGCTAATGCTTTTCTTTTTTCTTCATCTGATGGGGAAATAGGTTACTCCTGCTGTGCCTTTATTAGGTGCTCGTCCTCAAATTGCAGATATTGGATACACTGGACCTTCCATTCGTTTACCACCTAATGTAATATATATATAAAGAGAGATGGAAAAAAAAAACAAATGGAACCTAACATTTTTTTTTTAGATTTCAGTAACCGATTCTCCTCATGTCAATTGTGATCCTTCTTATCAAGCATCAACCATCAATGCTATTCCCGCCACAGAAGCTTTATTGAAAAAGTCTAAATTACCTTTTGCACTTGTCTTGGCACCTTACCGAAGTTTAAAAGAAGGCGATGTAAGCTAAAAAATATAAGCGAGAGAGAATCGCCAAAACTAATATTGGTATAAAAAAATAGGAACCTGTGCCAGTTGTAAAAGATAGCGTTATTGCAAGATGTAGACGTTGTAGAACATATATCAATCCATTTGTTACATTTGTGGAAGGAGGTCAACGTTGGAAGTGTAACATGTGTTTCTTATTAAACGATGTACCAGCTGCATTTGATTATGATAACCAAACACAACAACCAGCTGATCGTTGGAAGCGACCTGAGTTAAATTACGGTTGTGTTGAATTTGTTGCTCCTACCGAGTATATGGTTCGTCCCCCTCAAGCACCTTCATTTGTTTTTGTTATTGATGTCTCATATTCGGCTATTCAATCCGGTATGTTGGCAACTGCTGCTCGTACCATTCTTGATTCCCTTGACCGTTTACCCAATGCTGAAAGCCGTACTCGTGTCGGTATCATTACAGTTGATTCTGCTGTTCACTTCTATGACTTGAACTCAAAGTTAGCCGAACCTCGTATGTTAATTGTATCTGATCTTGACGATATTTACTTGCCTCAACCTACTGATTTGTTGGCAAACTTGACTGAATGTATGCAAACGTTAAAGACCTTATTGGAAAAGTTACCTGATATGTTCAAGGATTCTGTTAATGTCAATAATGCTTTGGGTACAGGTCTTCAAGCTGCTTTCAAATTATTATCCCCTGCTGGTGGTAAAATTATTTGTTTACAATCTACTTTACCCAACACAGGTACTGGCGCTTTAAAGCCTCGTGAAGATGTCAAGTTATTAGGTACCTCAAAGGAATCTACCCTTTTAAATGCTGCTTCTCCATTTTACAAGACATTTGCTGTCGATTGTTCTCGTTCTCAAGTTGCTTGTGATATGATTATTTTTGGTGGTCAATACTCTGATGTTGCTACTCTCAGTTGTGTTCCTCATTATACTGGTGGTCAAACTTATTATTACCCTGGATTCAATGCTAGCCGTACCGAAGACGCGCTTAAATTTGCTCATGAGTTCTCCGAATTATTAGCTGAACAAATTGGTTTAGAAGCTGTTATTCGTATTCGTGCTTCTCGTGGTTTACGTATGAGTGCTTTCCACGGTAACTTCTTTATTCGTTCTTCTGATCTTTTGGCTCTTCCCAATGTTCCTCGTGATCAAAACTATGTTGTTGAAGTAGCTATGGAAGATGACTTGAAGGTACCTACTGTATGTTTCCAGACTGCCTTATTACATACTTCTTGTACTGGTGAAAGACGTATTCGTGTTATTACCATGTGTTTACCTGTCAGTAACAGTATCTCTGAATTATACGCCAGTGCAAATCAACAGGCCATTACTGCTTATCTTGGTGTCAAAGGTAATATTTTATAATTGAAAAAAAGAAATAGACACGGACTAACATTTTATTTTATTTTATTTTTAGCTGTTGAACGTGGTTTATCTTCCAAGCTGGATGATGCTCGTGATGCCATTGTTAACAAGTTAGTCGATATTATGGGTGTCTACAAGACACATGTTTTAGGATCAGGTTCCGGATCCACACCTCAATTAACTGCACCCGATAATCTTAAACTTTTACCATTATTTGCACTTGGTTTAATCAAACACGACGGTTTACGCCAAAGTTCTCAAATCCCTACTGATATGAGAGCTAATGCTATGAATATGTTAAACACGATGCCTTTACAACTTTTGATTCCTTACCTTTATGCCAACCTTTACTCATTACACAACATGCCAGCTGACGCAGGAGAGTTCTCTGAAAATGGAGTTGTCTTCCCTCCTGCCTTAAACTTGACATCTGAAAATTTGGAAGTACATGGATGTTACCTTTTAGAAAATGGACAAAATATTTACTTGTGGGTTGGACGTAATGTTGTACCTCAATTATGTACTGATTTATTTGATGTCAAGACATACGAAGGATTAAAGGGTGGTAAGATTACATTACCTGTTTTGGACACTCCTCTTAATAGAAAGGTCAATACGTTGGTTGGTAAACTGAGGGAGATGCGTCGTGGCAACTATTATCCTACTCTTTACTTGGTTAAAGAAGATGGTGACCCTTATCTCAGATTATGGTTCTTGGCTCATTTGATTGAAGATCGTACAGATAATATTATGAGTTATCAACAATTCTTACAACATATTAAGGATAGAGTAAGTAAATCATAAAGAGGAAAAAAAAAAACGCTTGATCTAAATGGCCTAGATCAACTAACTTGTAAGTATGAACTTATAGGTCAGTTCATCATCATTTTAAGAGTTTTTTCTTTTTTATTTTATAATCATAATATCTTCTACCCTTTTCTCTCCCTCTCTTTCTCTCTCTCTCTCTCTCTATCTCTCTCTCTCTCTCTCTATCTCTCTCTCTCTCAAAAAAATATATTAATAAAACATTCTTAAAATATTTCTAAAGGTGTCAATACACTATCCAATACTTGATCTGTTTCTTCTAAAGGAATTTTACCGACTTCAACGACTTGTTCGTTTAAAGCAAGTGCAACTGAATAAAAGGATTAAAAAAATTACTTTTGAAAAAAAAAAAAAAAAAAAAAACTTACCTAATGCTGGTGCTTGTTTATGATTTTCTTCTGACCAAGCTTTACATTTTCTAATATATCGGTCATAATAACTACAAGATAACATTTAGTATAAAAAATTAGATTGTGTTGCTTATCACATACCCCTTTCCATGTCCAATCCGATTCTTATTCTTGTCAAAAGCAACGCCAGGTACCAAAATCAAATCTAACCCAGCTCCATCCAAAGCTACAATCATTTTTTTATATTAGTACCACTACAATAAGTGCATTACACTAGTTCATTTACCATTCTCTCTTTCTTGATCCAAAGGAGGTTCAGGAATACTCCATCGATTTAACGGAAGTGACTCAAAATCACCGACACTAGTGATTCTAACCATATCCATTGTATTTTTTGTACAACGAGGTATAAAGCAATTCTTGTCTTAAATAATATTTATGTAAGCCAGGGGTAAAAAGAATCCCTTTTTTTTTTAGGCATTAAACTTACCGGAGTTAAGCAAGTGTAAAATAATATTCTTGGTCATAATTTCACAAGTAGGCATACTAATGTAAACACTAACATTTTTACTCTTCTTGAACGATTCTAACTGTTGTAATTTTTGAAACAGTTGATCAGCTAACAAAAAAAAACAAAAAATTAAAAAAAAAAAAAAAAAAAAAGAGTTGTAAAAAAAACAGTAAATGGGGACTCACATTGTGCAGACAACTCTTGGGTTGAAATCTTCTCTAAACGAGAAGCCATATCTTTACGTAATTGTTTTTTTAATGATACGATAGTTGTATTCATGACAAAAAGAAAAAAAAAAGTGTGTGTAAAAATAAACAAAAAAAAACGAAAAAATAGTGCCTGGGACCTTTTTATTTCAATTTGTGAGATAAATTTAAGGTTTTTGATAGTTTCAAAGAGGTTATTATGTCTTAAATTTATGTGCCTCAAACAAAACAAAAGAAAATGACATACATTGATTTAAACGTATAGTCTTAAGCTACACTTCTGTCAAATACTATATCTAAACTTTACTACTAGATAGCTATCTAAAAATTAGGAACACAATGTAGTGATAATTGTTCATGCAAATTATAAGCTCAAAACGCCAAAATATATGACGTCCATATCAAAGTCTTTTCGTCATCACGCTGCCGTATAACTTTGGAATAAACAAAAACAAAAACAAAAAATACTTTTTATCTTTTTTCCCAATCTTAAAAATCATATGGAAATCAAAGTAGATCTACAACAGTTAGGGACTAGTTTTATGCTAAAAGTAGAACCGAAGTATACGTTGTTTTTCGTTAAAACAATTGTACAAAGTAGGCACTATATTCATAAGAGTAACCAGTGTTTGACAAAGAATGGGCATACACTTCGAGACTCCTTTACATTATCCGAATACGATATAAAAAACAACGATAGTGTCACCCTCACAATCTCGGGACCTTCACCATATAAACCTTATACTATTTATTACAAAGTTGACGGTAAAGAACGTGATAGTATCGAAGTTATGACATGTCATACTATTGATTATTTAAAGAAGGATATCTGGTATAAAACAGGTATCCCAGTTAAATGTATGAGACTTCGATACCTTACATATCTACTTGAATCGGGTTCGTGTATTGCAGATTATAACATTTTGCCAGAAAGCACATTGAGTTTGGAAGCAGATTACTCTTAAAAGAACGACATAATATATTAAAAGGAATAAATGCATTCATTGTTTTTATTTACTGTGAACTTTATCGAAAAATATGCTTTTTTTTTTTGCTTAACCACTATTGACACCATTAACACCAGTTTTTTTTTTTTTTTTTTTTATATATATATGGATAAATCGCGTCATTAAGCCATTAAGATATTCCTCATGCAAAGAAAAAAGAATACTTATTTTATTCCTTTTCTTTTATCATGACTTTTAATATAAAAATAACGAGCTACGAAGAATTATATCTTCAGGTAGAGTCCTACTATCAAGAGTATCGAATTTAATGACCAGACTTTTGAAAAAAATTGGACAGTATGCTAAATGTGATTGCCCATCTTGACTACACTAAAGACTATTATAAATAAATCTTTAACCTATGACCATTTTAAGTAATTGCTTCACATGTTTTTTAAACTCAAAACTGCTTTAAATAATTTTCCTACAAACAAAACCTTTTTATTCTTTTTTTATCCCATATAAAAATGAACAAATACGACGATCCGGATTTCTTTCAAAAGTATTCTCAAATGGAACGCTCTAAGCATGGTTTAGAGGCCGCAGGTGAATGGCATGAACTTCAAAAGATGTTGCCCAATTTTATTGACAAGAGGGTACTCGATTTAGGGTGCGGTTATGGATGGCATTGTTTGTATGCTGCGGAACATGGTGCTACAAAAGTAATTGGTATCGATCTTTCTAACAAGATGATCGAAGTAGCTAAATCAAAGACGAGTTCTGATATCATTACTTACGACGTTCAAAATATCGCCGATATAGATTTCCCTGCCAATTCGTTTGATGTCGTAATCAGTTCATTGACCTTTCATTACCTTCCTGATTTTGATAGCATTGTTCTGAAAATAAAAAAGTGTCTTGTGGAAGGTGGTGATTTTGTATTTTCTGTAGAGAATCCCGTTTTCACCGCTTATGGTACAGGTGATTGGTATTATAACGAGAAGGGTGAGCCTTTACATTGGCCTGTTGACAATTACTTTTCTGAAGGAGTACGACATAGCAATTTTTTGGGTGCCGATGTCGTAAAGTATCATAAAACCATGGCCACGTACATAAATACACTTATCAAACATGGTTTTAAAATCACTAAAATTATTGAGCCTATGCCAGAAGAAAAATTAATCGAGCAAATGCCAGATGAATTAAGAAGACCTATGATGCTATTGATATCTGCTAGATTATAAGCGTTTTTTTCCTCACAAAAATATACATATTAAATAAACACTAATAGTGATACAGCACATTACAAGAATTGTACTTAAACTCAGCTATATAAACCTATACCTTTTATTTAATAAAACGATTATCTTACTTTTGCGACGAATTACTTATTAGTATCTTTCTGTTTTTATTTTATTTTAAATCTTCATTATTTTAGTAGCTCGGATTCCACAAGGAGATATTCTTGCTTGTGTAGATGTTCTCTTCGATATGTCTAAATATGGTTGCCGCGTGTGTACTATAAAAGACGCTTCATATGATTCGCGATGTATTTATTTTACAAATGAGGCAAGCCAGCCTGAACTTCATAGTAAAGAGAGCTTTCAGCAAGTAAACTTCCACCTACCAGCTAACAGTGAAATTAACAAAGGAATGAAAGAAGTTATGCCATTGATTTGTTTTGAAATGTTTAGTGCTTCCTTTCGTGGACTTGATAAATTGCATTTGACAGGTAACAACTTACCGAAATAGTTTTGGGCATTTTTTGCAAAACCAAAACAAGAAATATGGTACAGCTTATCCATTAGAAATATCATCAGCCATAATCAAAGAGCTTGGTGAAAGATTTGCTGAAGTACAAAGTCGGGTACCATTGAATTATTTTGATGGCGTATTCATGAATCTCTCTTCAAGAGGGGGCATGCCCCTGCAGTCGATTGGTAAACGTTTCGTCCGAATCTTGTTTGTGAGGGAATTTCGAAAATGGCAGAAACTCATAGAGGATTAAAAGAATCTCAACAGGCCAGTAATTCGTCTAGAAGAAATACAGCAGCTATATTGTCTACAATGGTTGATAGACCTATTGAAAAAAAATGTAAAAGACACAGCTGTAGCAGACCGTTGTTTGTCAAGTGCTCGCGTATTGGCGTTATAATACGAGATAACTACAGAATATCTGGAAGAAGTTGAATATAAGATCTCTTTTACCAAAGAAAACATACCTCCTAATATTCACACAGCGACACAGCACTACTTACAACATCTTGTTTACGTCATCAAACTACTTGGGCCTATGAGGATGTTCAGCTGTAGGCCTTTAGAACGAATGATAGGCATGATTAAGCAACAAATTGGCTCGAGATTTAAATCAGGCGAAATTGCGTTTCACATTGCCAAACAGGGCTTTATTTCACGTAAAGATAATACCGTAGACACTGTACTACAGACGAAAAAGATCGTAGCAAGAAGAGGTAGAGCGTCTCCGTTTGTTAAATTAAATGAGTTATGGTATTTGGGAGTTGATTTTAGTCAAAAATATACCGCTTTCCAACAAAATAGAAACAGCTTGCAAGCTTTTGCGAAACCATGGCTTACCGGATATATGATTACCCGTAAAAAATATACTATCACGCTAAACAATGAACCCAGCAAAGAAAATTTTATTAAAACCAGTTTTTTTGTGTAGAATGTTACACCAACGATCACGAAAAATAAAAGTAAAATCAAACAAGTGTATTTAACCACACAAAGAGAATTTTTACATAATAAGAGAATAAGGTAAAAAAGAAAAAAGTGATATTAATGTATGAGCTTAGATAAATTATACATTTGCGGGAAACAATTAAATAAGATGTGTAATGATTTTTCCATGTGAAATTTAAAAAGGCTAATTTCCCACCTTTTTTTGTTTTTCTTTCTTTCCTTTTTTTTTTTTTTCTCCCTTTTAAAAAATATATAGATATGTCTGAAAAACGTCAACAAGAAGTAACTAATCCTTTAGCTATTGCTAAACTTCTGGGTCCTTCTAACCCAAAGTTGGACCATTTAATTCGATTCTTAAACTCTGTTAGAGGTACAGATAAAGTGTTGATGGTAAGGATATCTCAGTAAGTAATATTATTACATACTAATTTTTATTTGTTAGTTTATTCAATACTGGTCCAAAATTGTTATTTGGTTTCTTCAACGTCGTTCACCTACTCTCAAGACAGCCAGTACAGCTATTTCATTAATCCAACGTGTCCAAAACTTTTCAGGTCCCGTAAGTGATTTCCGTATCTTGTTACGTTACTATGGTTTATTACCAATGGTACAATACATGAACTACCTCGAATATAATCAACCCGCCAGTAAATTATCCTTGACCATCGAACGACTTCAGAATTGGGCCAATATTATTTATTATCCTTTGGAACATATTTATTGGTTAGGAGCTCATCAAGTGATCCCTATCAGTGAGGAAAAGACAAATAAAATTGGTATGTGGAGTTGTCGTTTCTGGGCTGCTTATGTTATTTTAGAATATGGTAGATTAGCAGAACAATATAGAAATTTGAGAAAGAAGGAAACTGGATTATTGAAACGTATTAAGGCTGGAGACGTTGAAACTCATGAAGATCCTGAAGCAGAAATGGCGTCAATTAAGGCAGAAAGAACAAGTATGATTGTCAATACTTGTATTAATACTGGGTAAGTAAAAAAGGTTTTGATGGTTTGTCATGTCATATACTAATTTTTATATATATTATTTAAATCTCAGCTATTTACCATTGACAATTCATTGGTCACTTGAAAGATCAAGTTTCCCTGATGTCTTGGTTGGTGTGTTTGGTGGTTTTGCATCTGTTTTCCAGATTTATTCTGCTTGGAACGCAGTTGCCTAGATATCTATTTGAAAATAAAAAATACCTGCTTTTAAAAATAAAAAATTGCCCTGTCGCCCACCAGAATTTTTGGTGTGACATCATTAGAAGGTGCAAAAAAAGGCACTGTCTTTTAATATGTAATACGAAAAAAAAAAAACGACTGATTTTCCAAGGCCTGGCTTCAAAAAGTTTAAAGCAGTGATAAAAAAAAAAAAATCCACCTGAAAAAAAATAACAGGCCTAGGAACTCTTTTTTTTTATATAATTGCGACCCCCTTCCTTTTCTTTTTTGACTATTTGACAGATCTACACGTATTTTTTTTTTTTTTTTTTTTTTTTGTTGCCAAAATCACGTATCGAAAAAGAAGAAAACAGCCAACAAGAATAAAAAATACAAAATTACGCCTGTAAATTAGAATCGACAAGTTTTTTTTTAGGTTTATAGATGCGTCCAGCTCTTACTTTATCAACAAGAAGAGCGAAATCTTCGACCTGTTTATTAAATCAATGCGAAATAGAAAGAAGTCGATCTTTTTTGACATGTGCCACTAGGGCCAGTTTGACAGAGAGACCCCAGCTCTGGTTGTTAATAACCAGGCCTCATTCGACCAAAACACCCAAGTCTCATTCGACCAAACCTCCCAGGTATTACTCAAACAAACCTCCCAAGTATCACTCGACCAAACCACCATCCAACTTAAGAAAGTTTCATCCACGTATCATGAACAAGGGCATAAATTTAGAAGAATTACTTGAATTCTTACCCACCAGTTCGTTAACACCTAAAGAAATATTTAAATCGTTACGAACCGCACTTTATAATACCGCCCAACACGATGCAAAGAAAGCTTGGTTGATTTATAACGGCATGATTCAACACAGTGTAGATAAATATTTGACACCAAATCATTATGGTTTCTTGTTAAGTATATTGAAATATGGAAATTCTATTTCGCCCATGATGACAGTTTTGGAAAATATGAAAAGTCACCCTAGTCAAGAATCAAGTCTTACCAACTATCACATATCTCAAGTTTTATATGCCATGAGTAGACATGGTCTGGTATTAGAGGCTTGTGATATAATTCGATTCACTACTATTAATTCAAATAGATTACAAGATACAACTTTATTACCTACTGCCAATCATTTCCATTTATTGGCTATGACTTTAAAGAATAGCAACAGTAGAAATGCAACCACAATTGAATTGGTTACCAAATTGATGTTGGAAGGAATGCTGCAACGAGAGACAATACTTTTTAATACGACTTCTTCAGTTATGCTTGGTTTACTTTCAACTCATCAACAATTAAAATTACAGTTTTTACAAGCGATGGATCAAATCAACAGTAAAAATGTAGACTTTCCAAAGACTCACCCTTACAACGTATATATCTATACTTCACTTATTTCGGGGTTCGCACGGCAAGGGGATAGTGGAAGTGCTAAACGATTATTTGATGAGATGAAGAAACATAAAATACCACCAAGCCAAGTAACTTATGGTGCATTAATGGAAGCATATAGTAAAGCTGGAGATTTTACGTCTGCTATTCGATTTATCACAGATCATCACAGAAGAGGTCGCGCCATCTCAAGTCATATGATCACGTCACTCTTAAACAATGCTATCCAACAAAACAATTTAATTGTGGCAGAGAACACAGTTAAATTTATCACCAATAAAAAGATAAATGTTGCCGATACGGATATTCGATTAAGGACAGCACTTATTTGGCTTCAAACAAAACAAAATGTAGATGCAGCAAGAAAAAAGTTTGAGGAATTATATGCAAAGGATAAAGCGTTAGTGAATTCGATTATGGCAAATCATTTGATTATGGGATACGGGTTAAAAAAGGATAAGGACAATGTGATTGCTAGTTATGATCTTGGTAGTAAATTAGCGAAGACGCAGAATCAAGAATTAAGGTCAAAGCATTATTTAACAAATGCCTTGTTTCATTGTTGTGATGTACCTGCAGCATTAAGTGTATTTGCGTCTATGCGTAATCAAGCTATACCAGATGATATTACGTTGGCTATGGTAGTGCAAGGATTAGTTTTAAACGGTGAACGCAATTTAGCCTGGAGATTATTCAAGACGTTACAATCAGACGGTATTGAACCAAATTTACATGCCTATACGAGTATTCTTAAATTACTTGGTCACCGTGATTCAGATTTGAAAAAGAAGAATGGTAATCCTGAATTAAGTTTAGATATAATTTCAGCAGCTGGCATACGATTACCTCAACTGAACTATTTCAATTCTTCAGTACCATCCACGACAGATGCACTTGGCTTATTCCGTCGTATGACTGGCTTTCAAAAGCCAAACGTCTATACTTATACCACTCTCATTTCATGCTTTGCTAAACACGATATATCGCGTGCTATCAGTATCTTTGATCATATGTGTGCAAAAGGTGTGAATCCGACTTTAGAAACATATACAGCCCTGATTCAAGGTTGTGCAATATTTAGAAATAGTCATTTGGCTCTGCAAACTTTTAACCATATGCGTGAAAGACGCATTGAACCCAATTCTGTGACTTGGAGATACCTGTTGAAATCTTTATCAAGATCTCGTGTTGATAAATCCCAAATAGATAAAATCGCTGCTATGGCAGGGAAATCTTTAAACAAAAAACTAGATTAATTTAACACCTTAGAAAATCAAAAATCAAAACAACAAAAACAACAAAAAACAAGAAAAAAAAAAAAAAAAAAAAAGACCCTCTTTCCTTCTCCATCACGCACTCACTTTTTTTTTTTTTTTTTATAATAATAATAATAATAATAAAATTATATACAACTTGTACATTAGATATATACATAAAGAAAAACCAAGTGATATGTATAACTAAGTAGATAATTTTTTGTTTTTTTTTATATGTGTGTCTTATTCTATATATCTCTATTTCTTTGTAATCATAGGGAACCAAGGATGATATTTGAATATTGCTTGTACGCTTTCTACTTTAGATTGACCGATATTCATTAACCCAATTTTATTTGCCACCACAGTACGTATACAATTTTTTACATCCTATTTTTATAGATTTAGTTTTGGATTTCAAATAACAGTAATGGTAACAATTTACCTCAACAAATCGCTCATGACACATTTCGGTATTTGTTTCCTCCGCAGACATGGTCAATAAACTATCCAACATTTTCTTTGCTTCATCCAAATCATTTGTAATGATTGTTTTCATCATATCTATATCAAAATCATCAATCTCAATAGTAGATAAAAAGGTTTTGTAACTAGGATGAGGTGGGGAGATCAAGCTTCTAAAAGGCTTAAAACGTTGTAAATATCTAGTTTCCTCGTTATCAAAAATAACTTGACGTTGGTTCCATTGACCAGCGTTTTCAGCACATAATAAAATCTTTAAAATGGCTTCGGATAAGCTCTTTTTAGCTTGGTTTAAGCGTTGGTTGGTCATCAAATAGCCGTATAGGTTTTTGCTGGTGCTTGTTGTATCGATATAATTCGATATTCTTTCTAACAAATAATCTCGACTACCTAATACACATTGAACGTACCTGCATTATTAAAATGTTAGGGTTTTTGGTATAGTACACACTAAAAAACAATAATACTTTACCAGTAAATCATAATATATTCATGATCTCCGTATAAATCTAATTCGAAGCCTAAATACAAAATCTTTTCAATCATGGTCAATTTAATATTATATGCCCACGAAGAAAAATAATACGGTGTTGAAACAGGGTTTTGATCCTCGTCCTTTTGTAAACTATGAAAGACTTCGTCTACACCTGCAGCTTCCTCCTGCAGAATTTCCCATTCTGCAATTACTTTACAAAGCATTCTTCTTTGACGTGATCGATTATGACAGTTAATTCTAAAATATTCTATAAAAACCTATCTTAGAATATTAAAAATCATTATATACGTAAATATATATAAAAAACAGAGAAGAAAGGTTAATAAACTTGTTCTGTTACCATTGCAATTCTATCGAGATACGTCTTTAATGCTTCATGTGCGTTCAAGAATTCTTGACCGCTGATACCAGAAGGTATCCTTTGGTTGGCAGATAACCACCAAGCTGGTGGTCTAACGGTTTCTTGGACAGAAGATAAAATTAATTTGGAGACGGATAATGTACCAAACACACGTTGATTATGAAAGAAAAGAGTCTATATATGTATATAAGTACGAAAATCATTTTCACCTATTAAAAAAAAACTTACATTAAGTTTAGAGCGTGAAAATGCATCAGGATAAGGTTGTGTTGAACCGAAAGAAAGGAAATAATTCTAAAAAAAAAAATAGATATAAACACCCTTTAACGCACAAAAAAAAAAAAAAAAAAAAAAAAAAAAAAAAAAAAAAAACCTTACCATTAAAGAAGTTACAGAAGGAAAATTAACAACGGTACAGATAGAAGCTAACCTGCCAATTAATAAACCAAATTCTTTATATGATTGTTCTGGCGATACAAGTTCAACTGGTCTAGGAGGTGTTTGAGAGGTGAGTTTTCGGTTAATGTTGGGATCAAATGCTTCTGGAATATCCTTTCCAAGACCTAAATCGATATTTTGTAATAAACTGATTACTTTAGTTAACTCGCTATTAGCTTGGGGTAAATGCGATCCTTCTACTTGTGAAAAGAACACAAGCGATAAAAGAAATGATTTACGGATTTCAATTCTGTTTAATATTTCCTTTATGATTTTGGATTGTTCCTCTAATACTTTGATGTTAACTTTTTTCTTTTCTACTTGTGTTTTATAAGGATACTTTACCTGACAGATCCATATTGAGTAAATGGTTTAATAACATGACGGAAGAATCGATATCATTAAATATAGCTACGTCGGGGTGTTGATCATTAAATGAAAGTCCAAACAAATTTGTAGTAAAATCCTCTTCCTATTTAACAATAAGTATACACAGCCAAAAAAAAGGGGGGGGGGGGTTTCTCTTTCTCTTACTTCAAATACATTTCCTTGTGTCATTTCAGTCCAGATATAATGACAGCATTTTACAGTAGCAAGAATATAGGTCTTTAAAACACCATACATAATATCATCCATACTAGAGGTTAAAGTAGGCATAGGTAATTGGTTTAATGTTGCAATATGATGAAAGTAAATACAAGTGTATACAGTTTGTGATAATGAGTGGCCTGATATCCATGCCATTTCTCTCGTCAATAACCTATCCATAATTCCCAACGTCTCTTCAATTGAAATTCGGTTCTGGATATCAAACGTGTTTGGGTTTTCTTTTACAAGCATGCCCGTGTCCATCCTGGGATCCATAATTTCAATGGCACTCATGGCATCGAATAAAGTAAATGATTGCAGGTGGACTAATTGACCGACCTTGAACTCTGGGGTTATTCAGGTTAATACATTATATATACAGTTTTTTTTTCTGGGCGTTACCTTGAGTGGCTTCATCTACAAAACTAGTAATATCTTTCCATTCTGGTAAAAGATATTCTTCTTCTTCGGTAGGTATGTTAATATTCAACTCGGTAAAAGCGTCTATGTTTTCTTTTTAGCATAACTAGATAAAGGTTGTCTCTCTCTCTTTCTCTCTCTCTCTCTCTCTCTCTCTTTCTCTCTTTCTCTCTCTCTCTTTCTCTCTTTCTCTCTCTCTCTCTCTTCGACCTCCAACCTTGTCTCTTTACCTTGTAAATCGCCAAGTGGTTGCATACGTGACCGGGAATAAAAATACTAAAGGAACGCAAAATAAAAAAGCTTGGCCTCTGTTTCTTTAAATAAAGGTGTGGCTGAGTTTGATAACCCTTTTATACTATTTTTTTTTTTTTCTCTTTGGGTTGTTTCTTTTTTTGATTGTATATAAAATTTGAATCCAACATGGATAACGTACTTGAGAAGCAAAGAAGGTAAAAAAACCTTTTTTTTAAAATTGCCTTATTCGATTTATTTTTTTTACTTATTTTTCTTATGTTAGTGCTCATGAAGATATTGAACACTTAGAACAGGCTATTGTAGATCAATATATGGAAGATGCAAAAACTCATCGCGAAAAGCTTTATAATGAACATATTGTCGATAAGTTTTTAACACGTATTGCCGATAAGAGTGAATACCTTTATGAATTGTATCAAGATAAAGACGGGTAAAGACAGCATTTTTTTTCTTTTTCATTGTCACAATCATCTAAACTTTTTTTTTAAAATTTTAGTCTTCGTCAGTCTGAAATGGAAGCACTTTCCGGATCTACTGAATTTAACGAGTTTTATGAACGTCTCAAGGTGATTAAAGAACATCATCGTAAATACCCTAATGAAACTGTTGAACCTGCAGAGATGGAATTCATTTATCTTTCACAAAAGAAGGAAGAAAGTGATTACGAAGGTTTGTACTTTTTTTTTTAAAAAAAAAACATGGGGTATGTGCGCGAAAACTAAAAAAGAAAGCTATCGTTTTAATTAGAGTTGGAAAAAAAGTTCTCTGGTGAAGAAAGCACAGGTCGATACCTTGATTTAAACGAACTTCATTCAATGTACATCAACTTGAAAGGCGTCAAGAAACTCGATTACTTGCAGTACCTCAGTGAATTTGACGATTTTGTTACGGTCTACCCTAAATCGATTAAAACGACTGAAGAATACAAGCAATATTTAAACCAGTTATTTCAATACCTTTATGGTTTCTTTCGCAGATCCAAACCACTTTATGATATTGCTGCTTTGGAAGAAGAAGCTTTACCTGAATTTAATCAACAATGGGAGCAAGGTAAAGTACTTGGTTGGGATGTAGATACCTCAAATCAAGGCTTGTTTTGCCCTGCCTGTCAAAAACAATTTTCAAAACAAACTGTATTTGATGCTCATTTAACTGCAAAGAAACATATCAAGGCACAAAAGAAATTAGATGAACAAAAGGATGCCCCTGTTGAGGGAACCGTAGAGAATATTGTAGGTGGGAAGGATGATAAGAGAAAGGCAATTGCTTGGAAGGAGAGGTTGATTATAAAGTATGCTGAGGCTTTGGCCGATTTTAGAGAAGAGACAAAGTCCAATGTTGAAAGAAAGCAAGCATTAACAGATAAAGAGCGTATTGTAAGTTTTTGTTTTATGTGTGTATTATATATACAAATATTCTAAAGGCAAGGTTTTTATATAGCTGGAACAAGAACAAGAAGTAGTTGAATTTGTTGATCAGGACTCTGACGATGAAGATGATGAAAAGATTTATAACCCACTTAAATTACCACTTGGTTGGGACGGTAAACCTATTCCTTACTGGCTTTATAAATTACACGGTCTTGGTGTTGAATATCCTTGTGAGATTTGTGGTAATTATGTATATATGGGTAGAAAGGCTTTTGATAAACATTTCCAAGAGTGGAGACATGCACAAGGTATGCGATCCTTGGGTATTCCTAACACTCGTCAATTCCATGAAATTACAAAGATTGATGATGTCCTCGCTTGTAAGTATTTTTTTTTTCTTTATATATATATATATATTTGTACTGATGGCGTTTTTATAGTGTATCAAAAACAAAAGAAAGAAGGAAGTAGTGCTGAAGCTAAGGCTGATATTGTTGAAGAGTATGAAGATGCAGAAGGAAATGTGTATAACAAAAAGACTTATGAAGACCTTAAGAGACAAGGTATTCTTTAGAATCTCTTACTTTTAAAATAAACTTTTTTTTGTTTTTTTGGCTTGTAATATATTTGCGTTGCTGTAAGGGTTTGCAGTCAAAATGAACAATGCAGCATTATTTAGAAAAAGTAAACCGGAACATACCTTTTTTAGTATCTGACTAGAATATACTTGGTAAAAGAAAAAAGTTAATTAGTTTATACATATTCTGTAAAACAGATACATATGGATATACTATATCATTGCATATTGTAATTTCAATTAAGAATAACCTTTTTTTTTTATCCTCCGGTTTATATGTGTATATGTATCGTAAAAGTAATCTGTTCTACGCACGAAAAAATACTTGTTTGCGATTGTAAAATGCATATGTACTGAGTCTAATTAACGTTTTTTTTTTTTTTTTTTTTTTTTTTTTTTTTTCACAAACTCCTCAAACTATTACTTTAAAACAAGCTAACCTTATATATTACAGTAAATAATACCAATGATAGGGGTCTTTAATAAGTCATCGCTTAAGAAAAAAAAAAGACAAGTCCATACTTTCGTTTTTTTTTTAATAATTTATTTTAAAAGTACCAAGTTAAGCTAAAAATACAAATAATAAAAAAAAGACAATGATTACAACCCTTCAAAAATTAAGTTTTCAGTAGGGGGGAATTTAGTCATACCTAACAAGACGTTATCGGAAGCACGTTCACCAGACTTTGTAGTAAAGTTGTACCGAATAAGCATCTCTGCAATTACATACTTGATTTCATTAGCAGCGAAATAACGACCAGGACATGCATGAGGTCCAAGACCAAACGTAAGATGGTCTACACCAATGGAAGTAGACTTCATCTTTTTATTGACAAATCGATAAGCGTCAAATTGATTCAACGGACTATCTCCAGTGTAGAACTCACCCGTATTTTCATTAATAGGTAAGAAACATGTATCTCGATGTGCTTGTTCCACAGCACCAACAACAAGACTTCCTTTAGGAATAATTTGACCTGTAGACATGAGAGTATCCTGCAAAGCAAGATGATGCATACCCAATATATCTACGTCGCACCGTAACACCTCTCGAAACAAGGAATCCATTAGAGGGAGTGTAGCAACCGTTTCTGGTGTTCTGTCGTTACCCAAGGTAGCGATTTCCGCTCTTAAATCAGTTACTAGACTAGGACGACAAGCCAACTCATGAATAGCAAAGGAAGCAAAATGAGATGTAGTATGAATACTTGCTAAAGCAATATTATTAAAGTAGTAAGCAGCTTCTTCTTCAGTTCTTGCTTTACCATCTTCTTTAGGTAAATTTAAAACCATGGAAATAAAAGTAGGCTCGTCATCGACTTCCCCGTTTCTGATTTTTTGTAATTCAGGTACCAATAATTTCATAATCACATCCATCTCATGTTCCACTGAATAAAAGTTACGCACGAGGAATTTACCAAACCAGTCAGGGAAGATGCTGAGAAATACACCAGCTGTAATGATCTTTTGTGTAAAGGTGGCCATACTAGCAATCAAGTCTTCATTGTAACCTACTTTACTACCAGCGAAACAAGCACATGAGATATAGGCGATTAAAACTGTCAAGGTCTCCCACACATTTACAGTCTTTTGTTCTCCCTTGTTTAAGGAAAGTTCTTTATCCAATGCAAGTTTTAAAGCGGTTTGAATTCGTTCCGAAAAGACATCGATTTGAGTTTCTTTAAAGTTATGCCTAAGAGGGTATAAAACTATTTCGAAAAATTGATTAGTATAATGTATACAAACGAAAAAAAAAAAAAGACTTACTGGGATGCTTTTCTTTAGAACTGATATCTTCTACAACGTATTTATGTTTATATGATTCATTGACAACTTTAGCAGCAGGTATTAATAATTCAATACCTCGATTGAAATCAAAATTCTTTTGAGACTTCATGACTTCACCTATTAAAGTACCAGTAACTACAACAAGATTATGATGAGCGGGTATTTTAATACTAAAACATGGACCTTCGGTCTCTCTAGCACGATCAAGAAATTTTGCGGGATCTTTTTGAAGATCAAGTAAGTGACCTAAAAAAGGTATGCCGCCTTTTACTAAAGGGGGTAATAAGGCGCGGTCGATCGAAGTTGGTTTCGGTTTAGAATAAAGTCTCCACAGTATAAAAGTGACAGTGGCTGCTGCCGATAGAGTTACCAATTGCTTTTTATGTGTATCATTATTTATTAATGAAAACAGTTTATTGTTTAGAATTGTAATCATAATGTAATTATTTTAATTGATAAAAGAAAGAAAAGAAAAGAAGAAATAGGGGTTCTTTTTATTATATAGTGCTGCCGGTGCCAATTGACGGAAATTGAAAAGTGTTTGGCGGTTTGTGGTTGGCTGGATTTGCGGTTTACTTTTAGCTCAATTAGCGGCTTAATTTTTCTCATTTGGCACCGGCAGCACTGTAAATAAAAAGGGGAGTTTGATTTCCTCGCGCCTGTGTGTGTGTGTGTGTCATGGGGATATATCAACCGGAATACCATGTCCGCGGTTTGAGCATTGTACATTATCCGCGCGCACTCTTTCACCAATCATTTTTTTTCTCTTCTTTAATTTAGTTGCCGGATTGCTCATCAGTGGCTTATTGTTGACAAAAAAAAAGGTAAAAACCAAAAAAAAAAAATATTCTTACATCTTTTTATATTATCACAATGTCTTCTTTAGCTAATTTAATTAATAGTGTAAAAGCTAAAACCGCTAATAATGTTCACTTGAAAAATAATAGTGTTAAAAGAAAAGCTTCTAATTCAAAGTAAATTATTTTACGATTATTTTTAAAAAAAAGTGACGCACTGACCCTTTCTTTCAAAATAGACTTGAGGCAAAACAAAAGAAACAAAAAACAATTATTGAAGCAACACCGAGTATTTCCCTTATACCTAAAAGAGTCAGTGAACCCAATGTCGTTGTATTTGACCCTTCTGTATTATATAAAAAACCTACACTTGAAGATAAAGCATCTAAAAAGAAGTTTTTGGTAAGTTTTTTTTTTTTTTGTGTTTTACAAAAAAGGTGTTGACAACCATTGTTATGCAGGACTCAAGAATTACTACAGCAGAACCTAGTAATGTAGAACAAAAGAATAAACCTACTGCTAAGGAAGCAGAAGAAGAAGTGTAAGTAATGAATGACAACTTCCCTTTTTGATCGTTGCAATCTAATATATTTATTTAGTGAGAACCAAAAACATGATGTAGAATTAAAACAACTTTTATCGACATCTAATATTTTGGAAGAACTTGGTAAAGAAAAAAAAAGTCGAAATACAGGATGATATAAAAGTATTAATTTGTAATATGTAGAGAGAGAGGAAATGTCGTCGAGAGATAAGAGAAAGAGTAATATGAAGAAATTAGAGAGTTTAGGAGCAAAGGCATCAGCTGGACCAAAGATGCCATTGTTTTTGAAATTAAGCTTGGATGAATCTAGAAAGCAAAAGGGTATTGCTAAATTACAAGAGGCCAAGGATTTGGGTATCTATGATAAATCACTTAAGCATCTTTATGTCAAGACCGAAACAAAGACACGTGATCGTAATCCTGGTATTACGAATGGTCTTGGTCGTTTGAAGGGTGCTACTTTGACTATTAAGAAATCTGATATAGAACGTATTAAACGTGAAGGTTCAAAGAAGAAGTCCTTTGGTGGTGGTAAAAAAGGTGGCAAGAGAAAGTAAAATATACCAAAATGCATTAAAAAATAAATAAAAAGAACGGACTTTAGAATATCATAACTACTCCCAAAAGCCACTTTATTTTTTGACAGGCGAAAAAACACACTCCCCATGTTAAAAATTTATTCTTTTTTTTTCCCCTTTTACAATTTTTTACAGTTTTAAGTTTTTGCATAATATGACAAAGTGTAAAACGATATTAGCTTCTACAGTCTCATCACATTTTAGGTAAATACTATTTTCTTCTCGCCTACGTACATACTAAAAAAAAAATAGAAATCAAATTAAAAGAGTGGTTTCGCAGCGAAAAATCAAACCTAGCTTAGTTGGATTTTTAGCAAATGATGATCCTGCAGCGAAACAATACGCAGAACATACAGCGAGCTCGTGTAAAGATATTGGACTTGATTTTAAACTTGTCAAATTAGATAAAGATGCATTGAAATTAAATATTATAAAAGCAAATTCGGATAAAAATATCAATGGTATTATGGTGTATTATCCAGTGTTTGGAAATCATACTGATTATACCTTGAGGAATAGTGTGGATGATTTAAAAGATATCGAGGGGTTGGCTCATAATGCTGTAAATAGTATTTATCATGATCCATCTAAAAAGAAAATTCTACCGTGTACTCCACTTGCTATCATCAAGGTTAGTAGAACTAGTATATTAAAAGAAAGAGAGAAACTGAAATACCTTAAAAAAGATTCTAGAATATATCGGTCAATATAAAAACAGCCTTGTTCATGGAGACCGCTTAAAAGGTCGTACAGTAACAATTATTAATCGAAGTGAGATCGCAGGTCGACCATTAGCGGCACTATTAGCCAAAGAAGGAGCGAATGTTTACTCGGTAGATAAACATAACGTTCAAAAGTTTACCAAAAATGATATATTGGATACAGATTTGGAGTATACGCAAGTGGTACCTAAATCGGATATTGTGATTACAGGTGTACCTGATGCCAATTATAAATTACCAAGCAACCTACTGAAACCTGGTGTCATAGCTATTAACTTTTCAACTTACGCTAATTTTGAATCGGATATTACATCAAAGGCTTCTTATTTCGTTCCTTCGGTTGGTAAAGTTACAGTTGCCATGTTGAAAAGAAATCTATTAAAACTTTATGATTATCAAAATAACAGTAATCAAAACTAATAAAAAATATATACCCCGCATTGTAAAAAAAAAAAATACTTTTTTTTATAAAAAATTTATATTATGTTTGTTTGGTAAATAAAGAAAAAATATATAGGAAAAAAAACTAGGCAAGATTTATGTAAGGGAAGGGAAGAAGCTGATAAAAAAAAGAAGGGGGGATGAGATTTTTTTGTGCGTGTGTGTGTATATATATATATCTAGAAACGTTCCTTCATACGAGCAGAGATAGTACGAAGAGTAGCATACACCTTACCAGGGGGACTACCCAAAATAAGACTGACAACGGCATCACGAGCAATCTTAATATTTTGGAAAGAACCGAGAACATGGATTTTACTATATATCATCAAAATTAGCTTCTTTTTTTTTTTTTCTCTTCTCCTCTCTCTCTCTCTCTTTCGTATATAAAAAAGACTTACGTATCGGCTAAAACAATTCTTGTCTTGCTTGCATTTTCAATTGTGAACTTTGTTTTACCATCACGACCAGCAATACGACCAATAGCACGAGCTAAATGATCACCATGCAAAGTCTTTACATCCTTAATTTCAAAAGTATCCAAGAAAATATCGTCTAATCTTAATAAAGCCATAGCATCCTCTACTTCAAAACCTAAAGCAAAAGCTCTAAGGAAATCAGCACCCTTTTGTAATGATCCCTCATCTTCAGTAGAAGGAGAAGTCTAATAATATACAATTATTACTTTTTGTTAACTTAAATGTCCCTTTTTTCTTTTTTGTAATCCAATATGCTTTACCTTGAGTTCAACAGTCTTGGTCTTGACATTCATTCTAACTTGAAGCTTCATATGTTCAACTAAAGGAGAATAGATTTCTAACCAATGTCTCTTTAAAGGTGACATACGGTGAGGAGGGATAGGAATTTTACGAGAACCTTTTACAACTTTCTGTTAAAAAAAAATTGACAGGGAAAAAAAAAAAAAAAAAAAAAAAAAAAGAATCCCGGGATCGTTAGTTAATCAAGTTCTCGACTGTATTTATGATTGCCTTTTGGTTTCTAGGCAACCACCTTTTTTTATATTGGGAGATCTTGTTTACCTTTAATTCAGCAGCACTGGCAGGAGCAAAATTGGGCTTATCAGAAGATCCTTCTTCCATTGTGACATCGGCTTCAGCAGAACGACTAGGTAAAGCAGTAGCATCAATAATAACATCGTCTTCATCGGCTTGTACTGTCTTTTGAGTCTTTTTACTCATTAAAGTTGGTGCTTTCAGTGATTGTAAAGAAGCCATTTTTATATATATTTATTTATGTATTCACAAAAACCGAGAGAAAAAAAAGGGATATAGAAAAATTTGATTTTAGAAAAAAAAAAAAAAAAAAAAAGCGATAAACCGGTCACGTAAATGCAGTCCCGGCCTTTTTGAGTGTACCTGTGTCCTTTAGATGGAAAAAAAAAGCCATAACATGTAAAAGGTACTCCCGATTGGTATAAGGCTTTTTTGATTATAATAAGAATAGTGATCGGGTCGGTTCAAAATAAAAAGCTAAAGTGCATTTACCTCTTTTTTATAACTAATGTCAAAATTTAAGCATGCATGATTCATAGATACAACCCCAGCCCCGACTCATTTCTGCTATATCTTCTAATCGATATGTGTCAACCGTTTTTTACGAAAATAATACACTGACTTAATAATAATGATTCATTTAGAGATAATTTTTCATACATAAAACTTTTTATTTTTACGATAAAGTTAAGATAACTAGTTATTATAATATGCGCAGTGTATTTTGTGAAGGACGAGTTTATCGATATATCCCCCCCCCCTCTTTTTTTTTACAGCTTGGCAGATATCAATGTCATCATAGATATTCTCAACTGATTGGGCATATCTTTGGCAAGTTTTTCTGACGGCAGAGATTCCGCAACTTTGGTAATCTTGAAACCGTACTTGATAAATGTGTTAATATAAGTGCTCCATGTTTTATGGTACTTGAAATTACAACATTATACAAATTATTGGTTTAGAGTGTCATGTAAAGCCATGATAACTGCCAGGTGCGAAAGAAAACAACACCAGCAGCCTTAGTAGTGCCGTTTTTACAGACCTCCTTTTTTTTCTTAGTGAAAAAGAAAAAAAAAGGAAAAAAATCGCAGCTCTTGATACTCCTTTTCTTTATCTAATACTTGCAAATACTTCCATCCTAATAATAATTCAGCACCTAAACAATAAAATATATTGCATTTAGCCTTTCTCTTCTTTTCAAAACAAACCAATTAGCTTACCTTCTAGTATCAAAAGAAGAGACAAGTATTTATCCCGTGATCACGATATGGATCTTTGCAAAATAGTACAACGAAAGGGACCACTAGTGTAACCTCTAGCCGTGGAATAGCACGTTTAAGTAGATTTTGTTATGAGGATAATTGGAAGTGAAAGCTCCAGCAGCAATGAAATTGCACTCACCCATAGGAAACCCAATTAATACGTCTTCAGTCATATTATTCAGAGGATAGAAGAAGGGAATCGCTTCAGCTTTCCTCCGTGAACAACATACCACCATAAAGTAACCACCAATAAACCCATTATAACAAACCTGCACTTTGAAGACACAAAGTGAAACCTTTTTTTTTTTCACGACCCAGAGTTAAGGATCACCAATAATCTTGTGAGCCATACGACATACGCCGTCTAAAATTTTTGTAACTATTAGTTATTATGGTTATATTAGCTGTCTGTCATATTGTTAAAACAGTATACGAAATTTAATTTTTACCTTTCCCAAAAAAAAACAACACTCTGACTGGTTAACGAGATGAAGATGAACTCTGTCGTCAAAGGAAATAAAAAATCACAAACCCATTACAAATCTTCACCTTATGATCACTATTTTAACCCGTGAGAACCAGTTCTGGTATGAGGATAGAACGAGGTGTGATTTTCAGCCGTAAAGGTCCTTTGCAGTCTCTCATAGTAGCTATATTAACACACCAAAGTACCTAGCTAAGAGTTCTTAGTAACATGGTAATCATTTGGCAAATCATTATAACCAATTTGTAGCTTTGAAATATACCAAGTAGAATGCAGTTTTTGTTTTTCGTGACCCAGAGAGTTAATAGTTGACAATATATTCTATACCTCGCATAAAAGACTTGCTTCGAAAGACCATCACCACCAGCTTAAAAAAAAGAGAGCACTACAAGCTATATAAGTATAGACATTAATAGGATCAGTTATTGGTATCCCCTTTCATCCTTTAATTCTTGCTTACCCTCTAGTACCAAAAAATACATCCAAAAGAGTTACCCATCAAATATAATATTCATATATTGATCGCTTCATGCTTTGGGCAACTGTTTGTCAGTATACCACACCCAAATATAACCACCAAGTATTCATAAAATAATAATACCTCTTTAATAGAGTAACCAGATGGAGTTGGACTATCATGTTACCAAAGGAGAAA
The DNA here is from genome assembly GCA_025201345.1 of Thamnidium elegans. Classification (NCBI taxonomy): domain Eukaryota; kingdom Fungi; phylum Mucoromycota; class Mucoromycetes; order Mucorales; family Mucoraceae; genus Thamnidium; species Thamnidium elegans. The sequence continues at coordinate 297,402 of JAIXMG010000033.1, forward strand.
AAAAAGCCAGATCAACCAGAGGTTTTGCAAATGACAAACTTTTTATAAAGAAATAATACGACGACAGTTAATAAAAAGGGGGTAAAGAGAGAGAAGTACTATAACAACTAGTTTGATCCACGTCTCTGCTATTATAACTCATATTCGACTGTAGAGAGCAGATTGAAGGCCAACTATCCTCATTAATGGTAATATACGTATATGTTATGCTATCGAACTGTTATGTTTTCGCACCAGAGCTTTTATTTCAATTGTGAATCTTATTGGTTATGTTTATAAAAGGGAATAGCGTGTTATTTCGTTCTATAAGAAAAAATAGCGGGTACTTTGTAATGTACAGTTTAAATTTATTAAAAGAGGAAAGGAATTTTTATTTTTTGTGTTAAGTGTGAAGTATAAGATTATTATTGAAGGTGCTTGAGATTCAGCTTGATAGCAGACTAGTTTTTTTTTCAGACAGTCCCAAAGGCAGACTAAAGACAGAGGAGAATACCCTTCCTTTGAAAACCAAGCTAGTCGAGGACCAAGTACGCTTATAATCCAATATTTTTTCTTTTTTTTTAAAAAAAAAAAGGACTGGACCGGTGATGACCATCCTAGTCGCTAGAGTGCTTTCCGGTATCATCACCAAAACGGCCGAGCCAACATCTTTTACTTGAAAACGCCATAGGTATAGAGTAAGAGAGACCGTACACCACAAAGTAACATTTTTTTACATCTAATAACTAGGAAAGTATTAGAGAGAAAGATTTTTTTTTTTAAAAAAGAAAAAGAAAATTAGCATACCTAAAAGTCCATGTATTTCTCAAGAGAAGATATAAGCAGAGTAAACCAAGGCCTTATAGGAAAGAAGAGGACCAACCATATAGAGCAGCCAGATTATTTTGAAGTAGTGGTAGAATATTCTTTTTTTTTTGAGAATAAGGAGCGAAAAAAGACTGAAAAAAATCATCTTTATACAGAAAAGTACATGTTCCAGTACGTTCTTTTTTTTTTTTATCTTTTTTTTTTCATGTGATCATTTAATTAGTTACTTCCATAAATGTTCATGTAAACAAAAGACTTTTTTTTTTTTCTCATAAAATAAAAAGATATATCAGTTTATTGCTAGGGAAAATTCGTATGATTAAATCGGTATAGATACAGATTATATTTTTAGTATATTTTTCTTTACAAAAAAGCGAAAAGTATTACTTGGGATGTAAATACATAAATGTCACTTTTGCTATATATAAAAAAAGCACGCTTTTTTTTTATATACGCATCAAAATCATACAATCGTTCATAAGCAAAAAATAATAAAATGAAGTTTCTACACCTCTTCTATTTGCGGGATTCTATGAGAAAACTTGTATAAAATATGGCTCCTGACTTTACACTGTAGGTTTATGTTTTAACATAAAAAAAAGGCAAACACTGAAAAAAGACAACCAAAACTTTTAAAATAATAACTGGAAAAAATATTCTTATTTATTGTTTAAATAATAATAGACAAAAAAAATATTGAAACTTCTTTTAGTTCTCAAAATAACCATTTAGTTATAATGATTAACAGGATCAACCACGAGAAGGTAGAAGTTCATCTGATCCCAAAAAAAAACACCTAGAAAGATGCTGTCGACTCTCACTCTTACGTGATTGGCGCAAGATGACCGTGGTAAGCCATTTGAGCTGTGCAAAGGGGTGACCCTCAAAGGAATAAACTTCCCCTTTGCCGATGTCCTGTTGCTAGGTAACTTCAAGACCACATTACTTCGCGCAGACTACGTGTCTGGCTACGCACGGGCGATAACGCTAACGATAACGCACTGTGTGGTAGTCCTCGGCGCAGTAAAGAAGAGAAAAAAAGGAAAAGGGAAAAAATGCTGTTTATATAGTCCACAAAAAGGAGGCGCAGCATCGGATCGTAAAAGCTGAAACATACTTGAAACTCTTTGAGAAGCGTACTTTTGCTTGCTCCTTTTTTTCATACTTACTATAGTAGTATTGCCATATCTTGTATCGAGATATAAACTATATTGATATCTCTGGAAGTTAGATAAAGAGATAAAAGTGGATGTACTGTATAAATATGAAAAGAATAAGAATAAAATAAAGGGAAACTATGTCTAATTTGTACTAGTTATTTTCCCTTTTTTTGCATGATTTGTTTACTTTGCGAAAAAAAAAAAAAAAAAAAAAAAAAAGCACAAATTAGACATACTCTCCCTGTTATAAATCAGAGAGCTAATTAATAACAATAAAAAAGTAATTTGCCCTAATTTATTCGAAGAAAATGTATAAACAAAAATATAATAATCGAAATGATAAATAACATAAATAAAGATGAAAACACGACAATTTCATGTATGATTTACAGAAAAATTATATTTAAACGTAGTATCTACCATAGACTCAGTATTTATTATTTATAAAAGTGACTCCTTTAATATCTCTTTTTAAACTTAATATCCAGCTCATAAGTAGCAATCACCACCATACCCGTAGACACTACTCTATCCTTATGAATAGAATTTTGAGGTGTAGTCCAACTGTACTTTCTCACTGTTTAAATAATTTAGTAATTGAGTTTGCCTTGATTTATAATTACTTACAGAGCATAGAAAGTAGTACACGATGTTCATTAAGACTAAAATTCATCCCGATACACTGTCTACCGCCATATCCAAAAGGTAACCAGCTGATTCCATTCTCTACGTTCGTTTCTGCTTCTCCTCCAGGTGCAAATCTATCTGGGTTAAATTCGTGACTGTTTTTCCAGTATTTATCGCTATGATGGATGTTAAAAATGCTGACGTTAACTAACGTTCCCCTGGGAACAAATGTGCCTGACAGTTCTGTATCTTCTGTTGCTACGCGAGGGTCAACGGTAGGGATAGGACCGTTGATTCGCATGGTCTATAGCATTGTTACATACAGATAAAGAAACTGCGATGGCTAGTATAATCTTACCTCCTTCATAATCTGGCTGATATAATCCATTCGCTTAGTTTCTTCTACTGTAGGGAAAACATCAACTGGTTCATTTCCTAAAATTGCAACAGCCTCTTCTCTTGCTCTTTGTTGAATTTCCTAAAAAAAACAGTACATTGGTTTATTTATTTATTTTATTATATATTTGACTATTTTACTTGATTTTGTGCCAAATAATGAATGGCAAAAGAAAGTACACTAGAAGTTGTATCATGACCAGCCAGAAAAAATGCACAAATATTGCCTTTTAATTCTAAATTGGACATGACACCTTCACCTCTATTTTCACTTTCCAACATCAATGTTAATAAATCTTTTTCGTTTTCTTCTAACGCACCATTTGAAGTTCCAACTCTTAAAAGTAACTCTCGTTTGCTTTCAATGGCGTTATCGATCATACTTAATAATTTATCCATTTCCTTATGAGCTTGAACTCTTTTGGGAAACAACCAAACGTACTCTCGATCCAGTTTAGGAAAGATAAAGAATAAGGGTTCGTCAATACTGGTATTCACTTTTTCGTACGTCTTTACCCAATCATTATTTAAATCATTGATAGCATTAAAGTCGAAACCTAACATCCTCAAAGATCCATTAACATATGTAAGTATATATACAAAACACTAAATCTCTTTTTACCAAATCCCGCTTTGCCGATAGCATCTAAAGTCCACCTTCGCATTAAATCCGTTACATTAATAATTTCATCCATATTTTCCATAGCTACAAACATTTCCTGGGTTAACTGTCCAAACAGTTTAACTGGCATAGATCTACGAAAAGCCGGACTTGCAACTTTTCTTTGAGATTTCCACATCGCTCCTTCAGACATGATCATATTTTCTCCCGTAATAAATCTTGTAAACAATGTGTTCTCTACACCTTCAGTGACAGGATACTTTGGAAAAAGATCTGCAATAAAAAAAAAAAAAAAAAAAAAAAAAAAAAAAAAAAAGAGATCAGCATACAAAACCTCCTCTTTTTCATATATAAATTAACCTTGTTTAAGTAAAACTCGTTTTGCGTCTTCCGGATTACATACATAAAGTTCCCAACCGTATCTCCCAGTTTCCTATAATTCTCAATTATTTTTCTGTTTCTTTATATATAAAATTGTTGGTGCAGTGCATACCAAGAAAAGTCCATTACTTTTAGGAGAATCAATAAGAGGGATTACAACTCGATACGCACGTTCCCAAAAAGACTCTCCTGTAAACAAAGACCGAAAGACGCTAAAGAAATTGATATGGGGGATATGACGAAGTTGTTTAGGTGGTTTCATCACTTTTTCTCTAAAGAGGTAAATCAATGATATGATGACAGCTGCACTGATACCTATCGATTTATTCTTTTGAAGTCTCGGTATTATATGCGTATTGTAAAAATTCATAGCATATTTTAATTGTTGTTGTAAAGTGTAGGTCATGTACAGGAGAAAGAAAGAGTAGTTTGGTTCGTTTAAAAATGTTTTTTTTTCTATTCTTTTATTTTTATTTTTATTTTTTACGTCGCGTGATAACCAAACCCATATGTAATACATTATAAAATAAATATGTTGTAAGAAGCGGTACACACATGTAAGGAATATTAAAACAGTAGGTATCATATGATAAAAAGGGAGATGTTGTTTTCATATAGTAACTTACTATTTTTTCTTAGTAGGATCCTCTCTTTTTTTTTTATATATAGGTTGGAATATATATATGCGTATAATGCAACCGAAATCGGCATACTGTAACTAAAATTCGCTACTTATTTATTCTTCAAGATTAATAGAAACCTTTTGAGATCGATCGATTCTAATGCTTGAATAGGTCATACGATCGTTGCATAATGATAACGTTGTCTACACCGAAAGAATTTACTTACTAGCTTCGTAAACATATCTATTCATGTGATAACTATGCAACGATTGCATGTTTTTATCTACTATTAGGGCCATTAATTTATACCAAGTAAGCAGATTATATATATATTTATTAAAAGATGCAACATCTATCAATTAAATTAACAAGGCATAAAAAAAAAGCTAAAAGTATAAAAAAAAACCAGTATATATTTTCTAGTCAAACTGGATGCTAGGTATACATTCTAATCTAAAGTTAAATAAAGCGACAGCTCAAGTTTTGTTCTTGAATGCTTTTTCAAAAGCAAATCTTGTTTCTTATAGTCGAGCTTTCTGTTACACATACCAGAAAGACTCTTTGGCTGACTTTAGATGTAGAGACCCTGGCGAGTAAAACACCCAATAGATGAATAAAAAAACTCTTTATCCACGTACTTTTTTTATTAATCACGCACAGAAATAGAATACGGCCACAACTTTCACTTCATCTAAACGATTATTGCCCTCCCTCTTATCTTTGGGGAAGAAGGCCTTGTTTTTTTTTACAATGCAAAACATCCCCCTCCGGGCCCTTTTGGTCTCCGACTATTCACACATTTGAGCTCTTTAGACTGGTTAAGAAAAACAAGAAAAAAGAATCATCAGAGTAAAAAATCGAACTGCGCCGCAAAAAAAAAACCGCAGCAAAAAGTATATAAAGGAAGCTTTATAAATTATTTATGCAAAAATAAACAAAAGTTAAATTTATATTATAATATGCCTCGTAAAGTCGCCTTTAGTGGAAAGCAAAAAAGAGTTCAATTATATGAAAGGAACTTGAGAAAAGCAGAAAAAGGTAAATAAAAAAGTTTTTATTTAATAAATTTTTTTTTTAACCCCACCCTCACCCTTGTACAAATAGCCAGCACACTTGATGAAGGATCATTTGATTATCTTCAGAAAAATATCACTTTAGATCCTGGTATTGAATTAACCGAAGAATTCTTACCTAATGTGGTTCGTAATAGTAGGTTAAGTACTCACAAATTAGTGAGCGAAGAACAAAAGTAAGCAACACATATAAAAAAAGTCTTTTTTTTTTTTCTAACGTTTTTTTTACGTAATAGATTATATTCTGTATTCGAAAAATTATCAGAAGAAGAAATTGAATTTGAAAGATTAAAGAGTATGAGACCTTTAAAACAATTACCCAAGGTAAAAAAAAAAAAAAAAAAAAAAAAGATACAAATAGTAAAAGTTTCTAAAAAAAAACGCGTATATAGGAGGCTTTGGAAGTCTCTACAGAAGAATTTCATGACTTTATCGATTTCCCAAAACGTCCTCGTTGGAGTTACGAAACGTCAAAACATCGTCTCGAAACACAAGAACGATCATATTTTGAGAAATGGGTACAGGATGTAGAAGAAAAATATCAAGGACAACAATTAAGTTGGTTTGAACATAACTTGGAAGTGTGGCGTCAATTGTAAAGTATTTATATAGATATATGTATGCTTAGACTAACGAATGTAAATAGATGGAGAGTATTAGAGATTAGTGATGTTATTTTAATTGTCATGGATATCAGAAACCCATTACTACACTTTCCTCGTTCCTTATATAACTATGTTACCAAAGATTTAAAAAAGAAAATTGTCGGTATCTTTAATAAGGTTGATCTTGTTTCAGATTTTACCGTGTTTGCTTGGAAGAAATATTTTGAGGAAGAGTTTCCTGATTTACGTATCGCAACATTTAGTTCTTTACCAAAAGATTCTAGTTTAGTTGATGATACAGATCCTCGATGTAAGTTTTCTTAATTTATATACACGCAAGTTAAAAAAAAATTGTATACACTAATATACTTTTTTTTTAAAAAAAAAAATTAGATGCACATCGAGTTCAAAGTAAAAAACAAAAGAAAACTTATTATCAACCTCCTGGAGTACAAAATATTTTATCTGTTTGTCGTGACACAGTAGGTGAATCAGGTGATCATATCGACTGGAAATCACTTCTTGCACAATACAATGATGAAGATTGCAAAAATCTAACCAGTATAGGTATTTACTTGTAAAAAAAAACACAGGCCCCCCAATATTAAATCAATACTTTAAATTAGATGATGAGATCAATAAATTACAACAAGAATTAACAGAAAACCAAGAAAATACACGTTGTTTAACTTTAGGTTTTGTTGGTCACCCTAATGTTGGTAAAAGTAGTTTAATTAACAGTATTACCCGAAAGGCAGTAGCTAGTGAAAGTAGCACACCAGGTCATACCAAACATTTTCAAACCATTCATATCTCTGAAAAAGTAAGACTTTGTGATTCACCTGGTCTTGTATTCCCTGCATTAATTCCCAAGGGACTTCAGGTAAAGAAACATTTTTTTTTTTAGGCTTGTGTATTTATTTATTTTATAATTAGATTATTTCCGGTATGTATCCTATTTCTCAAGCACAAGAACCATTTAGTGCTATTAGATTCCTTGTAAGTAAAAAAAAAAAGTGTTATTTTTTTTATTCTGTACTAATATATATATATATATGTATATATTTCTCAGGCCGAACATATTCCTTTACAAAAAATCTTAGCATTAAAAGTACCTGCAAGTTGGAAAGCAAGTGACGAATTAAATGAAGATGAAGAATACCAATGGTCTGCATACTCAATTTGTGAGGAATTTGCAGAGCAAAGAGGATACCATACAGCTAAATCTGCTGGCCCCGATGTCAATCGAGCAGCCAATACCATTTTAAGGTTCACAGCAGAAGGTAGAATTTTATTATCATTTAAACCGCCCGGATTCTTTACTAGTACCAAGTACAAGGACCTTCAAATTCAAGAAGCTGAAGTAAAACGTCAGACTCCTCCTCAAGAAAAAGAAGAACCTGAATCTAAGTCGAATGATTATATTAGAAAGAACTTGTTACAAGGTCGAAATGCATTTAGTGAATTATCATTATCTGATCTAGAATAATAATAATAAAAAAACGCGTAATGCAAAAGTAACATATTTTTAGTTGGCGCCTTTTTTTGTCCTACTTTTTTTTTTTTTTTTTTATGTGTTCTGCGAAACTGTCACTAAGCAACAAAATAAAATTAAAATTTGACATGACGTTTTGAGCAATTGACATTCAGCATTTAAGTACATATCATGACATAAGGACTCTTTCTTTTAGAACGCGATGGTATCCTTTTTTTTTTTTTTTTTTTTTTTTAGTTCGCCGACGGGGTTTTTAAAGTATATATGATCTCATACAGACGTCATGCAAAAAAAAAAAAAAAATTATATGCAAGTCAAGTTTCAAGAAATAATTTTCACTATAAATACAAGGTCTTTTTTTTAAAAAAATAGCAACATTATTCTCTTTTCCCATCAAGAACTAAAAACTAAATATGCCCGCTGATCAATCCACTAAAGTCGTCTACAGAGGTACTGACAACACTGAATTCTTCGTTATTGCCAACGCTGGTATGGTAAACAAGTACCGCAGCGACAAGTCCACACCATTAATTGACGTGGTTCAATCATTTGATATCTTTACTACTAACACTGGCGGTAACACTGGTGAAGCCATGAGTCCTTCCAAGGGCCTTTTGGAATCTTCTTTTAATACTTCTAACGAGGACGAAATTGTCAAGACTATCATTGAAAAGGGTGAAGAAAAGGGTTATTAAATTTCTAAACTCTTCTATATCTTTTTTTGTACAATATATATAAAAAAAAACTTCTTGCACATACTTTTTACAAATAAATAAATAAATAAAAAAATCTTTTTTTTTTTCTCTCTTAAATGTAGTGTACATAAGAATACAGTTATAATCAGGGTTCAAGAGGGTTTTTGATAAAAACGGAAAATAAAATAGACCGCGGGGTTGAACAAATGTATCTTTGTAATCCGAGGAAGACGGAGTTAAGTACGGTAAAAGACGGTAAAAGAAGAATGCTGCTAAATCAAAAGTATAATTAAGAATAGAACCAGACTTTTTATTTGTAACAATAAGTATTTGTATATTTATCGCGTTTATTTGTTAGATGGAATAAAAAAAAAAAGTAGGGGGGATTTTAATTCGGTATGAAAGTCTAGATTATATATCTTTTAAGGTTGTATAAAAAAAAAACTTTATTTATGGGGGGAATATATATATATATAATACAGAAAATAAAATAAGAGAAGAGGGGGGGGGGGAGAGGGTATAGATATGTTACAAACAATAGGTTGAGAGAGATATATTATAAAACAAATATTTTTTCTTGAGTAGGAACAGTTGTAGCTACATTTGCCCAACCAAAGGAACGTTTCACTGCTTGTTCCCAGCCATTACACATTTTAGTTCTTTTTTGTTCCGTAATAGATGACTGGAACAAAGTTCTTCCTTGTTGATTAATTCCTTTTAATTCTTCAAAGGACTTCCAAATACCCACAGCAAAACCAGCAGCAATAGCAGAACCAAGAGCAGTTGTTTCTCTCATCAAAGGACGATCAACATCAATGCCCAATATATCAGCTTGAATTTGCATACATAGATCAGAATTAGACATACCACCATCAACCTTTAAAGAACGAAGAGGACTACCAGAATCTTTATTCATAGCATTCAAGATAGCATGGGATTGATAACAAACAGCTTCTAAAGTAGCTCTGCAGATATGTTCTAATCTAGTGAAATGAGTAATACCGCATATGGTACCACGCGCATCTGATCTCCAATAAGGAGCAAACAAGCCTGCAAAAGCAGTGACAAAATAAACGCCAGCAGTTGTGTTTACACTAGCAGCTAAAGCATTTAATTCTTCTGTATCAGCAATGACACCGAGGTTATCACGTAACCAATTAATAGAAGAACCAGCAACGGCAACCGATCCCTCTAATGCATATGCAGGTGATGCATCACCAAATTTATAAGCAACTGTAGTTAATAAACCATTTTGAGATTGAACGGGGTTTGGACCAGTATTGAATAACATGAAACAACCGGTACCATAAGTACTTTTAGCATCACCCGTTTCAAAACATTGTTGGCCAACTAAAGCTGCTTGTTGATCACCAAGGCAACCTGCAATAGGTACTCCCATTAATGATCCTTCAATCATGGTACCATATACTTCAGATGAAGAAACAATTCTAGGTAATAAAACTTGTTCAAAACCAAAGAAACTGGAATTATTGTTAATATGAATTGAGATGAGAGAGAGATTTTTTTTTTTTTTTTTGTATTCCTTACTCGATACATTCAGGGCTCCAGTTTAATGAATGAATATCCATTAGCATGGTTCTACTAGCGTTTGTAACATCTGTAACAATAACACCGTTATGATCTAACCCACCTGTAAGATTCTATATATAAACATATATAATTTAGTATGGGAATGGGAATTATCGGTATCTTTTTTTTTTTTAAGGGATAAAAAAAAAAAAAAAATTACTATAAAAGTAAAAAAACCAATTGAACCACTTACATAAATTAACCAAGTATCTACAGTACCAATACGCAATCTATTTTGACTTTGAGCTTGCGATACGACAGGAATATTGTCTAGAAGCCAACGTAATTTAACAGCAGTAAAGTAAGTAGTTAAAGGTAATCCACAGACATGTTTCAAAGCGTCAACACCTTTTTCAGATTTAGAAGAGAGATATTTAACTGTATCGATGGTACGAGCATCACTCCAAATAATAGCAGGGTATAATGGATGACCTGTCATACTGTCCCAAGTAATTAATGTCTCTCGTTGGTTAGTTAAACCAATACATTCTATATCTGATGCTTCGTAACCCATTAAACCTAATTTACGAATAGCGTGTTCAATACAAGTATGTACTGAATCTAATAAATCATAAGGATCGTGTTCAACCCAACTAATAATGATAATGTTAAAAAAAAAAAAAAAAAAAAAAAAAGTTTTATAAGAATATATAGAACATACCCAGGTTGAGGGAAGTTTTGTTCAAATTCCATTTGATGTGATGTAACAATAGTTCCAGCTTCATCAAAGATAACAAATCTCGTAGAAGTAGTTCCTTGGTCTATAGATCCGATAAATCGAGGCATTATATATATATATAATTTAAAAGAAAAAGAAAAAAAAAAGGTAATTTCTTACTTTTTTTAAAAGCGGATATTCGCTATTTATATATGTGAAAATCTTTTTTCTTTTTTAAATCGGAGTAAGAATATCATTTCCTTTTTCTCACATGACAAAGACCATGATTGGTTCTTTTAACCAGTTGAAAAAGGATGAAAGTTTAGTTGTAACACCAATAGGCGGTTTTTTTTGTATATAAACATAATGTGCGGGAAATAACTTTTGTTCTGGACTTTTGTACAATTTCCCCTTTGTTGTTTCGATCAATCTATCTATCTTTAAAAAAAAAAAAGGTAGATTTTCAATCATTTTCAAGTCACCGTGCACACATTTCTATAAAGCTTTAGTAAGGTACAATAAAACATGTAATAATAATAAGAAAAATCAGCTATTAAAAGAAATATTTCTTAGTAATTGTCAAAGGCTCTTTTTTTTTTATCATTTGGAAATATGTAATCCGTGAAATTAAAAAGTTATCCCTTGCGATTGGTACATAACCTTGCTTTCGGGTCTAATTTTTTTTTTTATATTGCATGCAGAGCTTTACAGTACTTGCGGCATAGGTTGGATATATATTTGTACTTTAAATCACGTTATTTGAGACTAGTATTTTGATACAATTTCAGTAAAAAATGAGACGTTCATTCACATATATAAAAAAAAAAGAACCTACTGCATGAAATAAGATGGAAAAATAAGTAGTTACAGATGTGTCCCCTTTTTTACTGTAAATCTATATTCTAGTAAGTTTTTTTTTTTTTTTTTTTTTTTTTTTTTCCTTTTTTGTATGATATGTGTATATCTTTAAAAGAAGCTTATACCTTATATATGTATTCCTCGTTTATTAGCTTTTTTTTTATTTCTTTATCATTGTAAAGTATATCTTGTGTAGCAACTTTGAGAAGCATGAGCTTGGTCATTGTGTTTAGGAATTGGTTTTAAAAATGTGCATCAAGAGATGTTTGGCACAAGAACAAGTATGTAAGAAGTAATATTTCGTACTTTTCTTCCTTTTCTTCTGAACGTGTGAATTGACTGTGTATCCCTTTTGTACTTGACATACCGCTTATAGAAGATCACTATTGTCCCAGCGTACGGCGATAAAAAAAAAAAAAGGTGACCAAGAAAGACGGATGCTAATGGTGGCTTAAGTTGCCTGTCGTTGTATGTTGTGATACCTTCCATCCTGGTGTCTTGTGGCATATAAGGGATTTTGAAGCGCTTACCTGCAATATCGAAAAGTGTGATAAATCCAAGCCGTTGGATATAAAAAATGCAAAGAAGGAAAAGGCATGTGGCACGAATTGAAGTAATCGTGACAGGGAGGTATCTACAACAAAAAAAGATAATAATAACAAGTGGGCGTTTTAATTTTATTTTTGCCAATGGTGCCTATCAAGACCTAATCATATATTCGAATGCTAAGAAACTATAAGAAGAACACTAGTTTAAGAACATGGCGTTACAAGTCATCCCTTTTCAGTTCGATGAACTTTGCTACACCTGATCATCCTTTACTATATTTTTTTTTTTTTTTTTTTTTTTTTTTTTGCAACTAATGAATAATGAACTAAGTCAGAAACAAAGATGCCTATTTGTAATTATTAAGACCACCAATTGAGGCTGTATGCACTGTATATACTAAAGTTCGTTTAAATAAATGGAACTTACTGTTATTATATTATTCTGTAACAGTTTTCAAACCTTCCGTTATTCTCTAAACATATATATATATTTTTTTTTGGAACATGTGAAGAGCTTATAATAATAACATTTGTATTTTTTTTTTAGCAGTGCTTCTGTACATATTCACTTGAACTTTTTTTGTAAACAAAGATTGGTAGCAGACCCTGTAAAAAAAATGACAGTGTTACTATTTATGCACATGATTTTGTAACGTTCTGGTAAACGTCGTACCAAAAAGATATCTTATTTTCGATATTGTACACAATAGATCTAGTTATAAATTTCCCCTTAAATTTATTTTAGAAAACCGCATTTTAACATTATGTTGTGTTACGTATGACAACTACTGGAATATTTTCAAAGCGAAACAAAATAATCTGTGATGTGTGTTGAATTAAATGAATTTTTATCAAGTAGAAACTAACCTGACATAACTTTTTAGAAAAAAAAAAAGTATTTAATTTTTATTTCTTCAACTATAGAAAAACTTTTTTTTTCTTTTAACATTAAAAAAGGTACAAGCTCATTTGACATGTTCTTTGACATCTCAAACGCTTTAAAAAAGAGTTTAAATATTTCAATGTATAAAACGTTAAATCCTTTTTTTTTTTTTTTTTTTTTTTTTGGTGTATCCTTGAACAAGATTGCCCACATGTTTCTTTTAAGTAGATCTATAATCCCTGTAATTGAAGCCTATTTCTCTCCCCTGTCTTTCCTGTTATAACTTCATACAAACAACAAAAGTTCGCTCTTCTATTTAAAACATAAAATAAAAAAATCTATTGTAAAAAAAGACTACATACTAGTGCAATCATTGAATCTTTTTATTATTACGCAAAAAAAATAAAATATGTTAGATCTGTCTTTAATCTAAACGGAGTGAAGTATGAAATGTGTGTGCGTGCGTGATTGTAAGTGTAATGTGTGTGCAAAAATTCATTCCGAAAAAGTTGTATAATATAAATATATATAGTTTGATTTTATCTTGGAGTACACATATCAGGTCTACAATGGCTAGTGAAATCAGCTTTATCGGACTCGATCTGTAAAGTAGAATGATGTACACCATAAATATCACAGATGATTTGTTGACTCTTGGCCAAGATATCATCATAACTAGTCTTATCTTGAGAGACTGTAATATGTGCAGTTAAAGCACTTTTACCGGGACTTAAAGCCCAAATATGTAAATCATGAACAGCAACTACACCTGGAATTTGCAAAATGGATTTCTCAATGGCTTCAGGTTGAATATGTCCAGGTGCTCCTTCCATCAAAACTGCGATTGAATCCTTTACCAAATGATATGTTGTATAAAGTACAATAATGGAAAACACAAATGTACAAATTGGGTCCACAATAACATACTCAGGTTTAAAGATTAAAATAATGGATGAAATAAGTACACCTAAAAGAAGAAGAAAAGGACAAGTTAGTTTTTTTTTTTTTTTTTTAAGTAACATTATATATATTTTTTCACTTTACCGACAGATGCGAGTAAATCTCCGAGTACATGAAGCGCAGCTGCTCTGAGATTAATATTGGATTCCTATATATAATTGTTAGTATACAAAAGAAAACTTGAAACTTCTTTCTAAGCCTCTGGTTTTACCTTATGATCATGGCCATGACTATGAGCTTCATCATCTCCGTGACTATGTCCATGATGATGATTTCCACCTAAAACAACAGCAAGACTAAACAAGAAAAGTATATATTAGTTTTTTTTTTTTTTTTTTTTTTTTTTTTTTTTTTTTTTTTGTAAAACTTACACTACGTTCACTAATACACCAATTGTAGCAGTGATACACATCTATATTTGTTGTGTTGTGTAAGGATAAACGGTACACAAAATAAAAAATATTTTTCAAAATAATACTTACAAGCTTAGCATCAATAACTTGAGGATTTTGAAGTCTTTCAATAGCTTCCTTTACTAAGAATCCTGTCAATACCCAAATAGTTAAAACTGATACAAGTGCGGCAATAACTTCTGCTCTATGAAATCCAAATGTATGCTCTAAAGAAAAGAAAAAAAAATCGGATTAGTCATTTTCATAAAAAAAAGTTGCATTCACTATTTGTTTACTCTTTGTTGGTGGTTTTTCTGCCAAATAAATAGCCGCAAGGGCAACAATGAAACTTGCAACATCCGATAGTAAATGGAAAGCGTCAGACATTAAAGCTATTCATATAAAAAAAAATTAGGGGGAGGGATTTTTTTTTTTCGCTAGTGTTTGTTGTTGTTACCAAGTGAGTTAGCGAAATAACCGGCAATCAATTCTGTAGCAAAGAATACGAGAGCAATAGAGGTTGCAATAGCAAGACGTCTTTTGGTTGATTTGGCCGAGGAATCCTCTTTTGTGTTCATGTTGGAACAAGTGTTTATTATACCTACGCTTCCATGGTTATGTCCATGTTGAATCAAAGGTGAACGTTCATTACTATGATCGTGTGCGTGTGCGTGATTGTGTCCCATTTTCTATCTATCTATTCTTTTTTTTTTTTAAAAAAAAAATCTATAAGGTATTCAAGAGAAAGAGAGAAAGAAGGAGAAAGAAAAAAAAAAAGAGGCTTAAAAGGAGATGGGCCTTTTTTTTCCTTTGTGTAATCATACGTATTTTACCTTATTCAGTCAGAGACGGAGTTGTCTAGTCTGGTCTACCAGTGAGAGAGGGTACTTATTGGCATTGTCCTTTTTATTAATAGTTTTATTTTCACCCCTTGCTTTCAAGGTACAACGAAGGGGAGAAACAAAAATAAATACCTCAATAAAAAAAAAAAAATAAGAAAAAAAATTGCATGAAGCACAAAAACACCTTTTTAAAAATAATCATATAAAAGATGACCAATAGATACACATAATGTGTAAACCGTGCCAAAGATAACTCAGTATATTGACTGCTGTTTTTACGATTTGCTTATTTCCCCTCAACATTGTAGCTTAGAAAAGAAAGAAATAGCAGTCTATTCCTTTACTCTATTTTATTATATTATTTAATTAAATGTCTGCCATCCCTGTTTACCAATATACTCCTTTACCTGCCTTAGAAGTAAAAATTACGATACCTTTCGACGACTATGAAGCATATATTAAGAAAGAACCAGAGGTTCGTGGTGTTACGTGGGTATATAAATCCTATAGCTGCGCTTCTGGACTTCCTATTGAATACATAGATAAGTCTGAGTCCTGGTCCAAGTATTACCAATGTCATCGTGCTAGAGCACCTAGAAAAAGAACACGCGACGAGATGGGAAATTCAACTAAGAAAAGACCAGTTCAAAAAGAATAAAAAAAAAATCGATTGTAAGGCCAAGTTTCAAGTTTCTTTTGGTCCTGCCGACCCTTCTAATGTAAGTATTAAGTATCCTTGTCAACACAACCATGTAATTGGAAGTTTCGAAGACATGAAGCATCTTACGCTTTCTTCTGCTTTGAAAGAATTGACTGAATCCCAATTAAGCCTTGGTTATGATAAGCGTGATGTGCGTGTATCATTACAAAAACACTTCTCACAAAGTGCTACTTCAACTCATCCTGATCATTTTGTACACGCAGACAAAATTTACAATATTTATCGCAAAATTCAACAACAATAGTATACATTGAAAGATAATCTGTTTGAGGACCTATCTAATGAAGGCTACTCGACCTATAAGTCTCCCAGTTTCTATACGAGCTTCTGTATTTTATTTTACTTCTGATATTCCTTTACGTATTATGTATTAACCTTTGTGATTAATACATGATGCACAGATAATGCCTTTCAAGAAATTTAAATCACAATACTTATGTGCTCTATTATAGAGTTTGCATTTCATAATTTTAAATACTACAAACTCTTGTTAAGAAGAGTAATCTACGTCCTCGACTATTATACGTATCGACAGAAATTTCAACTTGAGACTGTCGATATCACTGATATATTAAAAATATAGGTATTGCGTATGATTGGCAACAACCATGAATATTTCTACACCTTTCGTCCCGCTACTTTCTTCTTCTTTTCTTTTATTATTATTGTTGTTACTTTTCTTGTGCTTAATTGGGCAGCTTCAGACTACAATCTTGCTAATTTCCCTAATAATATTTCTTTTTTTTTCTTTTTTTTTTGGCAGACAAAAAGAAGGCGAAGAACATTACAAATCTTTAAGTATGTCTAACCCCTAATAATTATGTACATGTACTAATATCATTTAACGCATAGTATAATGTTTAAAAGTTTGCTCAACTTGTTTAGATGGTAGAAAGATTTGGCACAGAGACGTAAACGCCGCCATAAACATTAAAGGTATCAAAATGGACTATATCTATTCTCAATACGATATTAAATCCAGACATCCATCACTATTCCGCGGTACACCACCAGCTGTAATTTTACCTACAGCCGCCAGCCCAATTGGAATATCTTTCTACACTTTAAAAAAATCACGTTTTTTTGGAGTGTTTTAGGGCTGTCCTGTTTTTATCAGATCCAAATTGTCGGTCATTCAAAGTTAATTGGTTATTTCTTTAAATAATCCGCACGTTTTTTTTTTCCCTTTTTTTTTTATTAACGCGAACTCTTTTTTTTTCTTTTTTTTCTGTTGCTGTTTTCTATAACAAAATGGCTACAATGAAAAGAAGACATATTCCTCTATCAGAGAAACAACCAGACTATGATAGTCTGATAAATGATGAATATAACGATAGTTTCAAAGAAAAGACTCATAAATATCAACCTCAACCTCAACCTATTGTTTATTCTTCCAACAAGGTAAGATGGCAATTTTTTTTAGAAAAATAGAGATGAACGGAGAGAAATAATACTTTATATATAGAATATCGCTTTTTTACAAAGAAACCAACATACTATTATTACTATTATCTTGACACTATTATCATTCTGGACGAGATTTAGAAAAATCACACTTAGTAAATCTGTTGTATGGGACGAAGCACATTTTGGCAAGGTAAGAAGGGTCCCCTCCCTCAACCAAAAAGCGTGTAACATATATTAATTAGATAATCCATATAGTTTGGATCACATTATTTAAATCATGATTTTTATTTTGATGTTCATCCACCACTTGGTAAAATCCTTGTTGGGTTCTCTGGCTGGATTGGTGGATATAACGGTTCATTCAATTTTGATTCCGGTGCTACTTACCCAGAAGACGTCAACTTTGCTTGTATGCGTATCTTTAACGCGTTCTTTGGTGCCATGATGGTACCCGTAGCTTATTTAACTGCTGTTCAATTAAAAATGTCTTTAATGGCTTCTCTTTTGACTGCTACTATGGTTTTACTCGGTACGGTTATATATAAATATATATAAATATAATCAAAAAATACTCTAACACTTTTTTTTTTTAAAAAAAAAAATAGATAATGCTTACCTTACCATTAGTAGATTTATCTTGTTGGATTCAATGCTTCTTTTCTTTACCTGTACCTCTCTCTATACGTTAACTACTTTCCATAACTTACGTTACGAGTAAGTTTTTTATACTAAAAAAGCATATATTTTTTTTTTACCAACACATCATTTATCATTATAGATCTTTCTCTGTCAAATGGTGGACCTGGCTCTGTTTAACCGGTGCCTCATTAGGCTGTGTACTTAGTGTCAAATGGGTCGGTCTATTTGCCGTAGCCGTCGTCGGTGTCTACACAGTGGAAGACCTCTGGCAAATGTGGGGTGACTTACAGATGCCCAAAAAAACCTACTTTAACCATTGGATTGCTCGAGTTATTGGTTTAATTATCATTCCTGCTATTATTTACATTAGTAGTTTTATTATGCATTTTGCTTTATTGTATAGAAGTGGTCCTGGAGATGCTCAAATGAGTTCTTTATTCCAAGCTAATTTGGAAGGAAATTCCATGTCTGATAACCCTCTCGGTAAAGTTTTTTTTTTTTTTTTTTTTTTTTTTTTTTTTTACGTGTGTAGTATTATTTTACTTATATAGAGCTATATATAGAAATTGCATATAATTCCAAGTTAACTTTCAAAAATGCTGGATACGGTGGTGGCTTACTTCACTCTCATGTTCAAACTTACCCTGAAGGATCTAAGCAACAACAAGTCACTTGTTACCACCATAAAGACGATAACAACCATTGGACCATCCGCCCTCCTAGAAGTTACGATATGAGTTATTACGAGAATCCTGAAGACGAGTCCTTTATTCGATTTGTCAAGGATGGAGATTTGGTTCGTTTGCAACACACTTCAACTGGTCGTAATTTACACAGTCATCCTGTCAACGCCCCTGTCACCACCTCTCAATGGGAAGTCAGTTGTTACGGTAACGAAACTGTGGGTGATATTCAAGATAACTGGAAGGTAGAAATTGTCGATGACTTTGTCTACCAAGATAAAGAACGCGTTCGATCCTTGACTACTCGATTCCGTCTTCGTCATGAGAAGATGGGATGTCTTTTAACTGCCGATAATGGTGTTTTACCTCAATGGGGTTTCAAGCAAACCGAAGTCTATTGTGATAAGAGAAACGATACAGAAAATCCTCATTCCATGTGGAATGTAGAACAACATTGGAACGAAAAGTTGCCTGCTGCTCCTGCTAACGCTTACAAGAGTCATTTCCTTCGTGATTTTATTACTTTAAATATTGCCATGTGGACCTCCAACAATGCTTTGACTCCTGATCCAGACAAGTATGATATTCTTTCTTCCGAACCTAGTGAATGGCCTTTTGTCTCTGTCGGGCTTCGTATGTGTGGTTGGGGAGATAACGATATCAAGTATTATTTATTGGGTAATCCAATTGTATGGTGGTTATCCATCGCTTCTATCTTTGTCTTTGTGTTTACCACCGTGTTCTACGTAATCCGTATGCAAAGACAAATTTATGACTTAAGTAACGCCCAATGGGATCACTTCTTCTACGCCGGCAAGACCTTATTCTTGGGTTGGTTCTTCCATTATATTCCCTTCTTTATTATGGGTCGCGTTACCTACTTGCACCATTACTTCCCTGCCCTTTACTTTAGTATTATCATGGTACCATTCTTAATGGACCATTTCACTCGTAATAGTTCGCGTACTGTTAAATACGCTGTGTTCATTCCAGTTTATATTGCAGTGATTGCTACCTTTATTCATTTCGCTCCCGTCTCGTTTGGTTTAGAAGGTCCAATCACAAATTATTCTTCCCTTGTTTGGAGAAAGAATTGGAATTTAATTGAAGAACGTAATAATTAGAAACAAAAAAGAGCAAAAAAAAAGTTTAAAATGAAATAAAAACGTGTTGTATTACAAAATCGTAATTAATTTAAAAATATTCGCATGTGATAATCAACAAAATTAGCGATTTCAATATACACTATTTTCAGAAATTATTGGGACAAATCTAGAACTGTTTTGGAACACTTGCCTAATTGATATCGCTAGTGCTTCCCCAAGCATTCCAGTGCTTAAGGTTTAGCGCTATTTCTCGCCGTGGTGCCCCCGCTAATACACTTGATTATCATGGAAGACCCTAGTGACAATTCTCTTTATATCTTACCGCCAAAATATACTCCCGGAACGGATTTAATGAGCAAGTTAATTCTAAATAATGACATCGTCATTAACATTGTTGTTTCCGCCATCATTGGTAAATGTACCCTATTCAACTATATATTGCTTAATTAATACTTCTTTTTTTGAACGCGTAGGTGACAATACTTCCAATAAATATTCCACAAAACCAACAGAATGGCCAAATTTTAAGCGATCAAATGTATTATATTGCCCTTTAAGTCGTAAAGATCTCAAAGTTCATCCTCCGCTTCTTATTGAAATCCAATACTCGGCTGATATGAAATTTTCCCATCAACTTATGGACTATTCCCTATCCATGAAAAAAGCTACGGCACGCTTCCAATTGTTTTGGCTGTTGTAGTGGATAATACTTCTCAAGAACTCTCCGGTATAACAAGCGAATGCCAAGGGTTTCCATTTGCCAAAAAGCTCCCATGTACTGGCTGAGCGAAAGATTGTTTCCTGGTCAACAAACAAACTGTCTCTGACCATTTGGAAAACAAGCCTTTGGAGCCCCTAGTTGCACTTGCCCATTTTCTCATAGAAGGAAAATCAGCTTTGGTCAACATGGAAAAAGAAGACGATGAGACAATAAAGAAGCTATACACAATAGCAAAGCAAATTGTTTCGCAAGAAATTGTAAATGAAAAAACAAGTACTACTGCTTTTGAGGAACTTTATTATCATGCAATTAATGGGCTGAATTAAACAAAGGAAATATTGCTGGAAACTTCAACCACGGAAGCTACAAACAAACGAGCAATTGATTGTCTTGACGGTTATATTAAAGCTCTGGGCAACATTCACAAAAAGCGTTTTGAGGAAACCCCAACTGACAATTGCGAAACGCTCTCAGTAGAATCAGCTTCTACGCTTGATACTCCCTCCCCTAATGTGTGTACTTCTGCTACCATCTCTATCCGCGGTTTGAAGTGCAAGGATCAAGAAAATTTTTTTTGGGAATTCATTGACGAATATCGCACTCAACATGGCTCCAACATGGACTGGGAGAAATGCTTCTCAGAAGGAAAGAAAAAAGGGTTGTTGCAACAATACTCAACACGTAAGAGCATTTTATCGATATAAATGTTAATAAATTTCACAACTCTTATTCCATACTTTCTGTGAAATAAATATACAAGCTTCAATTTTAACATTCGCTTTTCATTTAAACAAGTTTGTTTTTGTTGTAAGAGCCAGAGCTCGCTCTTTAATGGTCAAATATCATCTCTGTATCTTGTTGCACTGCTTCGCTCGACCTCGCTTTTTGCTTTCTTTTATTTTCGTTTAATTTGATTTTATTTATACTTTATATGATATACATATATATAGGTCAAATGTTGAATTCGAAATAAATAATAAGTGTAGAAAGATTAAAAAGACAAGTACCACATAAAAGCGAGTTTTTTTCACTCCGCAGATATCGTTTTTTTTTACCTGGAAGTTATACACTTGCCCAATTAATATTAGCACACTTTTCGAAATTACAATGAGTCAAAACTAAATGGGATATAAGATGAAATCATAATTGCTTTCTTCGTTATTCATAAAATGTCATACATCAGAGTTTACTATGAAGACGGAATAAATGCTCCAGTCGATGAGCATGGAAACGAAGCTGTCAAGATGGATGTAGACGACGAAACCTTCCTTCTCGGAAACATTACCAACTACAATACTTACGTTGATAGGAAACCGCCTGAAAGAGACTTTACCACGATAAAGGAGAAAAGATTAAAAATAAGAAGCATGAACCCAAGACTGAATACAACAGCTACACAGACAAAGACAAGGCTAGATTTTTTATCCTTATCTACGACCATGGTATGAATCCTAATTAAGCTTGGAAAGCGCATGGTTATATATCAAGGACAACCGCTTATAGATGGTACGCAGAGGACCAAAGAAAGGTCAACAAAGAAATTGCAGACAATGAAGAGTCTTCAGTTAAGAGAGCATGTCGACCAAAACTATTGAACGAAGACCATACGAAGCACCTAAAACAAGAATTTAAAGATAATCCATCAGTAACGGTCGAACAAGCTCAAGAGAGTTTTGGTAAGGCTTTTTCAGGTCTAACTATCAGCCAAACGACTATTTACAACTACATGACCAATGATCTTGCCTTGACATTCAAGAAAGCTCATTTCCATTCCAAAGAAAGAAACTCGCCAGAGAACATTCAAAACCGGTACGACTGGGTGGTCAAATGGAGTCAAACCGACATGGATTACATGTTCAACTGTGTTTTCATTGATGAATCAGCTTTTCATATCAACCTGAAGCGAACTATGGCTTGGTCAGAGAAAGGAACTCGAGCTGAAGTGCTTGTCCCTCAAACAAGAGCGAAAACTACCACTATTCTTGGTGCAACTAGCGTGGGGGGGAGTAAATGTTCAAATGAGGCTGCCTGGAACATCCAACAAGAAAAGAAAGTTGGCTGGCACGTCTTCTGAAAAAGCAAGAACAACTGTGTGTACTGTAACTGGCCACTACTTTAATTTTGTTGAAAAAACGATGGACATTATGGACCAGCATGAGCAATTCAAAGATTTTTATCTTATTATGGACAATGCACCCATCCATACAGCCAAGGATATTGAGAGGTATATCATTCAGCGAGGCTACAGATGTGTGTACCTCCCGCCATACTCCCCTGAGCTTAATTCTATTGAGCAATTCTGGCATGTGGTCAAGAGTAAGCTCAAGAGGGAGGGGCTCTTAAAAACTGAAACACTTTCGACCAGGATTACCGATGCATGCAATGATGTATTGTACAGTGACCTTGAAGGTTCTGCTCGCTACTCTGTTAAAAAATTCGATGTTTGTTTAGCGAAAGAGTCTTTGTAATAAATAAATTTTACTTTCTCTGAAAATGTCTCAATGTTTTTTCTAAAAGTGTTCCGATATTAATTGGGCAAGTGTTCCAAAACAGTTCAAGATTTGTCCCAATATTTGTTCAGAGTTTAACACGAAAAGAAAAAAAAAAGAAAAAAAAAAAAAAAAAAAAAACGGAATTATCTTACAAGTAACACATAAACTTTAAACTTTTGTCGTGGATTTTGGTTGCCATGAGGTACAACGACTTATAGAGTGTGAAATTTAAATGTCCATTACTTAAATATCTCTTTTACCAACATCTTTAAAAATAGAGGAGGGATACATTTTTTTTTCCGCGCCAGGGAAAAAAAAAAACTCTGCCCTATCCCGTTACCAAGAAAAAAAAACCTCTTGAGTATAGTAAGTTTTGTTTGAAAAAAAAAATAGTAACATATAAAAAATGAACACAAAGATATCATTTTAGTCACAAAAGAATTTGTAGTTATTGATATATTTGGTAGTACTTACATACCTAGGCATTATAGACTTGAGATTTATATATATATATAAATAAAATACTGATTCCAAAGTTTTTTTTTTTGACACTTTTTGATTCTTGTAGTGACGATAGATTATGCGAGATTGAAAACCCAATATGTTAGGCTTTTTAATAGGCGCCCATCAACACGAAAAAAACTACCAGATTCGTTTTTGTAATGGTAAAAACTTGTAAAAAAAAAGATAAGTAGTATTTTCTAAAAACACCCATTTGGTTCTAAAATAGCGGTTAGCTTTTGATTGCAAATTTTTATTTATTTTATTTTTGTTCGTTTTGTATACAAGGCTATGTATTTAAGCTGAAAAGGTTTCTAAAAGTTTAAATATATTTAGAAATTTCCGGGTTACATAAATTATTATAGGACTTCTCTTTTTAGCGTGGTGTAAAGAGCATCTTTATAAAGAAGTAACCGTTTTTTTTTGTCCTACCTACTTTTTTATATTTTATTTTAGAGCTGATGCTTTTTCTTGAAATAAATTCCTCTTTTTTTTTATTTCCTTCCTTTCTTTTTTTTTTTTTGTTCCTGTTCGAAAAATAAAAATAAAAAAACGTGAAGCACTTTTTAATATAAAAAAATATAAAAATGGGAAATATAAGAAGCAGTCTAAGAGCTACGAGTTCAACATCTGTCCCCTCAACCTCAGTCAGTCGCAACATTGATAAAAAAATCAAAGCTGATCAAAAACGTATGAAGAAAGAAGTAAAACTATTATTACTAGGTAAAAAAAAAAAAAAAAAAAAAAAGGGAAAATTTTTTTTCCTCGTTACAAATTAACTGATATGATAAAAATATAGGTGCAGGAGAATCAGGAAAGTCAACTGTATTAAAACAAATGCGATTAATTCATGCTTCAGGCTTTAAGTCTAGTGAGCGAGAAGGATTTCGAATCGTAGTGTTCTTTAATATATTTACAACTATGCAAACAATATTAGAAGCATTGAATAGTTTCAACTTACAATTAACGGACCCTGTTTTAATAGTAGGTGGATCATCTGCGATTTAAAAAAGTAGATGCTAAACAAACGCCCCCCTTTTTTTTGTAGGAATATGCTAGTTTATTTATCGATACCCCATCATTGGAAGAAAATCAACCATTTCCAGAAATTTATCTTGAACCATTAAAATCTTTATGGCATTGTGATGTTATACATAAAGCACGTAGAAGAGGAAACTCACTTGCTCTTCACGACAATATATCCTAGTAAAGTAACCCCCCCCCCCCTCATCCTCCAATCAGATTTTTTTTTGTTACTAACATTACCACACTTAAAGTTTCTTTAATAAATTAGATGCCTTGTGGGATCCAAGCTACACACCGTCTGATCAAGATATTATTCGTTGTAGAGCAAAAACAACCGGTATTGTCGAAACCATCTTTCATTTAGGGCCACTTACTTACCGTATGTTTGATGTGGGCGGCCAAAGAAGTGAACGAAAGAAATGGATTCATTGTTTTGATAACGTAACTTCCATCTTGTTTGTCGTAGCCATTAGCGGATACGATCAATGTTTAGCTGAAGATAGAGACTCGGTAAGAACGATGAATTACATGTACGACACAACTGAATATATATATTAATTTCATTTATAGAACCAAGTAAAGTATAAACAGGAATTTTGACACAAAATTTTTTTTTTAACCCAACATTTGTAGATGCACGAAGCACTCATGTTATTTGATACAACATGTAATTCTCATTGGTTTGAAAAAACTTCAATGATTTTATTGTTAAACAAGATTGATATTTTTAAGAAAAAGATTGTATACTCTCCTATCCAAGACTATTTCCCAGATTACAAAGGTAAGAAAAAAATATATATATTTACATACATATATTATGTACTACTTGACTCATATAACAATCAGGTCATGTTGAATCTTATGATGCAGCAAAAGAATATTTTAAAAGGAGATTCCAAAGATTAAATCATAAACCAGATAAGAGAGTTTATGTTCATTTTACCGATGCCACAGACACAAATTTGTTACAGCATGTTATGATGGCCGTATCTGATATTATTCTAAATGAGAACTTAAGTAGTATTATGATGTAAGCATGTGAACTATGTACAACAACAACAACAACAACAACAAAAAACAAAAAACAAAAAAAAAACACCCATTTCCCCTTGCCCTTTTTCTCTTTTTAATTCCTGTAATTTCCCGTCTACTGTTTTATCAAATTATAAAAAGCTGGTCTATATTCTTTTATATCACAATTTTTTATTTTTCTTTTTTTTGAAGTCGTAGTTAGTTAAATAATTTTTATTTTTTTTTAAAAAGTAATAGGAATGGGACCGGAAGTTAATAATCCCATACCATTGGTAGAAACAATATTACAAATGGGATTATTTCCATACCCATAATAAAGATACATAGTTTTTTTGGTTAATTTCTTGGCCGCGTCCGATAATAATAATCGAACTACTTTGTTTCCTTCATAAAACGCAGTTCGATAAATTAATTCTTGATCTATACCGTCTTCATCTCGAATACTAAATCCTTGCACCAAATCAACGTCAACAAATTTACCTCCTAAATTCTTAAACAAGATTTTGATGGAATATGTTTTAGTTACTCCAGAAATAACTTTTTGCTCAAACTTTATCGAACTTATCAAAATTTGAGGACTTGCAGTAGACGCTTTATTATTAATTGCTGCTTGAGCAGATACTGCAACTCGTTTACCGACCATATATTCACCCGTAAGGCTCAAATGGATACGATCATCAAGAGGACAATCAATACTAGAGACAGCACCAATATTATTATCCATCAATTCAGCTTGTGAATTACGTACAGAGTTCCAACCCTCATCAGTATCCAAAGTAGTTACTTCTCTTGCCAATTGTACCTGAATTACATTTAATTTACTATTTCCTAAATCGGTACGTGCACTTTTTATCCAAGAGGTCATGCGAGACCCATAAGTAGTAGCAGCTGTCATATTGCCCGTATCCGACTCCCCCTGGTACCATAAAATACCAGCAATCTTATTGGTCCCACTTGTACTTGATTCAATACGAGCCAACATAGCACCATACAAACTTTCATTTTTCCACTGAGGAGTGTCTCTTAGCAGCGTTGTACTCCACTGTTCTAAACTAACCCCACCATGCGCACTAGCAATCAGCCCAATTGGTAAACTTTTAACCTTGAGCTGTAACTGCATTAGCTCCTGATACTTTTTTGCGAACGAAAGGGCAAGGGATCCACCACGAACAAGAGACAACCCCGGATCTGCAACCGTTGGGTCTGAAATCATTTTATTTACTTTACGAATGGATTGAGAGAGTTGATGAATTGGGTCCTTGGCGATGGCCCATTTTTCTTTCATATCAAATAAATGAAACGTGCTTTGATGGATAAGCTTTTCGACAGTTTTGTTTGACCATGGGTCCTTAAAGAATCCGTTACCTCTCATATTGCTTTGTCCAGCCAGAACCCATACATCTCCTACCATAATGTTCTTCTTGTTGTCAATGGTGTAAGGTCCACCTACACTGTAAAATTTGGATTTGCCATTATTTAATTTGACATTTACTCCTTGTGAAGAAAAGTCTCGTTGAAGGACTTGGTAAGGAACAATAGACTGACTATAGACAACAGCCATTTGTTTTATTTTTTTAAAAAAAAAGAAAAGAAAGATAGAAACAAAAAAAAACGAGATGGGTTTGATATAGAAAAATTAGAAAATTAAAGGAGGTATATACGGGGGTATTTCTTAAACAAGTAAAAAGGAAATACAATGAGAGAAAAGATAGTGATATGATGAACATTTTCATCTCAGAATAATGTTTTTGGAAAATATGAGGGGTGGCATTTGTTTTATTTTGGTTTAGACTTTTAGCTCGGTATAATGTATACTGTATCGGCCCTAAAACAACAAATACATGCATATAAACTAGTTTTCTTTTCTTTTCACTTTTTGCTTTTCAACAACCTAATCTTCAAGATAACGGAAAAGCCTGTCATATTAAAAAAGAATCTGTACAACAGCAAAAAAAAACATGTTAAAAAACTCAAAAATGTATGAAGTTGGTATATACGTATTTTCGGAGCTACTACGCATCTATTTTCAGTAATTCGGCTTAATTGCCCTTTTTTTTTTTTTTTGACTTTCCCAGTCTAAAATACAAATCTATTTGTTTTTAAAATGGCTTTGGCCGTTTACGTTTCTTCCGCTGTGTCGCCAAGTACAATATCTTTTTTTCCAGGGACCTTTTTAAATCAGCAGCAAACGATTCCATATCATTTTACCTTGTACAAAATGTACTTGGGTAATAATACAAACGCTCTTCTTTTAAGAAAATGAAACAATCGTTAGTAACGTGGTAATGTACACTTATTAAGAGAAATATGCTACTAAAGGGATACGTTACTGTAACCATAAAAACAGTTAACATAGCTACAAACCTAATTCATGCCTCCTGAATATTATATTTTAATGCTCAAAAATATACTTTACCTGGTAATAATATGTTTCTTTTTTCGGTTTCACACAAAAACCTCATTCCTCAACAGACAAAATTTTCTCAACTCAGGGGAGTAGAGTGGAAGATAAACACAACCGTATCCTCGAATAACGATGAGCCTTTCGATACCAGCAGCCGTATGAGTAGGCGTATTATCCATAATTACAAAATACGCCTTAAATTCATTGAGAAAATATAGTACAGACAATAAAGCTGAAATAATGGCCTGTAACAGTTCCTGTCAATTTTTTTTTTTTTCAAAATATCAGGGTATGGTACTCTTACTTTGATATTTATTATTCCCCACAACATCAGCACGTTTTCCCTTTGTTAATCAGGCCATAGTCCTCTTCAATAGGAATATGAGCTCATTGATAAGTACACAGTTTTCACTAAAGTCCATATCGGTTTCACACCATATATAACGGTAGTTAGAGCCATGACAATAATTTTTTATTTGTTTTTATAAAAAAAAACTAGAAGAGTGGGGAAGTATATTTTTTTTTACCAAAAAAAAGAAAGAGAAAAAGAAAACAGTACAGTTAACTATTTTTTATCTTTAAGGCAGTTTGGACAAATAATTCCTTCGTTAAAACACTTGATATGAAACTCAGTTAAGCAATGACTACCTATATCAGTTGAATCACTTGATGCTCGGCAATGACAGCAAATATACTCTTGTTTTACGCGAGACTCCGCGTGTGCAATGAGAGGTTTGGATTTATCTAACGATACGCTTTCATTCTTGATACGGTTTCTGGGTCTGTAGTTCAAACTACCTGGTAGATACCTCATTTGCTCGTCTATAAGAAAAAAGTGACTAATGTGAGTAAAATAAAAAAAGAAAACAAAAATACTACCTCTTCTACTTGCAAAAGGATACTCTGTATACAGACAATTTTTTTGGTTGTCCATAATACACTCTGCCATAATGATTGATTCAGTTCTCTTTGGACGTGAAGGAGATGTTTCTCGAAAAGTATCAGAATAAGTAGGTGGTACACTAGTTTCTGGGGGGAAAGATATTATATTTTCTCCACTGAAATAAGATCGCCAAGCATCTTTTGCGATACTATGTTGTGAAGACGTGTCACTGGCATTACGAGTAAAAGGTCCAGTATAAGGTTTATTCATTGGTGACTTTCCTTTCCAGCTTTCAAAAAAAAAAGTTTGTATTGCTTCATATATATAAAGATATAATACTTACTTTGACATTATTAAACAAAATAGAAAAAGGTCGTCAGAGATAGTTAGACAATATTTTTTTATTAAAAAAAAACTGGAGCAGATTCTGACTGTAGTTTTATACCCCTTTTTTTTATTAAACAACCAAAAACTGGTTTGATACATTTTATCAGTCCATTATGGTTATGAAATGACTATATAAAGAAAAAAGAGCATATGATGTGTGGGTATATACACAAATAATAAGATTAAACTTTGGTTTGGTGTCATTGATATTTTATCTTTTATCTTTTATTTCATATTGCATTTATCTTGGTACTTTGGTTCCATAATACAAACTGTTTCAAAATATTTAAAAATATTGAAAATGTAATCTTACAGCATTTTAACTAACAAAAAAAAAAAAAAAAACCCTGCGAGAAGCAAGAACGTGATATATATATATTTTTTTTTTGCCAAAGCAACACTTTTTTCTGAAAGAAATCCCCCCCTTCTCCATACATAACAAAGTCTAATATTTTTTAATTATATTTAATTTATTTGTATATATTGTAATTACAAGAGTTTCGTTGATTCTGAATTTAATCTTCTTCAAAAGAGGTGACGGTTTCACCTTTTTGAATCTTATGAGCAGCCCTCAAACCCTCCAACACAGCGTTATTGGGACACTTATCAGGAGCGAAATGAACGATAAAATCTCCGGGAGTGTAGAATCTAGGGAAAGTGTTGAAGGTATGATCGTCATCTTCTAGTAAGAGTACATGTTCCTTGAAACCAGGTTGTTGTAACAAGTCCCACATAGCGCCTTGTTCATAAGAAGGGCCCTTATTATACCATTCCTTAGACTCTTGTACAGCATTAAGGAATTTTTGGGACCATTCAGTATTACGCATAAAGAATACACCAGCATTAATCATCTTATCTTTTGTAGGTTTAGAAATCACTAAATCGATTTGGGATTCGAACGCACGTGGTCCTTCAGGGAAGTCAGCTCTAAATTGATCCAACAAGGTTTGTACAGTTTGGTCAGGATTTAAAACAACAGCATCCATATCCATCCAAAAGATCCAATCGTATTTAGGTAAAACCTTTTGAACAGCGTCAATCTTACCCCAAACAGGTCTTCTCTTTTCACTACGAAGTGCTTGTTGAGCGAATTCTGCGGAACGAGCAACAAAAGCATAGTTATGAGCAAGAGCATATTGACGCTTGTTATCAGCAGCAAAAGAAGCAGAAGGTTCCATACAGGCATCATAAATAAACGAGCTAGTAACAACAGCAATACTCGCCTTTTCTAAAGGCTTACACAGAGAAGCAGAACCGAGACTTAATGCCTTGGCAATCGAAGTGAAATCAGCATCTTGATAAATATTGGCAACAGCAATCGTCATATCGGGAATTGCCTCAACATGATTTTCCCATGCAGAAAAACGATTAATTTCAGATATAAACAAAGGAATATCTTCTACCAAGGCCTTGAGACGACTGACCTCTTTTTTAGAAGTAACGTGATTGAGTTGAACAGAAATAGAGCGACTAAATTCGTAGTAGTTAACCATTAAAGTCGAACCTTCTTCAGTAATTATATCCTTGTATAAATCTTCATTTTCCATCAATTTTTTGACAGCAGTAGAACCAGCCACAAGAGCATTTTTATTATCAGGAGAGACCCAAGCCATATCAGTAGCTACTTTACCTTGAGGCAACTGACCTATTTCAGCCTGAAGAGTTTGTTGAATATAATTAAGATGGACTAAAGAATAACCATCTTGTACAATTAAAAAATCATAAGTAATACCACGGTCGCTTAGAGTAGTTTCAGCCTAAAAAAAAAAAGAACTATATTTAGTAAAAAACAATAAACTACTTTAAATAGATATTTTTACCCAACGCAAGATATCGTCTTGATTATAAGCAGTTTTATCAACTTTTTCCAAATCATTATATTCCATCTTTTCAGTCTCATATAAACGACGTTCAGGAGTTTTTGAAGCAGGAATATCACCATATACCCAGAACAAATAATTTAATCCTTTATCTCGCTTCATACAAGGTTCTACATTATCATGTAATCCAAAATAAGTGTCTCGAATTAATTGACGGCGACTTAAATTAGTTGCTCTAGAAGCGATCACCATAAAGTACTTGAAATGTTGAGGAGTAGTTTTATAAATGGTTGTAGGCGGTGTATATTTGGATGTGGGGGTTTTCTCAATTTCCTTTGCTGTATCTTGTTTTGGTTTGATACTCTCTTTATTATCCTCTTCAACATCCTGAGCAGGGAGAGATGTACCTTTATCCAATGTATCTTCTTTAGTTTGCTTGCTAGTATCAACGTCTTGTGTGCCATTTAAACTATCCAAACCAGAGTTAAACCATAATACGAAGAATACTGCTACTAACAGTAATATAAATATCGTTCTCTTCTTTCTACCAAACCGAGCTCCCCCAAATAAAGAGTTATCGGTTCTTGTATTTGTAGGAAAAGGCAACTCTGATCCTGCCATTTTTTTAATATAAAAAAGAAGGGTAAATAAAAAAAAAAAGGGAAAAAGGAAAAGAAAAGAAAAAAAGAGGTACAAGTCTATTTTTTTTTTGAGAGAGAGGGCTTAGGAGTTATTTTTAGTTATATCTTGGAACGAACTAGATCCCACTCCGCTTAGTTACTATTCGGTAGTCCCGAAAATGGGAAAAAAGGGGGCTTATTTCATAGATACAGTGCTTCCACCGTCATTTGAACTTCAATTGGTCATTTTTGTAAATTTCATTTGGTCGTTACTGAGATCTTCATTTTACTTTTGCAATGAGTCATAACATGAACACTGACTTTTTCTATGAAAACGGTACTGGTGATATTTTTGATGAGCAAGTTCATGAAGCACCGAGTTACTTTGAGGATACATCATTTCCCTTAACGGGTTTGACAGATCTTCGAAAGTATATCAAAAATCAGAACATTTGAAGCAAGATCTTCAGCCGACACTGAGATGAAAGAGGCTGAACTTAAGAAGGAGTGAGTTCTTCAGTATAATATCTATACACTCGAAGATTGTGAGCGTTAGTTTTATTTTTTGAAGGAAAAGCTTATGAAACCAACACAAACAGCCCTAGCAGCCAATGTCAATTATGGTACTGCTCGCAAATGGAAAAAGACATACAAAGGAAGACCTTAGAAAAAACCCGGTTAAACAAAAATACCCAATAAAATGCTTAATATACCGGTCAGTAAGCCAAATGAAACCCATAAAACTCATTTAATCAATTTTTTTGATGAAGATTCTACGGCAACAATCCAAAACGCAGTAGAAAACTTGGATGAGTAAGGTGGAAGATACACTCAGGTGTAACCTTGCTGCATAATTATGGATTCAATCATTTCAGGAACATGAATTGGAGCACTGTCCATAATAATAAAGTAACCTTTCATTTCAGGAAATTCATCCATGATATCCATGGTATCGCTAATGAGTTGAAGATAGTGTTCAACTGTAGTACCCTTAGGAACAGATAATTGTTCTTCAGGTGCTTTTTTTCTCTTCAAATTTCCAGACTTTCTTAGCTTCATGTTAACAACCCCAACTGCCAACATTTCCCAATCGAGGTTCAACCAGATGTTCAACTGGTTTTTTCATTCCGACCAATGTTTTCAAAAATGCCCAGTGAAAAAGGTGAAAATAGGTTGCCCACTATTTACAAATAATTTGACTCGATTCCTAGTCAAAACAGCATAAGACTCTTTATTTAAGCATTTAAGGAAGGTATTTATAGAATACTGGATGTAATTTTGTAAATGCTCAATAAGAACACCTTTGTTTCTTTTAATGACCTTCGACGTAATTTTCACATCGCTTAGTCTAATAAAAATAAACTGTAGAATATTCAGTACCAACAATCAAAGTAATAACTATTATAACTATTCAATAATATGATATTTATTTAACGTATTGATCATTAATACATTAGGGTGAATCACGCAATATTACTATTATATAAATTTACTCTTCATCTTGTTCACCAGCTTCTTGCTCCTCATCTTCTTGGTCATCTGTATCATCATCTTGGTCTTCATCATCTGGATCTTCATCATCTGATTTATCTTCATCCTCAGAATCAGGACAAGGTATGACAGTAGAAATGTATTCATCAATATTGGTCATTTTAATGATTGTATTCTTTTTTCTTCCTTTCTTAATATTAGACATGGCATTACACCTAGGCTGAAAAAATTCGCTTCATCCGCTTAAATTGAGTAAACAGTTAATGGATTCGCGCGACCATTTTTTTTTAAGCGTATGAAGCGAATGAGGCGGATCGGACGAACAGAACGAACAGGGCGAATGGAACGCATTTAAAAGACGTTTTTTTTTTTTTTTTTAGAAGTAGAATGCTAAAAGCGGTTTTATTATAACAGTTTTAAAATAAATAACGGTTTTCTTAGGGACCACCGCAAAAATTCTTTCGGACCACCGGTCTGCACATAGGGAAACTTAGGATCGGGTAACTGGTGGTCCGAAAGCAGTATCCTCAAGTACACACCGGTGGTCCGAAAGAATTTTTGCGGTGGTCCCTAAGAAAACCGTTTCTTTAATACCAACTAGAAAAAATAAACATACCTCGGGACTAAAATAATAACTTGCAATAAGGTTAAGCAAAACTAGAATATTAGAATAATTAAGAATACATATATTTCGTGAAACAAATCTCTAACAGTTTTGGGCTGAGGTAATCTTTCTTTTTTTTTTTTGTACCCCTGGAAGCATTATGTTATTACATACACATCTTCCTCTTATTTTTTTTTTTCTTTCGTAGACCATGAAGTAATTAATCGTAACAATTTTTTTTTTTTTTAAAAAAAACGAAGGAAAAGGTTACAGACCTCTTGATTACTCACTTTTTGTACAATTAAATGACAATTTGTCAGTCAGACCCCCCGATTGTCCGGATAAAAAAAAAAGTTTGAAATTTTAACATTTTTTCCCTTTTTACATTAATTTCCTCAAAAAAAAAATGTCAAAATATACTAACGTTTCTATAAAGCACTTACAAACAGTCGAAGAAAGAAAGGACGCTTTAAAAGTTAGAGTTGCTGTATTTGTAGACGAACAAAAATACTCTCTTGAAAGTGAGCTTGATAGGTATTTGAGATAATCTCCAACATATAAACATTTATTTAATCAAACAACATATAGCCACGATGATGTATCTCAACATTGGGTTGCCTATTGCGATAAAGAAAATCAGGACGGAACTGTTGAAAAAGGTGTTCCTGTTGGTACCATTCGTTTAATTCCTAAACCCGATGGTCTTGCTAAATTGGGTCGATTTGCCGTCCTTAGTGATGCTCGTGGTCTTTACATTGGTCAACAGCTTGTCAAATCTTTTATTCAGTACTGTAAAGAAAACAGTTTTAATACCATCGTTTTGCACTCACAATACCCTAGACGTGGTTTTTACGCCAAGATGGGTTTCATGATTGAAGAGAACGATGATGCTATCTTTGATGAGGATGGCACACCTCATATTCGTATGTGGATGCGTAGTCTTTAGATTTTGGCATGAAATAAAATATATATTTATTTTTCTCATAGTATATTCATATTGACAATTCTTCCCCATGTGTAAAATGTAATTTTACAGTCTAATATAATCTAAACGCATTAATAAACTAACTAGGTATTCATATGTAATACTAACTTGTCAAGTTGTAATTGTACTATTTATTCATTAAGAAAGAAAAAAAAAAAGAGTGGGGGGACTTTATTTTATAAGCGAGACCAAATCCAACCAGAGAACCAAGAACCGCTCTTTTTAGGATCAGCCAATCTAGGTACATCAAACTGAACTTCCTCTGTTTCATAGACGGGACCAACCTTTTCATAAACCGGTTCAGCGTCCGTGGTATCCAATTCAATGACGGTAATAGTAATATCATCACGATAATTTCTAGAAGGTTTACGAGTCAATCTCTTTGAAAGTTCAAAAGTTTCATCTTCGACAGGTTCCTTCTTTCCAACGTTCTTATAAACGGCGTCAAACAACAAAGCTTCACGAACAAGATGAGTGGCAGGGTTCGATTCACCTTTCGTCTTCCAAGTGCTCATCATTTTAGCTGCTACTTCATCACCATTGGTACTACGCACATTGTCCCAACTCAATTCATCCCATAATCCATCGGTACCTAAAATTACAAATCGATCGCCCTTTTCTAACTTGTGTTGAGAGACAAGAGGCTTGGATTGAAGATAAGGTGGTGTATGGTAATTTACAACAATACGATGGTGATAACGAGCAAAAGTCTTATAGATATCGTAAGGGATAAAAGGAAGTACCTTCATTTGATAATCAACAGGAACCTTGTACATAATATCACCGAATGCTATACACATTAGAAAGAAATTAGCATATTCATATTAAATCCACTCCTCTTACTTTTTTTTTTAAAAAAAAAAGCACTTACATCCGCCAACAGCAATTAATCCAAAAATACGATTTCTCATCACAATAACATTTGATTCACCTTCAGGATGTTGTGAAAGCATATGAGCACGCCATTCAGGATTAGCAGGAGATTCTTCTTCCACTAAACGTCTACCTCTCCAAGTACCATCTTCTTCCTGACTTACAACTAATGAAAAATGTATATACTCAATACCCTCATCTTTTTTTTTTAAAAAAAAAAATACTTACTAACAACGCGTGAATCACCAGTGTTAGCTGAATAAACAGTGCCATCCTTAATATAAACAGCACAGGCACAAGAGCCATTGATAGCTTCATTAATAATAGCTTCTGTAGCTGCTTGATCAGGCTGACGAGCAATAGCTGCTCTAATATCTCTTTCGGTAGTATGTTTTAAATTCTTGGGAAACAAGTTATAAAAGCGAGCTTGAATATCAAAGTCCAAATCTTCAAATGCGGTAGAAATAGATTTCTCAACATCTGGTTCTGAATCAGCAGCTAATTGTCGAGCCATATAAATGGGTAACTGCTTCTTAATCAATCGAGAACAATGAGGACCGATATGACCTATACTTAAAATACAAAAGTTAATCGCGACCAAGTAAAAAAAAAGTGGGGGTGGTTTTACCATCATAAACACCAGCAATTAAACCGTTTTGAAAAGTATGAACACTATAATTGTCTTCGACGGGGTTATTAGAAGCTAACTGGTTGGTATAAATGGCCTTAACGTTATTTGTTTGAATTTTATTAGCAAATTGACCTGATCTCAAACGGTTAGTGATATCAGTATCTGTTAATAAGGTGTAGGGACGCGAGTCATAGTATTTGGGTTCCTTAATTTTAACAACAGTTTCTTTGATCACTTGAGGTGGTTTGTTGTTAATAAAGTAGTATCCGCCAGCTCCTGTTAAGCCAATTCCTGCAATAGCAGTAAGTGTGCGAACTGGGATAGCCATTTTTCTTTTTTGTGCTGGAAAAAGAAGGGGGCAAGAGTGTGTTTATTTTTGGCTGAAATACCGACGAAAAATAAAATTATGGATACTTTAAGCCCAGCGATTGTGGCCATGAATCTGAAACGAGCAAGATAAAAAAAAATAGTAGTTAAGTAATATTATATAGTAGCTTCTTTACTCAAAGATATTATGAATAGTTTGAATAACTGGGTGCTACAATAATATAAAGAGAGGAATTCATATTCGTTATTGTAGAAGTTTTTAAAACTGTATCTAATTGAAGAATGCTTGGTTTTTTTCGTTGGAACAATTACTATTTTTTTGGGGATACTTTATCAAAGTAAATAGTACTTATAACGTAGC
The DNA here is from genome assembly GCA_025201345.1 of Thamnidium elegans. Classification (NCBI taxonomy): domain Eukaryota; kingdom Fungi; phylum Mucoromycota; class Mucoromycetes; order Mucorales; family Mucoraceae; genus Thamnidium; species Thamnidium elegans. The sequence continues at coordinate 334,331 of JAIXMG010000033.1, forward strand.
TACTGTCTTTATTATTGTTATTAACATATACTATCATAAAGATAAATTAACTAAAAATAATTGTACTACGTGATCAAGAAGAGCATATGATTGGCTGACAACGTGTGTTTAACACTTGGTGACACACACAACACTGAATGCACGATATAGAGTATTAGCCGAGAGGTCTGATATACTTCGAACCTGCATTTCGACATTTTGTGTACATTTTTCAATAAACTTTGTTCTTTTAAATCTTACATTCTCGATTATAAAATCATTTTACTGCAAAAAGAAAGAGTTGGCTTTAACGAAATATCCACAATAGATGACCTAAAAAAGGTTGCTTGTTTATTGCGGCACTATAAAAAAAAAAAAAAAAAAAAAAAAAAAGAGGGCATAAGTAATCAAACTAGAAATGGCATAAGTAATCAAACTAGAAATGGAGTTGTACCGCTGGCGATGGCTGGCGTCAACCAATTGCTGATAGTAATCTTAATTGTATCATAAATAAATAAACAAAAAAAGTAAAAACAGGTTTAATTGATTTTTTAAACTTTAACTCGACTGTAAAAGAGCACCTACTAACACTTTCAATTTGTGCTTAAAAAGAAAACGATATTCGTATTTACTCGGTCAGATTTTTCTTCAAGAAGAAACGACTCGATATTTTCATATGATGTACAACAAATATACTACCCTTCTAAATTACAGTGCCATTTAAATATAAATAGAGGGGCAAAGTGAACTTGTATTTTATTCAAATAAAAAAAAGGAAATTCTGATCTTTCCAGCGGTTTATTAAGTGAGCAAAAGGGGATAAATACATCGCATGGTATAGCCCTAGCTTTTCCAAAGATGCACTAAATAGTTGTCTATACAGTAGATAAGAAAAGGTAAAACCTCTCATATATCCAATCTATGGATTTGACAATAAATAACACTTCTGTAATAATCTATAAGTAACATTCATTTATCACTCGCAAAAAAAAAATTCTACCATTTTGGTAATGGCTGAAACTGTTTTTTTTTTTTAGTAAAATGACCTTTGAGAGAGAGAGAGAGAAAGAAACTTCTGAAACAGATCTAAAAAAAAAGAGCAAAAAGGAAAATAATGTAACCTTAAAATCTCTTTGTTATTTGTTATTGTATCACAATACAAGATTTTAAAAAATAAATAATACTCGTTAACGATAAAAGCTATACAGCATACCAAGAGTCAGATATTACTTGGTTATAAACTAGTGCTCGGAGAATCAATAGTCAATGTTTATCGACTTGTGCAGTTTGTAATAGATACAATGTGATCGTCGTTATGAGCGGATAACAACCCATCTTGAATGTGTTTGTTTGATCACTATATCTGGATTTTTTATAAGCTTACTTCCAGCTTTGTAAGATTGAGATAAGGCCATGTTTTTTTTTGGCAACGCTGACAAACCTTGATAATTAATCCGGAACTTTACTTCTCGGAACCCATTAATTTCAAACCCCCCATATATACCTTTTTGCAAGAAAGAGAAATTCTAAAGATGCGGATCGCATGAATATTTGATCGCATGGGCCAATGATGCTTTATTTCCACCATCTTTTTTTTTTTCTTATATATGAGTTACACAGAATATAATTAGGCTGGGTAAAAAGCAAGAGTTGCATAAAAAAAGGGGGGGAATATTTTTTTTTTGGGAAGCTTTACAGGGAGTGTGAAAAAAAACATTGGTTATTTACTGCTCCGATCGTTTTAAACACATTGTCAAGGAAGACGACGACCGGAGCCTAAGTGACGTCATGCTGGGCGACCATTGGAAATATAGTGATGACGAGTATCCATGCTCAAAAAAAAAAAAGAGAGTGAGAGAAAAAGGGGAGAAAAAATTAAGGGGGAAACATATATACTCAAACTTGATATACAGTTGAAGAAAATATTTAATGAAGAACTAATCCATGATAACTTATTGCGCTTTATGGCGGATATTTAAATAAATAAAAAGGCTCGGATATGAAAAATCCTCACGAAACTTTAATCTGTCACGAAAGGATCGCTCAAAAAAATTAATTTTTTGGTCCTAAAAAAAACCCTCAAGAGTCCAGCCTTTTCCCCCTCTTCTCTTTTTTCGCCTTATCTTTTTTTTTTTTTTTTTTTTTACTTTTTTTTACTTTCTCATTTAACTATTTGCTCTTCATTTACAATAACAAAAAAAAACCCCTTTGTTGAACCTATTTATTTCGGACACTGATACCGTTAAAGAAAAAAGTAACTTTACTTAATAATAATACCCATATTTTTTTATCCTATATCTATTTTCTTTAAAAAAAAAAATGAAATTCAAGTAAGTTATATTTTCCATTTTATTGTATAACGATACACAATTTTGACATTTTTTTTTTTTTTTTTTTTTAAAAATAAAAAATAGTTCTGCAACAACAATTCATACTAGCAAAGTTAATCGAGTACATAAACCCACTCCAACTATTGGCGCCAAAAGATCTGTTTATGATGTTAACCTGCTCGCTAAAAGATTAAAGTCTCGCTTATCCAATGCAGCAAATAATCTTTTTGGATCTGATCCGATTGACAGAAAGCATAATCGTCCTGAAGATTCCGTTGCTATGTCACCACCAGCAGTATTTAAAAATACGCTTATTATCGATACATCGTTACCACCTAGCAACAGCTTTCCAACACCTGAAACTTCTACACCGCCTGAATCCGATTGTGCTTCTCCTATGGAATCATCTGCAATCATGGATATGTCATCAGCTCATACCCAACTTTTGTTGGCAAATCTTCATTGGTCAGAAGAAAGAAAACCTATGCTTCGTAATTTGGATTTATTAAAGCATTATTTGACTTTTATCTCTCAAGAAATTAACAGCGTTGACTTTGAGGATGAACTTATTAAATTATCATTCCCCAGTGATTTCAATTTACCCTCTGAACAAAATGAAACTGCAAAGCTTGCTGCTTCTCTTATCGAACAACATGTATTAACAAGTACTGATTCTTCCTTATCTGATTATCATTATTCAGCTACAACTTCATATTTAAAAGGTAAACTTTTTTTCTTTTTTTTTTTTTTATTATTATTGTTATTTTTGGGGGATTTTTTTTTTTTGGTTTTTTTATTTTGTTTATGTTTGTGGGCGTATTTTTTTTATATGTGTATCATGTGAACCTGATTTTTTAAACACCTTCAAAAAAATTTTAGACTCTCCAAAAAAGGTTAGTGATACAAATCGTCGTCGCGGTAGACCATCAAAGTCTTTACATTGCGATATTACCAAGCCACAGCAACGAAAGCAAAGAAAGAAGCGTCAGCATTTAAAAAAGAAACAAGAAAAGCAATTTTATTACCAAGATGGTATTTCATGTATTTGCAGCTCACCCTTTGAAGAATTTGGTACTATGGTTCAATGTGACGATTGTCTAAACTGGTTACATTTAGAGTGCCTTGATCTTGACGAAAAAGCACTTGAAGAAACGTTTCGATGTCCCTGTTGTTTTATAAAGATTGATCGTGAGGATGATACTAAATTAATTAGTGGATTAACCTGGCGATATGCAGCAAGGCATAAGAGTGAAGAAATTGCATGTTATAAACCAACGGAGGAAGATGAAGATGAATACGATGAGTTTGATAATCGTATTGCTATTGATCATACCACATCATCACTTGGTATTGTTATGGATTATGATTTAAATTATGAATGTAGTGATGAATATTCTTCTATTCCTTCCCCAGATGATTTCCCATCATTGGTTTCAGCTCATCATCATACACCAACTGCCTCCCCTACTATGTCATTTAACGACCCTTGGGACCTCTCACTTTCTTCTGGTGCAAGTCAATACAGTCAACAAGAAGTAGGCACTCCACAAGAATATATTAACACTAACGGTAATTGGCTGGTTCCTCCTTGTGCTGAAAATGTCTTTCTCTGTCAAAATGACAGTAAACCAACTGCCCCTTTAACTCGATGCTCTTCACCACCACCTACTCCTGCTGAACCTTCCATTGTTTGTGCTCAAGAATTACCTGAGTTTAACTTTTGGGAAATTAATAATAGCCCTTCAGTAGCTCCAACGGCCGTATCAGTTTCTTCCTCTGATGAAATACCTGATTTTAACCTTTGGGATTTTTAAACAAAAAAATCCCTTCTTATATCCGTCTTCTCCTCTTTCTGTAAATTTATCGCATCGAAAAAAAAAAACTCCCTTCTATTGTTTCCATACCCTTTTTCTTCTTCCCTTTTCCCTTTTTTAGTCGGATGTAAATAAATAAAAAAAAAAAATGTATCATATAAAAAAAAAAAGCTCTTGCAGTTCTTTGCATAAAATGTATGCTCCATTCTTCTGTATATCAACCAATCATCAACTGCCAATGAAAAAGTAAACTGAAGTCTACTATACACTCGGCCAAAAAGAACCGAATATGGCTTAGTTTTTGCGGACGTTAAATATCTCGAAGGGAGAAAACTTCATGAGTGTTTGGCTTTAACATAATTTACAAATAAAGCTTACTGACGCGTAACTGTCAAAGATGTATATTCTAGTACGTAATATGTAACTATTTTTTCTTTAATAAATTTTCTTCCTTACTTGCTTCTATGTTAAAATGTAAAAACATACGCAAAAAAAAAAATTTAAATGAAGAAAAGGTATGAGCCAACCGAAATTAAAAAAGAGAAAAGTTTATAATTCTACAAATTAGTTAAAAATGTAAAGCTACACAAATACGTCCTTCGGTTGCCAATATTGCCAATTGACATTCTTTCGTAATGAATAGTTTGTAAACAAACATTACAGAACCATAGGACACAGTATAACAGTGTAGGTATATAAACTGTCATGCGTTTTACTGAGGAAACCTTGTTGATGATTAGGACCTATCAATAATTACTAATAGTTCTGAATACGACGAAGTTAACGAGTAAGTAGCATTTCTTGAGTTCGATACTCTATAAATTTTTGATATAGTATATACTAATAATGGATACTTATTCATAGAGAACTATTTACTCACAGCAACATTGATGACTTGAAAATTGCTAATAGTAATGGAAAAGATTTGTTCGCTTGCTTTGCCCACACTGATGGACATATTATCTCTCTAGAATTCTCTCAAAAGCTCCAATTTTAACATTGAAAACTTTCGATTGGACCGAGGTCGAGGAGAACTTCTTGCCGTGTACAATAGATCCGGACCGTAAACATATATTTACTGCGTCCATTGGCCACGACTCTAACGAACATCAAGTTCGCCGTTGTAGTGATTTAGAGCGTCGCTGTTATACAGGTAGCAGACGAAGAGAAAACTATGTTGACAAGTTAAAAATTACAAAAAATATCAAAGACATTGAAAGTAATATTCCAACTGCTAAAACGGCGAACCATGAAATTTACAAAGTACATCTAACTTATCTTTTAGAACATCTGCCTCACCTGTTACAATTTTACAGCCAGGAATATTCCCCTTTTGCCTTTTACGATTATCAATGCCGAGCGAATGTAAATTGACAACAGGGAACTTGTAGTTTGAAAAAAGTAAAAAGATGCCTATTTAAAAACAAAACCGTCGTGTAACACAAACAAGAAAATATTATTTTCTCCTTCCACACTGTTTCAAAAGGGTATTGAGGGAACTGCATAGAACGGCTTTATTTTTTAAAAAAAAAAGAGAGAATCTAACTTGATTTGATTATTGTAAAACAATAACATCGATATACTTTTACGCAGGAGAAATACACACGGGAAAAAAGAATCCCCTTTCATACACACAGACAATTAAAAAAGATATCTAACACCCCCCTCTTTTTTATTATGTGAGCATCTCGCTATCTCAAGGGCCAGTTTACATACAAACCAATTATTGACCCGGAAGCCCTTTTTCCGTTTAAAATGATTTTTGGTACAACATAGTACCAACTTCTCTCTCTTATTGCATTAACTTTAAAAAAGTTTCATGCGAAATGAAAACCAACCTTTTATTTTTTCTCTTTCGCCCTCGAAAAACAACAACAAATAAGCTATTCTACTTTTTCGCTGATCACGCTGAGACATAAAGGAAACACAATGAGGTTTATTTTAAAAAAAAGAGAGAGAGAGAAAATAATTAACGTAAAAAAATAAGGGAATATAATAACAAAAAAAAAATGTATTTCTACTATTGTACAACAAAGAATTAAATGGGGTAAATAAGAATTAAAATAATAATATAATGGAGGGTCTATAATAATATAAAAAGGAGTGCGTTTTTTTTTAAAGTGTAATGACACGAGGATCACCGTTCTAATATATATATAAGAGTTAGATATATACACAAGCAAAATAGTATATATACTTACAAAAGGGTGACGCCACCCACATTGAAATTCATCTTTTTTATAAACTCTATCGTCACTGGTTGAAGTATTATAACCAATATGGTACATGAGTAACGTTTTACTTGTGACCAACGAATCAGAACAATGAGCACATTCCGGCAACAGACCCATTAAACATTTCTGGATAATAATATCTGGTGGCGTATCAACATATTGTAATAATAACTGTGATGCCAAACGAGCTAAATCAGGTCTCAAGAATAATCCACTAAGGGAAAAAAAGAAAGTTAATTTATATAGCTCTAAATACGTACTAAAAGAAGCTATTTTACCTTCCACCTGTACCAACAAATACGCCACAGTGACTTGGTACATTCTTTTGTGCTTTATAAATGACATTTTCAATTTCATGCCATTCTTTATTGCCACACACTGGGAAATCATCTTCCATTAAAGCATAATAAGTACTTTGATAGTTGGTTGTAACAAAATCAAGCGCCTTTGAAACATGTAGTCTTTGGTTCCATTCGTTTCCATCGTTATGAATCCATTTTAAATAACGTCGGCCCTTGACTGTATTTGAAAAATGTTGTTGAGCTAGTTCGAATTGTGTATGGTTGGTAAAATGAGTATACACAATTGCTTGCATACGACTGTAAGGAGAATCGGCAGTGGGGTACTCTGGCCAGTTTTCCAAATAGGATTCTATGGTTCTGCTGAGATAAGCTGGGTCACCACGACGAGGCGCGGTCATAAAGACCATGGTGAACAAGTACTTGTCTTGCGATACGGTATTTAATTCAGTGGATGTGACCATAAACTCACGGGTATAATAAGAGTTACAGGCCATTAGTACAGGGAATATCAAGAAGACGACGATTAAACCCTTCTTGATAGCGGACCAAATTAATCTCCAGAGTGGTGTACGACGGTAATGTTCCAAAGTAATAAATTCATTGAGGTCTTTTACTTTTGTTGAATCCTCACGTTTTTCACAAGCTAATAAGGTTTGAAAAATAATGGTGGCTAAAAACCCAGTTAATAAACCAGAAATAGACCACCAAAGTATATTTCTCGTGGTATAATTTACAAGACACATTATAAATTGTAAAGTAAGTTTACGCACTGTAATCTTTTGGGATTCTTCTTGACCATAAATTAAAATGTACTTGTCATCGATACTAAGCGATTGAACAACTAATAAACCAAACAAGAAGGGTGCAAGACCTAATAATAATAATAATAATAATAATGAAAATTTGCTTTTTTTTTTTTTTTTTTTTTTTTTTTTTTTAAGCTTACCTTGACTACACTCGTGCATAGAATTACTAAAGAATAAAGAAGGAAAAGCCCAACCAGTAGACTTGGAAAAAATAAATCCCAATAGTAATCTTAAAGAAGATACGATAAAGAACATAAATGACAATAATCCAATAAAGCGACGAGTGCCACCCAACATATGAGCCAAGGATTCTTCAAATAAACCCAGTATCAAAACGTTCCAACCAAATAACACTAAACTAGGAAAAGTCCAATCAAACAAAAAAGGTGACAAAATCAAATTTTTAAAATCCAATTGATGAATGACATAAGAAGGTGCAGCGCAAGACAGGTCTAATACATCCAAGAAATTTAAGGTTGAAATAAATAGAGCAATCAATATCATGTATCGAGTAAGTGTAGGTAAAGGCCATAAACATAATAACTTTTGAGATTTGCTCTTTTGTCCATCTAGTTGCTGTTCTTCTTTTTGTTTACGATCAGAGATAGATGCTTGTCGAGTACGATAATGTCTGATAGTATACTTTGTTGTGTTCTTTCGAGTAGCAGATAATAAATTTCTAGGTTTATTATGGTTATTTAATACAGTAGGTGAACTAACCGTGCTAAAAGAAATTGGTATGGGTTGAGTAGCTGACCAACAAGAAAATAACTGTTGTTGTTGTTGCTGTTGCTGTAAAGCAGGCTGATGTATGTCTTGCTGTACGTACATATGCTTCTGCTTTGGTTTTGGTTGTTCCTCTTGTTTTTCTATTATTTTATCGTCTATTGGTTTCGTTGGGTTGGTTTCGATAGTTGATGAAGGATCTTGTAACGTAGATTCCGAATCTACATTTAAACTACTAGATGATGTAGTATTTGAGGATTGGTTGGATCTTGTCACTTCTTGTACAAGTCTGACAGAACCAAACAATTTAAAAAACGAGTCTCGCATTTTTAGTTCTCTCTCTAATAATATATATTTTGTTGTTATTATGTTACTATGGAAACCGAGAAGAAAGAAAAAAAAATTGTTTTTAGTTATAAAAAAACTAAAAATCAAATCCAATAAGAAAAGAGGAGAATAAAGGGGGCGAGAAGGGATTTTAAAAGGTATGTGTTCAAAAAAGAAAAGTTTATTCACAGCCCTCCACACAAAAGGTTTTTTGATATTTATAAATAAAAACTCAGAGTAAAACCAAACCTGGATGATCGTCAGTTACTATATTCGGTACTCATCAGCCCCGTCAGCCAAGACAAAAAAAAAAAAACTAGGCGAAAAAAACTTTTTTTGCTCTGTAAAGAAGTAAAGGAATTTTCTCTCTTTCTTTGGAATTTCATATCATCTGCTTCTTTTTTTTTGAGGGTTGGGGTTGCAGGGCCCTTTTTTTTTTTTGTTTAGTAGATTTCTACATAGTAGATCTCTGCTGGCAAAGAGCCGTGGCTGAGAGTTTTGATTTCCTCGTCTCAATACATACACATTTTATCATAGTGGCGGTCCTAGTATTTGATATTTAAATCATTTTTACTCTTGCTGTAAAGCCAATGATCCAGACATTCGCAAGCCTTCCTTTTTTTTTTTTTTTTTTTTTTTTTGCGATAAGCTTTTTCTCTTATCTGACAGAGTGGCTCAAAGAACAACTACAACATTTTTTTGTTTTTGTTTGAAGCTTTTTTAGGCCCATTTTTATTTTTATTTTCCTGCTAACCAAAAAAAAAAAAGATAAAAAAGTTGTACTGTATATATATCACTCTTTTTCTTGCACTGCAAAGAATTAACTTTAATATAAGTATAACTTACCAGTTGAAACATAGATAAGGAACCAAACCATTTCAAAGCCATTGTATCTTATACTACTCCAAAAAAAGCCATATCCAAAAAAAAAATAGAACAATCAAACTATAATAAATTCCGACAATGAAAAAAAAAAAGGTCGGTTATTTTAGAAGAGGAGCATAACATTTATAAAGGAGTTGCTAACGTACCGTAAGCAGCTTCTAGATTGATAAAATTTTACATTATATATAAGCTTTGTATTTTAAAATGAAGGCCCTGAGTACATATCTTGTATTTTTTTTTTAAAGATATTAAAATTATAAATATCTTAATTAGACGCATGACAAATTCTATTATTTGCACTTTTCTCATTTATAGTAATAATTTGTCTGGGTATTTCTTATACACGGGGAGACTTGCATAACAAAAAAATCACAGTTAAAAATGAGCTATGCATCTTTAAAAGTATTTTAAACTGGATACACATGTAATGTATATAGTTAAGCTTTATCAATGATCATTTTACTAATATACAAAACAAGTTAACTAAGTAGTTTTTTTTTCCCCTGTCTAACAGAAAATATACGCAAACAATCATCTGATTCTATTACTGTCTTCAAAAAAAAAAAAAAAGATCCATACACTTTATAATGTACTTTGTATAAAACAAATGTTTTTAAAAAACGAGCTAGTGTCATTTTTTCACTGAGGTGTCACAGATGACGAATTACCAAAGACATGGTCCTATACGCATAACCAGTTTCCTAAAATTACAGAAAAAAAGAGTCTCACGATCTACAAAAGCGTTGTACAAAATGTTTTCTTTTGATCTTGGCAACAAAAAAAAAAAAAAAGGATATAGTCGGGAAACTTGATATTTCCCGCTTAAATAAAAAGGAGATAATACGATATAAACTGTACGTCATTTTCATCAATAAAATGGGGTTCAACAAAACTTACCCGTATTACGCACAAATATATATATATATATATTTTATTGAACACTAGATCAAATATGGGGGATGATATCATTTACACAAATCCCTTACAGTTTAAGCTTTTTGAAGCAGTCGAAATGGCCCACGCAAGAATAAATTGGCTTTTATCATTTTAATAAACCTAGAAGCTGGCGACACTAGAATAACCCATTAGTACCATAACTAGTGCTTTTTTTTTGTATATATATACATACGAACCATTATAGTAGGGGTTACCAACCCTTAATGCGTATCTGTTACTGACCCAAAGCTTTTTCGTATAGGGAATATGAGTAAGAGAAAGCCCAAAATTATATTTTGTAGAGAATTGAGTGTTTAATAATGCTAATTGAATCATCATTAAAAGGAGAAAGAAAAAGTAATCGTTATTGAAGAAGAAGAAAAAATTGAATAAATAGGTGTAATTTAATCATTGTCATAAACATTAAATAAAGAGGTTGTTAGTACTTGAATGGTTTAATGATAAACAAAGTATCAACAAAGAATTACACAACCAAGGGCTATCGCTGTATCAATGGAATACGAGACAATGTATACGAAACATTTTATTAAAAACTAAATTAGAAAAAGAAAAAAATTAATCATCTTTATTTAATCCATCGTATCATCCGCACCATAACAGTACTTGTTCGCTATCGGTTTCTCGCAATACTTTTGACCTTTTGTAGTTTATGCAATCGTTTTTCTTTTCCAACTTGGCCAGTTCATCCTTTGTCTTCCGGATTTATATGACTCTACGAATGTCATAGTGTTCTTTTAACGAATTTCAAGGCGTTATCTTTACCACAAACTTCATTCACATAAAATGAAAGACAAAACCCATTATCGATCTCAAATTTTTTATTGTAATATTTGCAATTAGCGTTCAAAATATATTGCTACCATATGGCCAATCTAAATAATGTTCGTGTTCCACTTTGCACAATAACGAGAGAGGATTGCGAGGGCTAGATAAGACACGGTATTTTTTTACAAGTGCTGAGAAATACATCAAAACTTGTAAAGTATATTATCCCGCTTCATCTAAATAAAGTTACAAACTGATAGAGTTTAAAATGAAAACTTTTACAAAATTATGTTGTAGGAGGGTTTATCGACTACAATTTAAACATTGGATGGACGTTAAAGGATACTAATTCCTCCTACGTTCCTTAAAGGACGTGAAGGAAGATGAACAAGGTGAACCAGCGTCTTATTTTTATTGCTGGGTATATGATTTACCTCATAAAAAAAAAACTCATCATCATTCGATTTGAGCCATCATTTTGAGTTTAAATATTATAACCTGTCAAATAAAAAAAAACTTTCTTTTTTTTTTTTTTTTTTTTTTTACATTCTCTCTCTCTCTCATGTATATATTAAAAAAAAAAACCAATCGATGCATTCAAAAAGAATCTTTGGTAGATCAAGTATCCTCATCTTTATATTTACCATATCCGTTATAATTCTGTACAAATTAGCTGGTACATCATTTATAATGAAAACAACGGAGCCCATAACATACTACCGAAACAATGACTACCCTGTCTGCTTACCAACTACGTACCTACCACATCACAACCCCATCCAACACGCTAACGCCGCATTTGTGATACTACTAACACATCAAACGAATCAAACTACCGTACTTGAAACCGTACACAACATACAAGATAAATTCAACCGAAATTTTAATTACCCATTTGTCTTTCTAGCCAATCAACTTTTGGACGAGACAGTTAAATCAAATATTTTATCAATAGTGCCTAACGTGACATTTGGTTTCATTCCGCCAGAGCAGTGGAGTTATCCTGCTTGGATAGATCAAGAAAAGCAATCTTATAAATCAATAAACAATAGCACCGATTTAGAAAGTGATCAACGAATGGCGAGATATTATTCTGGGTTCTTTTTCGACCATCCTTTATTACAAGAGTATACGTTTTTTTTTTTTAAAAAAAAAACTAGTTGGATATGTACACTGATTTTTTTTTGATCTAGGTATGATTGGTACTGGCGTATAGAACCAGGCTCCAAACTACTCTGTGATATCACATACGACCCTTTCCTTTATATGGAAAAGACCAATAAACAATACGGGTTTGTACTCACTTCACCTCAAAATCGCCACAGTACCTTACAGGCTTATGTCGGAAGCTATACAGCATCTCGTCGTATCCAACCAAAAGACCATACTCTGTTTCCTTATGTTACAAACACTGCGTGTCAATTCTTATCTGATTTTGAGATCGGGTCGTTAAACGTATGGCGTAATGCTACTTACCGAGATTTCTTCCAGTATCTAGATCAAACTGGAAACTTTTTTTATGAATTTTGGAGTGATGCATCAGGTACACACACAGACATAAAGAGTAAATTGGGTATTAAAATATCTTCTACTAGTACACTCTTTAGCAGCGGGTTTATTTCTAGATAAAGAACAAATTCACTATTTTGAGGATATCGGGTATCAATGCAGTACACATCATCATTGTCCATTATCCAATACCTTAAACTGTCGCTGCACATGCCCAGTCACTAGAACAGACCATGCTAAAAACACATGTATTTCATATTGGAAAGCACTTTAACTTTTAAAAGCATGGACTGGGTACTAAAGTTTTCTTGAAACAAATAAAAGATTGTATAATTTGCTTAAAAAAATATAGAAATGATCAAGCACCAAAGTATATATAGTTTACACGTGAAGCAGTAATTAGACCGTGCGAATATTTAAATCTTACAACCACGTCAAAAAAAAATAATTGCTTGTGCATGCTCATTGCATTAAGATCGTCATTTAAACCCTCAATACTGGACAACCCTTTTTTGCTGCGTGGTATATAAAATACAAGACCATTGACAGGTCGATTACATGTTTCTTTTTAAGCAATGATAATAAACATGATTTCTGAAACTCTTTATTTATTTTTTTCCACTCGTTATCAGTCACGAGACTGTATTTATTACTACTACTATTACTACTACTGCTACAAAGAAAAAAAAAAGATAATCTAAGCCCTGATAACAAACGGTTCACAAGAAAAAAAAAAGGGCCTCATCAAGGGGCGTTTTTTTTTATTGTTGTTTATATAGAGAGGACGTTTTGTAAAAAAAAAAAAAATAATCTCAAGATAATAATGAGATAATAATAATAATGTGTAGATAATAAGGAGTATTTCTGTTTGTTTGTTTTTGTTCTTTGGGTGCTAAATACAAGAAAGAGAAAGAGAGGGGTATTTTTTTTTTCAATGGCCAATTATTAATTTTAATCAAGTGATAAGGTACGACCGCCATTTTCTTCTGATGTAGTAGCTGGTTCTTCTAAATTTCTTAATACTGCAAAAAAAAAAAAATTAGACATGCAATTTTCTTTTTATAAAGTTCAATACTTACAATGTGCTTTTAACCCCCTATCAAAATTGTACCAACAAATGGAAGCATTTGCGATAGTCAAGAGTAATAAAAATAAGGTGACACTTGCTAAAATATAAAAGTTAGTTAGTTTATTTTCCTTTCTTATAATTTTATAAACCATACCAAAAAAAGTAAGACATTGACTAACATATAAAAATTTGGGCTTTTGAGACGGATCGTACATTCTAATGATTTTAAATATAAAATATGCAACGCCAGCAGCGAGACCAACAAAGAATAAAATAATCAAATGTTTTGATTCATGTCTGACCTATAAACTACTTGTTAGAATAATATATATATTTATACTTTTACGATCAACTTACGGCGTAGACAGCTAATATTAATACAATACAGGTTAACGGCAAAGCCACAATGGTCAGAGGATATTCTACATCGCCTCTTTGAAGTACAAGAACTAAATACTGAATTGAAAAGCCCAAAAAGAAAAAGATATCTATTTTGAGGATAGTCAAGAAAATTTGATACCAACGATACATGCCTAAAAAAAACATTAATAAAAAAGTTTAAAATATAGTAAATTTCTTGATTTTTACTTCTAATATCTGGATCAGCACCAATCTTTTTATAAATATTCCAACTATATGTAACGGTTAATTAAAAAATTTAGGTTAGTGTGCAAAAAAAAAAAAAAAAAAAAAAAATTACCCAAATTCAAGGCACACTCGAGCACCTAAATAAAAGTAGGCTAATTGGCATACACCGATAACAATTGGGTTTGCAATAATAATCTTTTGTAGTTCCCAAATAATATCTTCACTTCCAATTTCTTCTAAAGCAGCATCAAGTTGCTTGAATTGAAATATAGCGTAACCCAGGCAACACATATTAAACAATATAAACGCAATTACTTGAATTGTATTTTTATTACGTACCTTTTTTTTTTTTTTTTTAATTGTGTTAGTATCTCAATAATTTACAGTAATAAAACAAAGAGTAAAAAAAAGTAGAATGATAGCTTACTTACTGCATCCCACGCAAGTGCTACTTGAAATACCATGGAGAAAATGAAAATCATCAAGTAAACTGGGATACCTTTTGTTAAGTCCTCGGACGTTGTTTCGACACTAGATAAAAAAAGATATAAGTTTTTTTTTTTTTTTTTTTTTTTTTTTTTGAAGCGTATAATATACACTTTACTTTTGTTTAAACTTTGCAAATAAAATAGCTTCGAGTATAATAACAACAATAGCTTCAAAGACGGTAAGTAAAAGTAAATAAAGTGAATTCTGTGTTTTCCATAAAGACTATATTGTAAATGTGAGTAATTTTAAAAAAGAGAGAGAGAATTACTATACTTTAAGTGTAGTGTCTTTTCTTTCCAACTTAAACTCGTCACTTTTATTATTAGTCTCGCTTAAAAAACTAGTTGATGAATTATTATAATGTGGCATGTCTAGTAAAAGAAAAGAGAGAATATGTGTATAAAAAAAAAGGACCTTTTTTTTTTCTAATTCTCTCATTAATAGGAAAAAAAAAAAAAAAAAACTACAGTGGTACCACCATTAATTATTCAGAATCAGCCCTATTAAAAAATATTATACAGAAATAAGGGGTGTGGTGATTTAAAATGATAAAGAATCTTTATAAAAAAAACATGGGGGGGGGCATTTGTTTGTTGTTCAAACATGTATACATATACAAAATGAAACGGAAAAAAAAAAAAAAAATCTTATATAAACTCCCACACGAAAAATAAAAAAATTATACTTCTTTATTACATATTCCTTTTTTTTTTCTTTTTTTACAAAAAAAAAATTAATTAAAAAAACAGAAAGAAAAAAAACAAGTTAAAAAGTTTACTTTTTCGCTTCTTTTTTTATATATATATATATATATATATATATTATATATATTCCTTTTCTTTTTTTTTAAAAAAAAAACTAGTGTAAATATTTAATAAACACACGCACACAAAAAAAAATGGCACGTGAGACTGGTGGTCCTGTCCCTCATAAAGGCTGTAATTCAAGTAGTTGTTGCTCTCCAGCAAAACTATGGCGTACCATACAAACACTCATCAAGGACAATAATCGAAAAGGGCTAGTAGATTTCTTCAAGGATTCCAGAATAGAACATATTGTTCGTGTAGCTCTAACGTCTCGAATTTCCAATGATTCATCTATGCTTCCTCCTTCTCAACGACACAAACTGGTCAAGATGCCCACGAACGCAACGGACTGGTCGCGATACCTTGGAAAATCCTTGAGCGATTTAAATTCACTTCAATTGGCTCTTATCAGCAGTTCTGAACCTATGGTGCTTACGCTTCTTGCTCAATTAAGACAGCATGCAACACCACTGGAATTGAAACACTTTGTGAATCATGTTTATGGTCAAGGTAACAGTTCATTGCATCTAGCCGTATTTCTAAAACGATATCAAGTGGTTAAAGTCTTGTTGGAGTTGGGGTGTAAGCCTGATCATGTTAATGCAAGGAATAAGAATGCATTAGATTGCTGTTACTATGGTGATCAAGATATGATGGATTTGTTATCGTCACACAACAAGAAATCTGAAACGGTCAAGACTATGATGATCCCCATGACAACTTCTGTTCCTATTGTTATTGTTGCTGATCCTACTGATGCCGTTGTGGTTGATCCAATTGTTGAAAAAGTAGTTACTACTGAATCACAACTGATGAATAGTTTAGTAGACATGAAACAACTTGTAAGCATCTTACATTATCATCAGCACAATATAAATATAATACAACAACAACAACAACAACAACAACAACAACAACAACAACAACTTGCTGCACAATATGTATCTTTGGCTCAACTTAAAAAACCTCCTGATATAATATCAAATTACTATAGTGCCGCTCAACAAATTGCTTGTTGCTAACATGATTTCTCTTTTTTTTCTTTATTAATAACCCTCTTTCCTTTATATATTTCCTCTCCTCCCGTTCATTTTGATTATTTTAATCAGATGTATCTGTTATTATATTATTTATATTTTATACTCTTTTTATATTTTACTTTTAACCCTGTGTGTGATTATATTATGCTTACTTTAAAAAAAAAAACTCCCCCTCTCCCCCCTTATTATATTTTCTCTCTCTCTCCCCCTCCCCCTTTTTTTTTCTTTTTTTTTCCCCTCTTTTTTTATTCTATGACTGGAACTTTGTAGACAAAAAAAAACCCCCCCCCCATTCTTTCCCCTTCCTCCCTCCGCTTGATTTTTTTATGAAAATTATATATCTCGAATAACTGGAACTGTAGATACCCTTATGAAAATCCCCCACCACCATAATTTTTTTCTTATCCTTTTTAACCCAAATCAACAACAACAACAAAAAAAAATTTAAATTGTTCGTCTAAAAACACAAATTTTTTCTTTTAAAAAAAAAAAATAATAATGATAATAAAAAAAGGATATGAAACTATTAAAAAAAATTTGACGTCTAGAACCTTTTATCGATTAAATTAAATTTGACGTTGTATCGTAATTCCTCTCCAAACTGATTTTGCCTACCTTACCAAAAGTAGATGTGTTGCCGCGCTCTTTTTTTGTTTATATGAATAACTAATCCACTTAAATTTGCGCATATAAGTCATGATATATATGTATAAATGTATGTAAATGCAATATCCTCACTACATGTTTATTTACTTTTATATACTGTTTATATAAACAAATATTTTTTTTATTTATTAGAAAGAAAGATAAGGGATAAATAAAAGTGTTGTCGTTTTTTTTTTTTTTTTTTTTTTTTTTTTTTTTTGCTGTAAAAAAGAAAGTACAAAATATATATAAATGCATTTGTTTTCTAAAGGAAAAAGTGAGTATGAACTCTACTAAACTCATGCACCTGCATTTCATGCAATTTATATGCATTTAATTCTTCCTTTATTTGTTGAGCCATAGAAGGAGTAAGTCTTGTACAAACCGCATCTGGATCTGACCCACGATCATAATCCACTTTTGAATAAGTTTCTCTTACGGATACCAATTTAGTAAATCGAACTTGTGTTTTCTTTTGTTTACCGTGACGTAGACTGAATCGAACTGAATCGCTTGGGTTAGTAGCGCGTAAAGGTTGTCGAGGTCTGTTCTCTGAAACAGTAGAGCTTGTATTTTTATAGATTCGATGTGATGAGATCGATTTGGTTAATGTGAAAGCAGGTGGGTTACTTTTAGACTGACTAGAAGAAGAAGAAGAAGCAGAGCTGGTACTGGATGAACTAGATAATGATGAACTTACCGAGTGATTTGTCTTTGAAGAAAGAAAAGATGTCATGGAACCCGAATGAGTCATCTTTCCTTTAGGTAAAATGGTATCATTGGATTTATTATTAGCAGTAAGACGACGAGACGGCCAGTTACTAATAGAAGAAAGCGAAGTAGACCTTGGTATAGCAGCCTTTTCAACTACCACAGATCTTTTGTTATTTAAAATACTATTTTTCCTTCCAATCGTCTCTTGTAAACTAGCTCTCTTCTTTTTATCTAGTTGTTGAAACTTGTTCTTAATCTTGTCGGCCAGCGAACTCTTGGTGGGCAAAGGTTTTACGTTACAAATCTCAGCAGGAGCTACACTGTTGGTATTTGCGTTCTGGTTTCTATGGTTGATCGATCCCCCTCTCAATCTCTGAAAAGCGTTCATAAAACGAGAGGTGGATTGTGAAGGTTGAGGTGGAGAGCGTATATCCATTTTCAGAGTAGATGCAATAGAAGAAGAAACTTGAGTAGTAGAGTAAAGTGGTTTATTGATAAATGATGAAATATTTGTTGGATTTTGGACTGTTGATGTATCTTTAAAGCAGGAGCTTGGTGGTGGTACTGCAGCAGAAGCAGCAGCAGCAGAAGCAAATGTTGTTGATAAGGAACTAGTAGGGTAGGCACGATTCTTTTTACTACGGATCGATGATACTGGTGTAGTAATGGAGGGTGAGTACAAGCTTAAATTTAATTGAGGGGAATAAGTTTGGATAGGTGGAAGAGAAGAAGAAAGGGGCGCTTTTTTTATTAAACAAGATTGTCCTGTACATAAACGTGCTGCACTAGTAGTAGTAGCACATACTTTTTGTTCTTGTGCTTCGCTTAATGTAGTGACTGATGATAACATATCTTCGTCATCATCTTCGTCTTCAGTGTCTTCTTCTTCTACCGCGCTACCACCTTCTATTGAGCCTTCCTTTTGATTATTGTCGTGGCGATAAAGTGATGGTAATTTTATATCATCACGTTCAATATACGGAATGGTTTTGGAGTAATGATTTAAAAGTAAACTATCACTATTAATGACGACGGAATTATCAGATCTGTTGATTACCTAATTTACAATATAAAAAAATTTAGAGGGAAAAAATGTCCCTTTTACAGAAAAAAAACTTACTTCTTTTTGCGAAGAGAGTAACATGGGTGATGGTTTTGATGATACAATGAATGCCATATATAATATATTACGATAAATATAAAGAGAATTATAATACAAGAAAAAAGAAAAAAAAGTGAAAAGCTAGTAAAGAAAAGAAGAAAAGAGAAAGAAAGAAAAAAATTAGTCAAAAAGACAAGTTATTTAAGATGATAGTAAACAGGACCAAGGAGGACCTTGGTTTGACTAAAATAAATCAAGAGTCTTAATACAGTAAACCCAATTAAATGCTCCTTTTACACACCAAAAAAAGCCATGTAATATATATTTATATCAAAAAAAAAAAAAAAAAAAAAAAAAAAAAAAAAAAAAACCTACTCCTTGCTATTAACAACAAACGACTACTATTTTTATATAAGGAGTTTTTTTTTTTCTTCTTAAGCTGCAGGCCATTCACAACACTTTACAATGACTGAAGCAATAGCCTCTAAACCATCCTTGTCTTCTTGAGTAAAGCCCTCGATCTTTTCACAATCGATATCTAAAACACCCAATACACGCTATAAATATAACATGTTAAATACAAAAATCCCCTTCAAAAAAAAAATAAAAAAAAATGTGCGTGTTAAAAATAAACTTTTTACCCCATCTTTAACCAACGGGATAACAACCTCTGAATTTGAGGCTGAATCGCAGGCAATATGTCCAGGAAACTCATGTACGTCACGAACTAATTGAGACTCTTTACTACTAGCTGCTGTTCCACATACTCCTTTACCGAAAGGGATAACTGTACAAGCAACCTAGTAAGATTTTTTATAAGTAATTTGATCTTTTTTTTTTTTTTTTTTTTTTTTTTTTGAGCAACTTTACCTTGCCTTGGAAAGGACCCAAAATTAATTGCTGTGGGTTTTTGGGGTTAGTGATGTAAAAACCACACCAGTTAATAGGTTTTTCTTGGAAATGTTCTAAAGAGATTAAGCCGTGGTAAATCACAGTAGAAGCATTGGAGAGATTAGTAACCTACATGACCCACCATGGGTTAATAAAAACTATCTATACAAAAAAAGGAAACTTACCCAAAACGTTTGGTCTTCGCAAATACACTGTACTTGTTCTAATAGTTCGGAATAAAACTCCTTTCTGGAAAGGGTGGGATCGGTATTAAATTGAATATCTTTCATTGCTGCAAGAAGAAAAGGGATTTATTTTATCCCGCGTTTTTTTGTGCTGTCAAAAAAAGAAAACAATTGGTTGTAAGACATAGTAAAATCTTAATCATCGTTCACGTTTCTAATTTGATAGGTTCCTGAGAATAAATTGGCCATGCTTATCGATTTAGATTTTGTTGTGTTCTTGTACTTTTTTTTGCCAGTAAACACGTCTAATATCAATTGAAACTAATGATAATGTTTATTTAATTTTCCATTTATAGATAACCAAACAAAAGACAGAGAGTTTAATACATGTTTATGGTGCCTAAAGGGAGCAATAGGTTATTCCTCCTAATACGTGATGTTTCAATAAACTGACAAGTGTGTGTGCGTATTAGAAACATGTTAAAGAATGCCGTAATATGAGTACGTACAGTGACAATTGAAACCAAAAAAAAAAAGGTTCAAGTTTGTACTCTTCATCTTTACAGTTTCACAAAAAGAAAAAGTATTCTTTCTCTCTACAAGAAATATTCCTTTTTCATATAAAACTGACTGCCTACCCGTCAATTATACAATTTATCTGCTTTTACTCATTTTGTCTTACATATAAATATTTTCCTCTCTTTTTTGAAAATCAACAAAGGGTATTTTCTCGGAATTATACATTAACCTTTTACATAAAAAGATTTACGCTAACTCGTAAAAAGCCTTTTTCGCGCTCATTAATGAATAGGAGAAAACACTTGGTTTTTTTAAAGAAAGAGAAAACGCCACATGATTTGTGTGTACAATTAATGAAAGAAAATAAGTTTGAAAGGGGACCAATGTGTATAAAGGCTATATGAATGTATAACACTGGTGTGATATAAAATAAGTGTTTTTATTTCTAAAAGAAAAAAAGAAAAAAAAAAGAAAAAGAAAACTATTATAGGTAACTGAAAGACTTGTCAAGTTTTATACAGGTACGTATTCTAACATTACTAACTTGGCGTTTGTCTCAGCCCCTAATTTGTATTATACTAAATAATTTTATGAGAGAATATATATATATATATATATATATGCAGTAAGAAAATAATAATAAAAAGGTTTAATCTAATAACCATTCAAATAGGATTTACTATCAGGAGTATTATTCACTATTGCAGTACTCCCAGATGACTCTGATCTTAAATAGTCTTCTTCTTGCATAATAAGAAGGGGATCCTGCAAACCATTAGAGTATCTCGACCTACGAGGACCAAATGTCGCATGCATTGAAGCAGTTCTTTCTGGAGGAACACTACTTGCATCTCCTGCATTATTGATATTGGCCATCATTATATTAGGTGATATGGGTGTAATAGAAGAAGAAGCAGCACAAAGGTAATGAAAATTATTTTCTTCATTTGATGTGTTGTTATGTTTTTCACGATATGTCACTGTTCTACGCAAGTTTTGTAATCGAATGGTTGCCCTTGGATCAAGATCATAAGGAACTCCCGTTGAGAAATGTCTAACAGAACTATAATATTCTCCATCTTGGTTACTATTATTATTATTATTATCTTCTGGTAATTCAGATAAATAAATCAATTCTTGTACTTCTTCAGGTGTCAAATTAACTACACAAAGTATAGGAAATAAACCTCTTAAACCAGAACCAAGATTATCACCTATGTATATATTTAATTAGAAAAAAAAGAAAAAAAGAAAGGTCATATATAATCCTACTTACCAAACGCCCAGCCGTCATCAAAATAATAGTACATTCGAATAAGATCATCTTTTAATAATTCTAATTCATCTGGATTCTCTGGTGCATTTAACTGATAAATGACTCTAACAAATTGTTTTTCCAACGAGTTTACTTTAAATATATGTCCTTTTACGGCCTCTACATCACATCCAAAGTTTATATCAGGTACTAATTCCATATAATCTTCGTCTTCAATTGGGTATACATGCTTTATCATATGTTGTTCTGGTGTACTCATTATTAATGTGGTCGAATTCGAATTAGGCATATTCATGGAAGTCATTCGCTCCAAATCTTTGGAACTCTTCATATTATACATGGATTCTGAATTCTTTGGATGCGTTGATCTACGTTTCTTCTTTTGGTTATGTCGTACCGCACAAAATGCAATCAATCCACAAATACATAATCCACTCGTTACACCAACTACCAATCCCGCAATCGCTCCACCACTCATTAACATACTTTTATTTTTACTACAATTGTATTCTTTACAACAAGAAAGTGTAGAATCATAATTACAGTAATTACATAATGTATCAAGATCCTGTCCAAATCCTATATAATAAATATTAGTTTTTATTATTATTATTATTATTATTATATTTTATTTTATTTTACCACACATGGATAATTCATTATCTGCACCGGAAATACATCCAGTAGAAGGCATACCCTTTAAAGCATCATTGGTACTACACTGCTGTGATAAACTATTGACACCAGCAGTAATTAAATTACCACCACTTAAATTACAAATAGTTTCTGATGAAGCAGAACTAAGTATGGATTGAATAGATTTTGAATAAGATTCACATGTGGATTGACATAAGGGTATAGGTAAAGTATTATTTTCTGGATGACATTGTAAAGATTTAGTGTTAAAGATGATGGTAGCACAAGTGAGGCTGACTGCATAACGAGCCCGGTTATGAATACTGGTTGATTTACAACCTAATTCCAAGTTCCAAAAGTTACTGGAGTTGACGTAGTTTAATAATTGATGATCAAAATCTGCAAGTGTCGATACATTTACTAGCCATGGTAATGAAACAAATTTTGGGTCTCTTATACTAACATGAGCTGAACTAAACATGCTACAAGTACTAGACCCGTTTAAACTTAGGCATTGTTGGCACTGAATAACAATAGTATGAAGGCATAGTAATAATATAATTAAATATTCTTGTCGTGGTTGCTTCATTTTATATGTATATTTACGCAAAGAAAGAAGAAGAAAGAGAAAAAAAAAAGAAAGGGGAAAAAAAAAAAAAAAAAAAAAAAAAAAAAAAAAAGTTAAAAAAGAAACAAAAAGTTATTGTTACTGTATACAGTTTCTTTCTTTTTATAGGAGAAATTAAAAAAAAAAAAAGGGGGGGGGGGATGGGGGAGGACCATTTTGTTGTCGTGTCTATTATACTTGACTTCACTCCGACCTTCTTTTTTTTTTTTCAGTGTGATACATTCTATTCTCTCTGAGCCACCCTTTGCTTTCCTTATACAGTGCTCCGGCTTTCAAACTTCCCAATATTGACGTTTTTGGAAGTTTATAATAACAAACTTTATTTTTTGTTCGGTTATCAAGCGTGTCAGTGATATATTTTATATTAATGTCAAAACTAGATTTTATTATACAGTTTGCTAAAGTAATCCATATCTGTCTAAGGCTACGTGTATATCCCACACTCTAGCATATATATATTTTTGGTGAGCGTTGTTTCAGACTTTCAAGCCCTATCTGGATGACGCTTGGACCATCACTTTATATATATATACATATATAAAAGATTCTCTGAGTCGAGTTAAATCCTCTCTCAGATATTACTATCACTCGTATCCCCTTCTTGTCACTTGGATCAATATGTGTGTTATTATCATTAGATTATATTGGTTTCAACTATTACAATGACCCGGATACGGCTGGACTTATTTTTTTTAAGGGGGAAGAAGGGGGTGAGGTCGAAAATTAGACAATTGAAAGATTTTGCCTTCATTGGTTATACATATCGGTCAGCACAATGTTTTGCGAGATAGTGTATAACGCTTTTTTCTTTTACACAGTAAAAAATCATTCTAGCATGTGACTAAGACTAACGGTATCCAGACTAAAGCACTATACAAAGTTATCATACTTTTTTAAATTATGATTCATTGTAATACAAAAAAAAGAAATAGGCAAATACCTTCATGTTTACTGGGATAGATTCTTTTTTTATTTTTTTTGCGTTATACTTTTAAGAAGGAGTACATAAACAAAGACGCCTAGGTACATTCGACAAGGTAGAAAGGTTTTACCCGTGTAGTTTGTGTTAATTTTTATCTATTTGGTCGTTCTATATCACACCAAAAAGACATACTACACATAAAAAGCTTTCGTTACGGATCAATGGGGCCTTATATATACGAGAGAGATTTATGATACCATGTGTGTCTTCTATAGGTACTACGTGTTCTTTTTTATAAAGACGTTTTTCCTTTATTTATTTGCATAGAACTGCTTTAAAAAAAAAGTTTATTTTTTTTACGAAACAATCTTGTTGGTTTTTATGTATGGATTACAAGCGATTTTTTCTCTTCTTTTCGACAGGTTTTTACATAATACCTTTTTACTGACCAAGAAGAAAAACACAGAAAGAAAATACCCTTGGTAAAAAGTAAGCTTTTTCTTTTCTTTTTTTTTTTTCGTTAGTACTTTAGTTTTAGTTTAGATTATATTATCACTCCCTGAAAAAAGAAAAAAGGTTATTAACTAGCGTTAAAAAGATGTTAATCATTAAAAAAAAAAGGAAATAACATGTGGCTCAGAAAAGCATATATTACATCGTTTTTTTTTTATATATATCAACATTGGTGTTTACTATATATATAAAAACTTTTTAAAAAGAGTACATGTATAAAAACAAGACTAAAAAAGAATCAATTGGGCTGAGGGGTGTGCGGGGGAGAGAGAGAGGGAAGGGGATTTCCCTTGCTAACCAAAAACCCTAACACAATATGAAAACACACACATTTTAGTGGCGGTACCGTTTTCCCAAAAATAGATGGAATCAAGTCATAACCCTTTTTTTTGTTGTTGTCCCTCTCCTTTTTTTTTCCTGCAAGCTGTATTTTCAAGTTTTTAAACATATACTTGTTGGAAAGGAGTGACTGTAAAAGATATATAAAAAAAATAGGGCAAATACGTAAAAGTTGCAGTAAACCCATTGTATATACAGCAAAGGAGGCTTAGCAGTAAGGAAAAAAAATTGTGACAAGGGTAACAAACATAGAAGCAGGTACATACACTATCCACATACACGCAACATACTTACTTTTTTTTTCCGAAGCTTTATAGATATACACATGTAAAAAAAAAATATTCTCGCTTTCTCTCGTTTTTTCTTTCAGTATAAAAACATAAGTGTACCTTTTATTATTTACAAGAGAAAAATAAAAGGAAATTTATATCTTTAAATCACATACAAAAATTGTTCGAGTGAATAATTTATTGTTGGTAAGAGAAGACGTTCTTCAAGTCTATATAAATATATAAAAAAAAAGGTGTCAAAACATGTATAAAAAAAAATAGAAAAAAAAAACTTTTTTTTTCTCAAAAAAATACTTACAACCATCTTGTTGAGAGAGACGGTTAAGGGCATCGTCAGACTCAGCTTCCTTACGGAGGAAACCACAGAAAGCATAGGTGGCGAAGGAGTTGGTAGAACGACCCTCGGCATCAACATCAACAACGTTAATTTGAACGGAAGCGTGGTCCTTAGCAGTGATGAGACGGTTGGTGGCAGAGCTATTTTTTTAAAAACATGATATCAATATTTCGGTTCGCTTTCTTTTTCTCTTTAAATATCTACTACTCTTACCACTTGCGGGGGATGTAAAGATCGATGATTTGGCCTTCAGAGTTCTCCATTGTGATGTATAGTGGGAAAGAGAAGGAATCAACAGTTGCCTCTGCCAGCAAATTTTTTATTGATTCTAAGCCACATAAAAAATTATTTTGTCTGTTGTTTTGGGACTGTCTTCCTGTTCTGCTCGCTTGAATTTTGGTGACAAACTCCGGGCGTACTTTTTTAAATCGAGTAAGGAAAAATTAAGTCACTGGGGAGAACTCAAGTATACCATCACCACTCCGCCCAACGTCAGTAGTAGAAGCATAACAGTAGAGGAGAAGAAGTCTATCGGTATAAGATAACTTTTTAATACGGAAGAACCACTAAGAAACCATTTATATAAATATCATTAGCATAAGAAGAGAAGACATATAATCTATTATATATGTATTAATATAAAGACCATGAGTTAAAGTATATATGTATTCTTACCATATAATTATAAATAATAATGTTTAGAGAAAAAAAAACAGATGGATTATTTATTCAAGATTCTCGTACTCACTTATAATATTCAACGTGTCATTAATAAACAATTTATTTTATTAAAAAGCATAATAATAGTTTTTTTATGGCTGTGTAACGACTGTATATGCTTGAAGAAGATACTAGTTACGAGCTTAAAAGTATTTATATTATATTTATGCCTACTTATACTCTTCATAATTTTATAGTGTATAGCTATCGTCATTGTCGTAAACCAACGAGAATCAATTAATTGAATTCATGTACGTTTCAGCTGTACTTTTGCTAATACTAGCAGTTGTAGCAAATCCAAGATCTATACCTTGAATTATTGTATCCTTTTTAAATATTTCCCTGGTTGTAGCTGACCTAGAAAGTTGCAATGGAGTAGGCCGACCGTGTATTTTTTTGTTTAGAAAGTAAATGCCCTTGATTTGCATAAAATAAGCTATTTTTTGTTTCCGCGAGAGGAACGATAGGCCGATGTTGATTCTTAGTTGTTAGATCTATTTTTTTTTTTAGGTGTGCACATCTCGCGCGCGTCCTGAATAACAAGTTAAGTTTCTGTACGCGCAGAACATAGAAAAGGAGCAATAGCTACTAGCGTATTGGACATAATATCCTTTATGAGACGTACGTTAATTTTGGATTGTGTAAATACCATAGAACCTAAAATTCCCATCTCTCTTCTATCTTTCTGCATGTTCTTTATAAGTCCAATAGATGTGATATTCTAGAACACGCTTTTTTCATTATCTACGGTCGGCACTCTTTTTCCGCAGACATTGGTTTACTCATGTGATGTTAGAACTAAGCATTCACCAAATATTTATAAGGTGCGTCTGGATTAGATTGAAACAAAAAGCAAATCTGTGACATTTTTTTTTTTGGGGATACACGTAGCTCATAATAATTTAGCGGATCTTATGGCCTTGTGTGCTAGCTTATGACCAGTGGTTGCTTTATCCTTTTGTACGGACATAAAGAAAACAAAAATGTTAAAAAAAAAAAAATGCCGAATAATAAATGAATATAAGATATAAACTATCTATGAGCTCCTTTAAAAAGTATCTATTCTAAAAAAAAAATGGCTTAGGCAGATAAAATGGCTGGTGATCTATTTAATCATTTTATGTACACTTGTCGTTCTACACTTGTTTCACGCAAGAAAGTTCAAAACAAAACACTTTGACATTTTTACCAACCGCCTGCTTTCACTTTTATTTTTTAAAAGCTGCTAATATTTTTTCTTCGGATGATGCAACCCTCTTTAAACTTTGTGCTTTTATTAAGAACATTCTTAAGATTTGTATGATTACACTATAAAATAAAAAAAAAGGTATGAAAATTTTTGAAAAATGAATAAATAATCTCCCTGCTTAAATTTAAGTTTTTGCCAGACGCACCATATCAATTATAAGCCCTCTTCTTAAAAGCGTTAAGCAAGTATAGATCAGTTTATATTACAAAGAAAGTTATTTAATTATATATTTTGTTTTTAAATCACGTTGGCAAAGTTCGTATCATATGTATATTACAAAAAAAAAAAAAAAAAAAAAAAAAAAAAGGAGGGAGAGGGTTTTAAAGTGTAGTCTACATGTATATTTATTGTTCAATTTCTTGTAACCATTCACAGAATGATTTATCCTCAACAGTAAATGTTTGACCAACAGTTGCAATTAATTTTCTAGAGCAATATCAATATCTTTTTATCTCTCTTTTTTTTATTACTAAAAAGACGTACCTTTCATCTATGTCTTCACGTAATTGAACAGCTTCTTTTTCTATTTGATGAATAATATCGAAGTTTTTACTCATCTTTCGTTCTTGTTCATTCAGGTATTGACGCTCATTTTCTTGGAAATGCACTATATATATATAAAAAAAAGGAGGTACATCAGCAAATATGTATATATAAAGGAGACCTATTTTACTTACTTCGAATAGCGTCAAGAGATTGTATAACATTATCAATACCATCATGATTTTCAGGTAATATGTTTAATAAAGAAATATCTTGTTTATTAAATACTGAACTCCATTTTTCTATTAACTCTTCCAATGTTTTTCTAATATCTGAGCAAACATCAACAATTGAAGTCTTTTCTAAATTGTCAACTTTTATTTTGTATAAGTAAATAATTTGAGATATAAGAAAAAAGTATATGGAGCTTACTTGATTGTATTAAATAAACAAGCTCTTTGAATAACCGGATATCAGACTACATATATGAATAAAATGAGTGAGTGCAATGCTAAAAAAAAAACCCTTTGTATATTATGCAACATACGATAGAAGAATACGGGCTCATAACTTCCTTGGCGTCTAATAATTCACTTGGTTGATCTTCGATTAACTGTGAAACATGGCTGCCTTGGTTTCGTAGTTTTGATATCGCGGTATTGATTTTATCTATGTAAAAATCAACCTCTTTAGAATGTTGTGCCTAATTAAAAAAAAAAAAAAAAAATAAATACGCAATTCATTTAATATATACAAATAACAACAACAGCTAATTACCTTTTCTTTTTGTTCTAGCATTGTTGTATCAAAAGCAATATTAGTTGCCAGCAATGATTGTGCTTGCCATTGCGTTTTTGCCTATAATAGTTTTTGATAAGTTTCTTTATAATTTTATAATTTCAGACGTAATATACTTTACAACAACTTCCATTATATCAGTTACATTATTTGTATCTGGCCTACTTTGTTCTTTTATAAACTGAATTTGACCGCTTAATGCATTCGTTTGTTCTTGCATAGACTTTAATTCGTTTTTAATTTGTTGATTAGCAGCTTTTATTCTAATCATTTTTCTATAACAATTTTTAATTTGGAAACACACATTTTTTTTTGACAGTGCATTTAAAAACTTACGCTAATGCTGATTGTACGACTGGTTCTTGATTTAGTTCCTGTATACGGTGTATAAGTACCGTCTCCGATTTTTCGCACTTGGCTTCTAATTCTTGCTTCCTTGCTTTTAAATCATCAACTTTAGCCTTGCGGTGTGTATAAAACTCTGTAATCACCATTTCTTTTTCAGGATGAATGGCGTCAGTGGAAGATACTGGTAAGACTGGAGAAAAAGAATCGATCAAGTCCTGTAATAAGGTATTGGCATGATCAGGGTTATAAGGGTCATGCAACCTCTTTATTAGTTGCCTAATACTATCCAATTGTTCAGGCTCGGGATGCTGATGAAATAGTGATCGAGTACGAAATAAATGTTCAATACGTTGACAGACTTTTTCGGGAGTTATGGCAAGAAGTAAAGACAGGTCGCGTTTACCTCCAATGACTGGTTTTGGTGGTTGCTTCAGTTTAAGTTGTTCAGCCATGCTGGACTTTTGTTGTATTAATTTTTTATAAAGTTCATTTTTTTCTTTTATTGCTAATGTCGATTTACGTTTATCGTGCACAAGCTGCTTTACTCTAGCAACGTCTAATTCTACAAGTGAATAGTTTTAATAACGCCCTTATTTTTTCTTTCTTATTTTCTTAAGCTTATCGTACCAAGTTTTCGTATATCTAATAATTGTTGCTCATTTCTTATTTTACATGCGTTATATTTTTGTTCCATCGGTTATTATTATTATTATTTTATATGCGTATAAAGAAGAAAAGAGTTTTTTTTTTTTTTTTTTTTTTTTTTTTTTTTGCGTATGTACAATTTTTATTAAATTTTTTTTTTTTCATTTTTTTTATAAGTCGTCCTTGGTCCAGTTTTTCCATTCGGCGAGAGTAGCATCGTCAATATAATCGTATCTCATAATAAAACCATCCTCACCAGCCGAAATAATTTGACTATAAGTATAATGTTAGTTAACACACATACAAAAAAAACCCCCCCTCCCTCTTTTTCTTTACCGAGAATCACGCGAAAAGACACAACATCGAACTGCTTTAGTAGATCTTCTATGCCCTAATTCAGTTACCAACTTGCCAGTTTTTATGTTATAAACGTAAATTGTGCCTTGACTGGATCCGACACAGAAAAATAACTCATCTAAACTGACATCAAATCTAGAGTAGTTTTCACCTGATCTAATTCGAATAGATCTAATGGTCTAATATATCTTTTTTTCTTAGTAGTGATATATACAGCAACGCTTACTCACCCATTACCTGTTCTGTTTCCATATCCCAGTATTCCATTCTACCATTAATAGATTTAGATAATACATTACCATTTGCAAAGCGAATACAATCTAATCAATTATCTATTAGACTTATCCAAACACACATTTATACACTACATACCGATATAACTATCGCCATGCATTTTTTTGACAATGTGTGAATCTTTCTTTTCAATAATAATTGGTTCATCATCCATGGTCTCGGTAGTTGAAGGCACATTCCATACACGCAATTCTCCTCTAGAGTTGCCAGAAACAAATTTCTCACCAGATGGGTGGAAACACTACATATAATTTACTCGGTTAAAAACACACACACACACACGCATAATCCTCTAATGCCTGGTATTATCTACTTACTGTAACAGTAGCTTCTGCTTCGAAGATGGCAATACATTTACTTTGATCAACATCCCATAACCGAATGGTACCATCCTTGGAAGTAGATAAGATAATATTATCACTTTGAGGATGAGATTGTATATCGTAAATAAGCTCTATAAAGAATTGAATTAATTTGACTGTTTTGTACACACACACACACACACCTAGTGTGTTATTACACTTACTTTGATGCCCTTCTAATATCTTGATCTCTTCGGAATTAGCTACACTAATAATACGAACAAGACCATCCGCACCACCTGTAGCCAATAAAGCATCTCCCTCTCTATACAACCAACAAAACGTCTCGAGTGTATGCTTCAGGGTCTTATTCTCAGTATCCTCTTCCAATGGTGTCAAATCAAAATTGGACATAATATCTAAATGATCACCACAATGTTCATTATCATAAACACTAAGCTATACATACACGAAAAAAAAAACTTAATAAAGCTATAAAAAAAAAAGAATATCAGTTGCTTTTTTTTTATATATTTACCTCACAACCACCTACAGTGGCTAATACGTTACTGGTATTTGTACTATGACGTTGAACTGCACCACGTTTATCAAAAGTCTTTACTTGATCAAGACCGAATGGTGCAGAAAAATTCTTATTGTTAAAGAAGAAAGCAAGTTGATTAATATCACAACCATGATTCTCCTTGACAATTCTTCTTAATCTCATGTTCTCAAACACTTTTTCCAAGCGTTCTTCTTTATCCTCGTATTTTATTGTTTTATTGCTTTGATCGATTGTAGCATCAGATAAACGTCGTTTGGTTGTCATTGTATACGCGAAAGTTGAAAAAAAAAAGGGGGAAGAAATAACTTTCGCGAAAAAAAAAAAAAAGTATAAACGCCAAGTTCTTGAATAACCGTGTCCAAACAGTCACGCTACGAGCATTTTCCTGTATGCTGTAAAATGAGTCGCCCTCTGCTATTAGAGGTTTCTTTCGTTTAAACTCTTATTCAGACATCGACTTACCGTATTAACCATTCAATTGCATCTTATTGACATTAGCATTGCTGGTTGGAACTATTGTAAGCATAGACAATCTAGAAATCATCTTATTTTAAATCTACATTCAGGAGGAGAAAAAAAGAAGAGGTTCAACGTTGGCGGTTAATAAAAAAAAAAAAGTGAAGTTAAAAAGGTTGGTTTTGGTATATGTTAAAAGCCTATACTATTTCTTTAGGGAGCCAGCTATGTGCAATAGGATCTGTGATAAAGTCTTGTAGTAAGAGATCGAATAAAGTCGCGTAGAGAAGTAAGAGACCAAATAAAAGTCTTGTAGTGAAATAAGATATCAAATAGCATGGTTATAATTGCATGGAAACGGATTACATATTAGTTTATCTCCGTTTACTTTTTCACCACAAAGGTTCTTTTTCAAGATACCCGTTGTATTTTTTTTTTTTTTTTTTGACTAGAGTTTATAGCCGATAGAATACATGAAGTTGGTGTTTCGATAGATTGAACTTTAAGGAAACAAGTTACAAGATGAACAGCCTATCGCTAATAACAAACCCGATATAATGATGAAGTCCATAGCTGTTCTGCGTACTGTATTAACTTTATTCTTTTTTTTTCTCATTCATCTAATCACATTTTTTGTCATTTAACGTTATCTTAGGTGATGATATTAATCAGTAATCGCTTCGAGTGGTCACTGTATATCTTTTTTTCCCCTCTCCTCAGGTTTAAGTCCGTGGTGTAACCTTTGTAAAGTAAATACAATAAAAGGCCAAAAAAAAAGATAAGAGGACGCTGAAAGACGCTAGAAAGCGATTACAAGCAAGTAAAAGCGTCAAAGATTTATATTAATTTCTAATGAGAACCATTACGACAAATATAAGAATTATAGTTGGTAACACTGAGCTTCAATCCCTTTCACGGATCATTTTAAGGTGTTCCTGTAAAAACATTGGTTCGCTAGTGGGAGCAAAGCGCCGAGACAATATATTTTCTTACGCGCAAAAAGTCTAGACCGGAACTATTCATTAAAAATGGTAAACCTTTTTAAACTATAGCTTATCTAATTGAACTTTGCAAAGAGTACCAATTGGACAAAAGACTGTCATTGTGACTCTCTCCCTTTACACACACACTCATGTGCTTGATTTTTTAAACCCCCTTTTTCTTCTTTTTCTCTCCTTTATACACACACACCCACACACACTTAAATGCAAATAACCGTACCTGCAAATAAGATACAAATGACAAAAAATGCGTCAACAATTAATCCTATCAGGAACAACGAACTTGTTAGATTAATGTTACAATCCTTGATAGACTTGGGGTATAAGTAAGTTTTTCTTGGAAAAAAAAAAAAAGAAAAAAAAAAGAAGTATATATGCTAAATATATACAATATAGCGAAGCAGCAGAAACCTTGCAATTAGAGTCAGGTATACCACTAGAGTCAGAAATAGCCGGTTCGTTTCGAACTTGTATTTTGCAAGGTCAATGGCAAACTTCAGAAACACTTTTACAAAAGATTCCGTTTATTTCATCTAACCCTGAATCTGACTTGCTTAAAGTTCAATTCTTAATTCGACAACAAAAATATCTCGAGTTATTGGAACAAGGTGAGACTATGCAGGCTTTACACGTATTAAGATCTGAAATTACACCATTGGGTCAGAATACAGAAAGGTTGCATCAATTGACTAGTTTGGTTCTTTGCTCGTCAGTGGAAGATGTAAAGAAGCAGGCGCAATGGGATGGGATTGAAGGCAATTCAAGAGAATTGTTATTAGAACAAGTACAAGGTAAAAAATCGACAATTTATCTTTTATTGTTGTTATATAAATTAATACTGTGCTTTTTTTTTTTTAAAAAAAAAAAAGCTTATATCGATCCCTCTGCCATGTTACCAAATCAAAGACTCATGATTTTACTTGATCAAGCCCTTGAATGGCAAAAGCGTGCTTGTCTTTACCATAACCCAAGACAGGATATTGAATTATCTTTATTTTCAGATCATATTTGTGACAAGTAAAGTATTTACACAAAAAAATGAGAGATAAATAAAAAAAAAAACTAAAAGGTTACTAGGGATTTATTTCCTACAACGACTATCAAGATATTAATAGGTCATGTTGATGAAATATGGCACGTTTCTTATTCTCACGATGGTCAGTATTTAGCATCTGTATCAAAAGATAAGACATGCATTGTTTGGGACATGAAGGTAAGGAATATATAAACCAAGAAAAAAAAAATAAAAAAATACTTAATAACGTAAAAAAAAAAAATAGACACTAAGTCAATTAAGGTCGTTTAAAGGAGAAGTGAGTGGTTCATACTGTGCTTGGTCTCCAGACGATAGCAAACTATTGATTTGTGGCACTGATTTCTCGTTACGTTTATGGGATCCATTTAACGGTGCATTATTACATACGTTCACGCACCACGAAGATCAAGTCACCAGTTGTGTTTGGTTACCTGATAATCAACATTTTATCTCGGGTGCTTGTGATACCGAGCTTTGTTTATGGGATATTGATAAAGTTGACCCTGTCACGCTGTGGCAGGTACCAAGAACAACAGATATGAAAATCACGGAAGATGGTACAAAATTATTGACTATCAGTATCGATAAATGTATTACGATGTATGATGTTGATGGATTAACAATAACTGAAACTGCAAAGATACAAGAGGAAGGTACAATCACGTCGTTGACCGTAACTAAAGATGGAAGGTTCGCGTTGGTAAATGTACAGGATGTACAGGAACTTCATTTATGGGATTTGACAAAGTTACAGTTGGTACGCAAGTATAGTGGGCAGAGACAGTTGGCGTATATTATTAGATCTACGTTGGGTGGACATAATGAATCATTTGTGCTGAGCGGAAGTGAAGGTTTATATTTATATTTTTGTGTGTGTGTGCAATGTAAAAAGGTGTTAACCTTGTTTTTTTTAAAAAAAAAAATAATAGATAATCGTGTATATATTTGGAGTCGAGAAAATGAAACATTACTGGAAACACTGGAAGGACACGATAATACTGTCAATTGCGTTAGCTGGTGCCCTGTTGAACCTATGCAATTTGTTTCTGCTAGCGATGATCATACTATTCGAGTGTAAGTGAATTATATCTCGACTCTTTTTTTTTTTTTTTTTACTGTTAAACTAATTACATTTAATAGTTGGGGAAGTCAATCTTCTATGATACCATAAAAGCGTATATTCGTGACGTGAAAAAAAACTACTGAGTTTAGAAATATTTTGACTTTCTTTTTTTTTGTTTTTTTTTTCTAATATTTTTTTTTTGTCATTTGCTTCTCACATTTAATAAAACAAAGAATAAGATGTCATCCAAAGTTCAAAAGATTATGGTTCAACCCATTGTAAATATACACCCCTTTTATTTTATTGCAATAAGAAATACTAATAGCTGACACTTTTTTCCTTTTTTTTTATAGAATCTGATTTTCAGATACCTTCAAAACGTAAGAAAAAAAAATAGATCTTTTTTTTTTCATTGTTTTAATCATCCTCTTTTTTTTCAATATAATAATAGAAATCCAGAGTTCAGATCTGGTTATTTGACAAGACCGACATGAGAATTGAAGGACAAATTATTGTAAGTTTTAATACGAAAAAAAAAAAAAGTTCGACATTGACGCGTCATTATATTATAAAAAAAAGGGTTTCGACGAATTCATGAACTTGGTTCTTGAAGATGGTGAAGAAATTGATACCAAGAACAACACAAGAATTAAAATTGGTAAAAATCCAATAGGAAAATTCATGCAAAAAAAATCACAGTGTATATATTAAAACTATATTTTTTAGGTCGACTTATGTTGAAGGGAGATAATATTACTCTGATACAAGGTGTAGAAAACTAAATTATTCAAATTTAAAAATCACAACTTTTTTTTTCTTGCTTAAATAATAAAGGGGAATGAATAACTGGAATAGTATATATATAAATATAAAGTCTGTGTATTTACGAGTATGTCAAGAAGAGGGAAGATAGCAAAGTGTGTTAAAGCGCTTGCCCTGAGGTCGTATTAGTTTAGTGTAGTATGTGTGGCTCTCTTGTTCAGTCTTGGTTAAAAGGTTGTCGATATTTCTAAGAGAGGAATAGGACATGTCAACCAAAATTAGCAAGATACGGAAAGATATACTTATCAGTTTATTAAGTTTTAGGGTCAATAATCTTCATATACCCTATTTTCTTAAAACCAAAAAGTTAACCAAAAAGTTAGCTTTCAGTAAGGATTCCATAAGCTCAGGATATTTTACGCGCAAATAATAAAAATAATTATGATTTACATATTTACTGTCATCATCAGTAACGTTCCATAACAATAAACATAAAAACTGTTTTTTATATCTGACAAAAAAAAAAAAAAAAAAAAAAGTGACAATTAAAACTTAAATACAAGTATTTAAATAACTCTGTTTGTTAAAGTACGTTCTATGTATTGTATACTAAATACTGAACAAACAATAAAAAATAAGATGTAGTGTTCCTGGCTTTCTTGATGGACGGTGTATTTTTTTGCTGCACGAAAAAAAAAAAAAAAAAAAATGGGTTAAGTGTTGTTAGTGTGATGGATATAGCGAATTGAGTTGTGTTACTATGGTAGCAGTAATGTAACTGAATAAGAAGGTAGTGAGAAAAGGGGCTCAGCTTCTCGATAAGCTTCCTGTCAGACCCTTTGGGCGATCCTTTTTATTTTTTATTTTTTTATTTATTTCAATCTGATAAGCAAACAATAAAGACGTGAGTAAGCGTGCCTTAATCCCTTTTTCCTTTAAAAAAAAATATTCCCAAAAAGATACATGTTAAGGCTAAAGAATAAAAAAAAAAACGAGGCCAGTGTATAAAAGCGGAGAGGTTAGTGTATACTTTGATTAAAAAATAATAAGAGCTGTCATTTTTTTATTGTCCTTTACTACTTGATTTAATGACAGCAAATCGTATACAGCATTCTCTTCCATTATTTCCATGATAGGTAGCTCTGAAGGTTCGATTGGGTACTTTTTATTTTTCCCGCTCTACAAAAAGTCTTTTTTTTTTTTGTGGTTGTTATTGATACATATTACACGACATTAATATCACTTGTTTTAAAAAACAGTGAAACAATAAATATCGACCTCTTTTCCTGACGTAAAAAAGTAAACCAAATTTTGACTCGTGAATACAACCATATCTGGTTTAGATTTTTTTTCGCTCTTTACAAAAATTATAGAAAAAATTGCGTCAAAAAGAAAGGTATATAGAGCTATGGTTTAAAGGTCCTACTAATTATCCGCATATGTTAAAAAAAAACTTGCGATACTATATCTTTTCCGGTATCCGCGGCTATTTGATGCCGAATGTAGAGATAAACATCATATCACATGAAATAGTAAAAGAGGTAGTCTATTTTATGTAATGCGAAATAGCATGGACTAAACGCACGGATAAAGAGAGAACAATAAAACTTTATGTTAGCATATTTATAGGACTTTTTCGTTTTGAGGAAAGTTTAAATTTAGTTCAGATAAACCCTCTTTTTTTTTTTAATTGAATACAAATTACTTTTTTTTTTTTTTTTTTTTTTTCTCAAGCTAAAATTTATTAAACCAAAAGGTAGAAAAACTCAGTTTTGGACAAAATTATCGTAAGTAGATTTGGACAAAATTATCCGTAAGTAGATTTGGACAAAATTATCTGTAAGTAGAATTAGACCAAGTATCTCTCTCTCTCTCTCTCTCTTCCTTTTGTGTGTGATTTCTTACATTTCTTTTTTCGTGAATGGTACAACAATTTGTGTATTATAACAAAATTTACTATTTCGGAAATTCTGTGTGATCATGAATAATTTCAATAACCGCCCGGTCAGTCAAATGCGTATTCTAAACTTTAAAAATGTGTGTGATGAGCAAGACATTACATAACACTTTTATGTTTTATAAACAATAAAAAACAAAAAACGAGTTTCATCATGATGAGATATGATGAATAGAAGAGGGAACACCCAAAAAGGGACATTTTATAATAAAAAAATTAGAGTGCCGTAACAAATCTGTTTGGTGTTCAAAATACGATCATGATGGGAGTTTTTTTTTTCAAGGTAATACATAATGAAGATTGTGGACATTATTTTAAATTATTGCTTTTAACTCTTTTATTTTTAAAATGAATTCAATTGATAATAATATCCCTTGCACAAAAAGAAAAAACTTCTTTTTTCTTCAAAAAAAAACGTGCAAAAAAAAAAAAAAAAAAGTTTTTTTATATTTAAAAATAGCAGTTATTTTCTCCATTTCTGGGAAATAAATAAAACATACAAACAATTGGAAATAAAGATTTCATTTTACAAAAAGGAATTGAAATTATATGAGTACAAAATGATTTAATATGCTTTTTTTAAGAGTAAAAAAAAAAACCATATTATTATATTAATAAAAAAATTGTATTAAAAATACAATTGAAAAAAGGGGAAAACGCTTAATAAATAAAAAAAAAAAAAAAAGATATTTGTTTTTTTTTCGATATAGATTAAGATTATATAATTATTACTAGATGGTATTTTAAATTTAGATCAAAGCAGCAGCGACGGCACCGGCAACAGCGATAGCACCAACAGCAACAGAGTTCTTGGTGGCGGCAGAAGAAGGAGTGACAGAGGGAGCAGCACCAGTCTTGGAGACAGCAGGGGAGGTAGCAGCAGAGCCAGTAGGCTTAGGGGCAACAGAGGTACCGGCAGCGGGTGCAGAGTTAGAAGGAGCTACAGTTCGAAAGAAAAGACAAGTTAGTAATTCAATTGATAATCCTATATTTTTTTTTAAAAAAACATACCAGGAGCAGAATCGTTACCAGTAGAGATGGTGAAGTAGGGACCGTAGCTTTCATCGGGACTTTGACCGAAAGAGAAAGCATCTAATAAAATAATTAATTAATAACGACTTCGTAGATATCTAAAAAGAAAAAGAAAATGAATGGATATAACTTACAGTCAGTACCAGCGGGGAGAGTGGCGGGGACATCCCAGTTGTAGGTACCAGTGTTGGCAGGAACGTTGGTAGCAATAGTTTGCAAGAAGCTCAAGGCATTCTTATCACCTTGACGAAGATCAATGGTGGAGATAACACCTTCAACAGGAGCCCAGACAATTTGGGCAGTGGAACCGGCAACAAGAACTTGGTTCAAGGCGGGTCTGCTGGAGGTGATCTTTTGAGCAGAAACAACGGTACAGGCGATGGCAGCAAGGGCAGCGATGATAGACTTCATTTTTTATATATTAAGGAAAGGTAAAGAGGGAATAATCAAGAAATCAAAAGAAAAAAGAAAAGAAATTTGAGTAGAATTGACCTTTATATATATATAAAAAAAAAATCAAATTTGGGGGGGAGACTGTAATATAGTTCTTCCCGGGGGGATTGGTAACACTGGGTTAGGTTTTTTTTTTTTTTTTTTTTTTTTTTTTTTTTGAAAGCCAAGTGATTTTTTAGATACACAGGAATTTATTAAGATCGTCAATATTCGTACCATTAAAGAGTGCGCACACACCCTTTTTAGTTTACAACATGAGATTACCTAAATCCTCAATTTGATAAAGAGCACAATATCATCATACTTTTTAAATTTTGTGTGATACCCTTTTTTTTTTTATTTATAACTTATTAGTATCATATTATCTCATCCTCTTTTTTTTTTATTGAAATGTAACTTTCTTTTCTTCTTCTTCTCACTTATAAATGTGTCAACCATGTATATGTAATAGAATATAATTAAACCATTATGCTTATAAACAATTTTTATTCCAACTGAATAAATTCGATACTTGCACACACGTAAAACGTATATGTTTTTTTTGTTGTTGTTGTTGTTGCTTTATTAGTGAATACAAGATGAGATGGAATTACAACAAAACAAAAAAAAAATAGACGTGTGTGTGTGTCTGTGTGCCATTTTTTTATATATATACTTTACTATACTAATGTATTTACACATACACATACGCACAAACACCAAATAAATAACATTCAGGGCAATTTTTTTTTTCGGGTATCCTACATACACACCTATTTATTTTTTATTTTATTTTTTTTTGCCTTTTTTTTTAATATTTTTCTTCTTTCCCTTTTTTTTTTTTTTTGTTAAACATTAGAAAAAGGACAAAAAGTAAAAGTTTTTGTTTAGAGAGATTGAGTCATCATGTCAGATTGTTTAACTGAAGAACACCCGCAAGAAGAACACCCACAAGAAGAAGAATATTACGACGAAACCAGTAGTTTATTTGAACAAGAATTTTCAGAACAGGATGTTTTACCGTTTTTATTGCAAGCTCAAGATATTATATCTAAACTAGAGTCGAGAGTAGTAGAACTTGAGACTGATTTATCGGTAAGATAAAATACCAAATAAAACTTTACGTGGTTTATTTTAATGTGTTTAGTAGACTATTCATCGCAAGTATGAACATGATAGAAATGATTGGTTAGTTGGTCTTTCACAAAAGGATCAATATATAAACTATCTATCAAGTAAACTTCAAAAGAATGAATTTAATACTAAAGAAACGATTGTTTTACTATCTGATCTATCATCCAATGTAACAATGGATGAACAAGTAAAGTCGACCATTACATTATGTTTAAACTATCTTCGACAAACAGAACCGGAACCAACTACAGTTCCATTTGTTGATCAAGATGAAGATTTGGAAGAAGGTGAACTTGAACGCCGACAACAAGCCGTAACCGAATGGAGACGTACTGACATACCAGACCATTTTTCAACTGACCCGGTTGATAAGGCTTGTGATAATAATAATGTTGTCAATTTAATGGATGGCTTATCCTCTCTCTCTTCTTCACCTTCTTTATCATCTACATGTTCTCACTTATTAAAATCAGCTGTGGTTGAAGATGAAACGACAATACCAACTACTTATGTAGTTAATAATGATGATGATAATAACAACTTTTGTACAAATTGTAAACAACTTTTAACTCAACTCGATCAACAAATAGAACAAAAAGCATACTTGAAACGAGATATTAGTTCACTTGCATCTGCACTCTCTGATGAAGAAGATATTCGATCTACTGTTGAACAAGATAAAGAAGCTTTAGAGCAAGATGTGGGTGATATCACTTCTTCTTTATTCTTGGCTTTGAATCAAATATTAATGGACGAAGTTACCGATAGAGATGGCTTAGTTCAAATTCATCGTGAAACAATGGGTAAATTATCTCATGTGTTGGATGCTTGGGACACAAGAGATTTGAGATTAAAACAAGTCAAGGAATTATTGGTACAACTTGATTCTGTTGTGCATCAAAGTGCAAATGCAAGCTGCACTATCGCACGTCGTTATTCTTCTCATCCTCAACCTTCTTCTATCCCAACCGTTTCTCGTTTAGCTCGTACTTCCTTTATAAACCACCCTTTGCGATTTTCTATTGATCAACAACAAGTACAACAACAAAATAATCATCGTATTGATAGAAATACCATTCGTATCGATGGCTTTATTTTATCAGATTTCCAACTTCATATTAAAGCCGTAACTGAAAATCCTTCTGTCATTATACCTTTAACCCCTTTTGTTAAAAAGGTCCTAGTCGAAGATGTAGAACCTTGTTTATTCTTTCAACAATCACAAGGTTGGTGGAAATCTCCTTGGTTTAAAAAGAAGTTATTGGATGCCATCTCAAAGAACAAGTGTGAAATTCAAGGTTGGCATGATGGCAGTAGTATCTTTTCAAATTATACTGCTACTACTACTACTACTACTACTACCAATTCTTCTTCTTCTGTTAGTACCTCTCCTGCCACCAGTCATATCTCTTCTTCTTCTCAACAGAGTATGACTGTTCCTATGCCTCCCAAGACTAAATGTGCTTGTTGTAATATCTTGCGTGTCTGTGAATTCAAAATGAGATTACCACCACCTACTACCACCACCGCCACTTCAAAAAAGAGAAACTCGATGCAACCTCAGCCTTGGTTACCAATCGATAGATTTTGTAGAGATAGATTAGTAGCTGTTTGTGGATACTATAGTTTTATGTCACACCTTAAACTTTTATTAGCTTCTTCACCTTTATTAAGCACGTTTAAACAAGTCATGCATCATCGAAGAAAGATGAGTTTAGCAAAAGTTGGATCGATTGGATTGTTTATAGAGGATTCAGATGAAGATGATTATAATGATATTATCAATAGAAGATTAAGTTCTTCTTCTAATAACTCTTCCTCGTCTAAAAGACAACAGTATCAACAACAGAGAAGGCAAAGAAGAAATAGGGAAAGTATTGTACTCGATCATTCTGGTAGTGGTAGTGATACTGCTAGTATTGTTAGCGTTAGTGACATTCAAGGCATAGAAAGCAATAATGGACAAATAGTTATTGTTCATTAAAATCTTACCTCCCCAAAAAGAAAAAAAAATACCCTGTTTTACATATATCCTCTATATATCCTCTACATATCAAAAATACTCTTTTCTCCCCCATCCCTTTCATTTTTTTTTGTATATTCCCTCTCAACTCCAATCCTTCTTTTTTTTTAAACATCATATAAAACTCGATTCCTCTACTGCAATTTCTTCTCTCCTCCCTCCCTTTTTTTTTTTATGTCATATATCCCCTTTAGACTTTTATCATTTATACCATTATAATCTAGAATAAAAAGAATATACGTGATTTTTTCAGGTTATAATAATGCACAACGATACACAGCCAAGTATTTTTATCTTTTTTTAGAACCCTTTTTAAATCATCCAATATGTGAAAGTAAAAACGTGTGAAGAGAAAATGTGATTCAATCTGTATTACAAAACTTTTTTCAGTTTTTTAAGCCGGCAATTCTATCGGCACGCCTTTTTTTTTTTTTTTTTTTTTTAGCCTAGTTATTGTTTTCGCTTTTATTGTTAGCTATGCTACAGTGATTCCACTACCAATTTAAGGATAGGTCTCTCTATATCTCTCTCTTTTAATAGGTTCACTTTATATATAAAGATATAAAAAGTCTTACGAAATAGAATTATGTGTGCAACAAGAACTAAATAATTCTTCTCCGTTGGTTTGGCACTAAAAGATACTCTCTTTCTCCCCCCCCCCCCAATTTTTTTTTTTTTACTTAAGAAAATAGTTTTAACCTTTTAAAGGTATTGAAAGAGAGTGAAAGTACTTGATTTAGAAAGAAACCAAGTTGTAATTTTTCCTTAAAAACTCAAGTGGTTGTACCATGTCAATGAAAAGGAGAAGCGTAGAAAATTAGTAGTTCAATCTATATAAAACAGAATTTCATTTATATGTATTAATTTTTTTCTTTTCTTTGTGTGCACTTGTTTAAACTTCCGGCGTATAAGTGTTTTTTTTAATGACTACGCGATGTTTGCTTTATTTAAGTCTTGTGCCGAATTACAAACAATAAAGCATTTTACAAAAACAAAAAAGTATTTTTATATATATATTGTAGGGGTTGTAAAGCGATTACTAAAAAAAATAAAAAAATGTAGTACTCACAATAAGATTACACAACCTTTTTTTTTCGCATGAGATTTTTTTTTTTTGGGCGTACTTTGAAAGGAAGACCTTTTTCATCATTTTTATTCAATTCAAAACAAACACGAAGCACACTATTTTCAAGCTTTCGTTGAAAATTCTGAAACAGAAACCTTCTTTAAATAAAGAAGCAATGTATAAAACTTTAAATTGAGGTTTTTTTTTCATCATCATCATCACAACTTTCTGTCCCAGTTTTTTTTTTTTTTTTTTTGAAAAAAAGAAAGGGTTTCACCCTTTCTACCTATGGTCTAATAAAAAAAAAATACTCCACTGCAATTTTTTTTC
Organism: Thamnidium elegans; assembly: GCA_025201345.1. Lineage (NCBI taxonomy): Eukaryota > Fungi > Mucoromycota > Mucoromycetes > Mucorales > Mucoraceae > Thamnidium > Thamnidium elegans. The sequence goes on from JAIXMG010000033.1 coordinate 378,007, forward strand.
TTGCATAAACATTCGTTTTTCTGCTCTCGCATAAAAGAACATATTTTGGGGGTGTTTAACAAGTGCTTACAAAAGGGAGATCAAAAAACTTGAAAAAGGAAATAATGTGGTGGCGTTTTAAAACAAAAGTTACGATCATCCATTTCTAAGGCACCCAGTAACGTCAAATCCCTGTGATAAAAAAGTGATGGGAACCCTTGTTACAGTTGCTCATCGTACCAGATTTTTGTCCACCCCCAATTCGTTTTTAATTTAAACACAAATATGAATAATATGCGAAAGCAAGTTTCAGTATACCAAACTTTCTTTTTTTTCTCTTCTAAGGAAGTAAACAAGTGAGCATGTTATTAAAAAAAATTGTTTACTTCGAATCTATTTCGTTATGGCAATTAGGTTGAGTAAATTTGTTAGTTTTGAAGAAAAAAAACAAAAGCAAAACGATAGGACTAGCAAGCAACCATCAAAAGAGCTAATTGTTAGATAGAGGAAGTAAAGCTGGAACAAATTACACAGTGAAAAAAAAAAAAAAAAAGTAAAGCTATATTGAAAGATATATCAGGTAAATAATAACAATACCTCGCTACATTTGGCATGCAACATTCAGGGCTTGCATCTACCTATGTTAATTATAGACCGATCAGTAAAGTACATATCTCTCTTTTGATTTAAAAGTACCCAAAGCGGAGGCAAAACAAAAGGTATTACAAAATATAATACAATCAGTACCGTGAGTAATGGAAATATAAATTACGGCTGGTTCCAAAACATATAGTTACCCGAATCCCAAATTCTATGCATCAGCTCAAAAAAAAAATACACGTGAATTCAAATCTCACTTTCAAATTATTAAAAACCATAACAATATATCACTAATTGTCGCATATCTTCTATACCTGCTTTTGTCCCTCTTTCTTTCTAATAAAATATAACGTAATAATGAATACTTTTTTTTTTATGAAGATGGACAGGGAAACATTTTTAATGAAGAAGAAAAAGTTTACGATCCCCATGGAGGATGTTTTAACACATGTCGACAAACTTACTTGAGCGTTAAGCGCCCCCAAAAAAAAAAAAAAAAAATTGCTAAAGGGTTCTCAGTTAAAAAGCAGCCGAAACCTGGTAAGTTAAAGCCATAAGTGAAGTTATACAACAATTACAGCGACTTCACCAGAGAAACGCTTATAGACCGTATGCTCGAAAATCCTCAAGAGTGTAGAACTGGTGGCCAAGGTTGCAAGGGACTTAAATATTAATTACTGCATTGCGTTAAGATGGAAGTATTACCGAAGGGACAGAAGAGGTTGTGTATAAAAAGTCTGAACAAAACAGTGGTCCGAAAAGCTCATTTACAACTGGGCATAACGAGCTATTTGGCTGTGGGATCTTAATAAAACGGCTGTGGATAATGACCTCCTGTTATATTCAGACTACATAATAAATAATTTGACTGAGCGATTTGAAAATTTTACTATATCAAAGTCGCAACTTAATAACCATTTACGAAACACAATGCTCACCACAGTGAAAAAACCGACGTTTGAACCTGAGACCTGGTTCTGATTTAATGAGCAAGATGTTATTCAATGATCCCACGGTTGTGAACTTGGTTGTGCAATCATTATTAGATAGTATACCTGTCTATTATAAATACACTAGCTTTTAATACGTATAATATATTATAGGTACAGACATCCAGCAAACAGTTATGCCGTAACCTCAAATGAGTGAGCGAATGATACAAGGTCTGACATCGTTTACGCAGCTGAAGGCAAACTGTGGAGAAATACTTTGATTTAACACAGAAAAATTAATAACAACAGGTAAATAAGATTAAAAATCTAAAATAAGATGGTTTTTATTAACTTGAAAAAGAATAATTATTTTATATGAAAGTGAGATTTGGGTTTTGAAGAGGTGTGTAAATGAGAAGAAAGAGAAAAAAAATAACATAAAATAAAATAAAATATAAAATATAAAATTAAAAGGAGACTCCATTCGAAGAGCTTAAATATTAGAGTCACAGCTAAATCTCTTGTCTTTTTGATTGTTCAACATTGGTGGGTAGTGTGATAATTGATTAAATTACTTTATTACATTTTTGTGTATCTTTTTTTTTTCTTCTTTAACAGTGAACATGTATCCATATTGTACGAATCAGTTATAAAAATGTAATAATGATAAGAACACTCCTAAGGGGCAAGATAAAAAAAAAAGCAAAATAATAGGAAGAAAAAGTTCATTGAGATATTTTAGGTTGTTCTCAAGTCGTCCTCAGAGAGAGAGAGAGAGAGAGAGAGTATTCTGAGACAAACTGTTCATAAAAAGCGGCAAAAACGTATTGTCGTTCGTAAAATTATTTCCTTGTTGTTTAATTACAAACTTAGTCGGTAACAAGACACTGTATGTTGCCAACCCTTCATATTTCTGCTTTTTAGTTTCATTTCTGTAACAGTAACGACGAGGTATCAAAAAAGTGATTCCTCGTTGCTACTAACATTGAACTTTCTCCTCATGTATGCTACATAACCTAATTATTTAAGTATTACATTTGTAAAGTAGATTTACTTGACAATGTGATCAAAGCCATACTTTCTGGTTTCTAATTTAGCTATGGCTGAAGAATATCGGCGAGGTATCAACAAATAGTTTCTTCATTTGTTACTTGTAATACATTGGAACATCCATCTTCAAAGGAAAATTGTTCAAGATTACGTCTATTATCGATTTTTCGAGGCTTTGATTCTGATGGGTGTTGCTGTGACAACTGGTTCTGTAAACTTGCAAATCCGCAAAGACGAGAAGAGCAGAAAGAACAAATAAAATTTCCAGCTTTATTTGCTTCTACGGTAATAGTAGCTATAATTTTATCTACGTTAGTTTAACTCCAAACGAACTTCTTTTTTTTTTTCATAGATCAAATTTTTTTGTATGCATGATGGGTTAAAGTTATATCTTTTCAGGGTATAGAGTTTTTAGCGTGTAGTAATAAATAAATATTAATACCTTTCGTAATCGACTTGTTCATATATAATATTTTCATTATATTTATTTTACTTATGAGCGGTTTTAGCGTTTATATATTTAATCCATTATAGTTAGTTTGTCCTGTCCTGTTCTACACGTCTGAAATATATCATCATATCTCTATTCGAGTTGTGAATAATTTTATAAGCGTAGACTTAAGAAGTGTGTTGTTATACAGCATATTTTTTTGTACAATAACTCGGACGAGCTTAAAAACTATTTACAGTGTTATAATTCATCATTGTTCGCCTGTCATCCATTTAAAATACTCGTTTTACATGAATATTTAGGCATCACTTCTAAAAAAGGTTATTTTAATTGTGATTGAAATAAAGTAGAATTAAAAGTCTGGAAACTATTCTTTTGCCCAGATTTCATAGTAAAAGTTAGTCATTAGGAAGATGTCTTTAATATTAAACATTGAAAACTGTTCTATATATTTTTTATTTTTTTATTATAATTATTAAAGAGTGATAGGAGGGGGGTCAAGCCCTTTTGTTTTTCGGATCAAATTTATGTACCTTTATAGAAAAAAAACAGCGGTGATAGTATACTCTTTCAGGCGCTTCTAATACATTAAAATGATATTATTACTAAAGATAATGAACGAGCAATTACTGTTTAAAGGCCTTTTTTTACTTGGCGCTTTAGTAAGCGGACCTTAAGCTGACGTTTTATTAAAAACGTATTTACTCTCTCAGTTTTGGACATAGCACTTTTATTTATAAATGAATAAAAATGAACTGTTAAATATCTTTAATCTTTGTTATATTTAATAATAATAGTAGCAAACTGAATTCGATGTAATCACGAAAATAAAGCAAATAAGTGAGCACACGTGATAAAAAAAAGTAAGGTTTTTTTTGTCGAAAAAAAGTAATTTTTAAACAGTGATCACCCTTTCAATTTTTGCATTAAAAATATAAATTAAAATGGATTAAAAGCGTATAAAAAAGTAATTTATTGTAAACAATTTGCCCATAACAAAAGTCAAAGTGGATCCAGAGAAATCGCAAAACATCCGTGATTTTTGGCCAAAAAACAAAAGGGGTTGACCCCCAAAAATGAAAAACGAAAAAAAAACAAAAAAAAAGTACGTTTTTAATTTTTTTTTATCAAAGATATATTTAAAACAACTATTCTGTATTATACAACTTGGATTCAAAAAGCCTTTTCTGTTTTTTAATAAATTAAGAACCATTATTTGTTATAGCTGGTAAAATTAGCAGTGATTTCTTATGTGAGCGATTTTTTAAGCTGCAATACCGCAATAATTATCACACCACAATTGCTCTCTTTCAATTATTTTGCTCTTTTCCCTTTGGAGTGTTTTATTGTTATTGCGTTTTTATAACTGACTTGGATAATATGGCACATTTCGTTGCTACATGCTCAATGTCAAAAGAAAAAAAAAATACATAAATAAAATAAAAATACATGTTGCAAGTGGTGGATAAGATTAAGAAAAGAAAAGGCAAGTAAAAGTAAAAGTAAAAGAAAGAAAGATATAAAAGAAAGATGTAAAAGGGATTGTATTTGCATTTGTTTGAGTTTTAAAATAGGGATCGCTGTGGTACAAAGAAAATGTAACTGTCGATTATAGAGTATACAGTGCCTCCCGTGCCAATTGACGCTTTTAGAAATTAGCTGGTGCATTTGAAAATCTCAATTGGCGCTTATCTCAACTCCCAATTCGCGCATTCTAACAACCCGATTTACGCTTTTGGCAACCCAAATGTCTTGTGCAATAAAGGCTTTCAGTTTTCTTTTACAAAGTATAATGTTATTCATGTGCTGAAAAGAAGTGTATTAAATAGGTCCCATTCGAAGACATTTATCAGACACATCCACAGAATGTTGGCTCATGTTTAGGAGAGCGGAAGCTCTTATCCCATTAGATGCCCCCGCTACTCTTGTCTTAAGATCTTCGTCTCCAGAAAACGTACTTCTCTTGACGTGGGTTTTCATTGTAGTCCAGAAATTCTCGATAGGATTCAGCTCAGGCGAATACGGAAGGAGGTAAATTCTCCTGTATCCTCTCTTTGAAATCATCTCGTCAATTTCATCAGTAGTGTATATTGGGGCATTGTCCATGACGATGTAGTATCCCTTCATCTCCGGAAATTGGTCCATCCTGGTAGATGTTGTAACTTTTTCTTGAGCGAGCAATGTTGGCTTTTAATTCTGCCATGATAACATCCACTTTCGAGTTTCCGGCTCATAAACTATTTGGTGTGATTGCCATTCTTGTAAAGAAGTAAGTGTCTGCGTTCTGTAGGGGTTGTCAACTTCTTCATCCCAGTCCATGGCTTCAGTGCCATTTTCATCTAAAATCTCGCCTTGGCCATCTTCGTAAAACATTTTGAAGCTCATTTTGTATGTAAAAGAAAAACGTAGATTGGAAAGAGCAATTTCCGCCTTTATTTAAAAAATCCGTCAATTGGCGTTGGCTGTAAATGTAATAACGTTATGTCACTTGATCTGGTATCAGCTCAATGTTGGAATTTGATTGGCTAAAAAGCTAGGATTGATACCTGGTAACATGCGTTTTTCACTTTATCTGGTATCAAGTATCAAGTCAACTTGGAATTTGATTGGCTAAAAAGCTAGGATTGATACCTGGTAACATGCGTTTTTCACTTTATCTGGTATCAAGTATCAAGTCAACTTGGAATTTGATTGGCTAAAAAGCTAGGATTGATACCTGGTAACATGCGTTTTTCACTTTATCTGGTATCAAGATATTTGGAACTAAAGTACAAAATGACGGACCTCCCCAGAGAACTTCTATCTTTAAAACTGCCACATAAATTACGACCAGGCACAGACTTGATGTCGAAACAAATTTTATTGAATCCCACTGTGATTGACATTGTCGTAGAGACCACATTTGGATCGGAAGGAAAATGCAACTATTCACCTTGGCCGACAGAATGGCCAAATCGTACCATTTCGGACATTTTGTATCTACCCATCTCTCAACAAAACGGTAGCTTTCCCCCTATTTTAGTGGAAATTCAGCATACAGTTGACAACGATTTTATTTTGAGACTCATGTCTTATGCCATATCTCTCTATCGCCAATACAATAAAATACCGATTGTGTTAACATTTGTTATCTCTTCGATGAATATGAAGTCTCAAAGAAAACGGTACAAAATAAAGACCACCCTTTTCTTCGTCAATACTCTTGCCAACCTTGGGCCAAGATGTGTTACTTTGTGACCGGCAGCTCGATAGAAACAAGCTTGACATCACCCCTTTCTCCTTTTGTTGCTTTGTCAACATTTTTTATCAGTCAACATCCTTCACTTTTAGTGAACCCTTTCCGCAATGACCCCACAATTCAATTTTTATATTCAATTGCTGCACGGGTGTTCCAAGAACAAATGGATGAAAGTACAAAACCCACAGAAGATTTGTTGCTGGTGTGTGAAAATACGGAAAATGTTTTAACGAACGCAATATCAGCATTATCAGAAGAAGTTCCAGATGTTGAAAAATGCAAGAAAATTTTAGACGATGGTAAACTACTTCCTGCTGCTTTAAAAAGAAAATATGAGTCCATCTCATTAGAAGCTCCCAATACCAGCACCAGCAGCAGCAGCAGCACCAACGCCAACGCCGATACCATCACCAACATCAACACCAACATCAACACCAGCACCAGCACCAGCACCAGCAGCAATACCAGCAACAATACCAACACCAGTACCATTAGCAACTGGGATCATTTAGAGCACTACCTTTCCAATCTAAATAATAATACACCCATTTCATGGGAGCGTGTGTATGAGGATGGTCGGGAGCTTGGTTTTTTTAAAAACTATACCAAATGGACTACAATGAAGTCTAGCTATTATAGATGGAAAAAAAATAAAAAATGAGGCTATTTGTGCTTTATATCAAATCATATAAAAGAAAGAAAGACCATTGATAACAAAAACTAACTGTGCTTTAACAAACAATTACGTGTTTCATTAACAGGTAGAGATTACCCCTCCCTGCCCAAATGGGCAGTCTCTTAAAGTATACATTCCGTAAAAAAAAATACATCTTTTAAAAAACTAATTATATATTTTTAAAGACAAAGTTGTCTAGTATAAGTACCTTTTTTTTTCTTTTTTTTTTTTATCGTATGTATTTGTAAAGATATGATTTATGCAGAGAGCCTTGTTTTAGAGTTTTTTTACACTGCCCAAAAGGGCAGGCCCTTTAAAGGTCATTTAATATATTAAAAAAAATATTTTATTTGATATCCATAATATGACAGATAGAAAATACGATAATAAATGTTACTGAATTGTTTTTTCCTTTCCAACTTCAAGTAAATGCGAGTGATAGCACTTTTGACAAAGGGGTATGTCGGGGTTACAAGAGCAGCATTTCTCTACTCTTGTGCCACTTATACCTTTGTCAATGCAAGCTCTACACGCAAGTCTTCGTCTCTTAAGCCCTTTTTCGTTTTTTACACGCACAAAGTTCATGGTATGAGATGAGGTTATCCCTGCGATTGTTTGCAGTATACACAGAACCTATTTTTTATATTACAAACCTCTTTTTTTTCAATGCTAATAACAAACTTACTTTTATGCGTCCCATACTCGTCAATTACATCAGGTCGATTTACTACAGTTACATGGCTATTACTTTCTTCAGTTCGCTTATAGGGAGTCATCCTAGTGGTTCCACACGAAGACCCAAATAATTTCACTTTCTTATCACGGTAAGCACAAACAAAGATTTTTCCATCATCACTGTTTCTGTGTATCGTATAATGACTTCCACGAAGAGCCTCAACTTGAGATGCTATATCAGCAGTAGGCATTCCCCTAGGCCAGTATCGACGCTTTGTTACTTGCATGATCGAAGACAAGCCAAGTTCGCTTAGCATTCTTACCATATCCGGAGAACCAAACCAAGAGTCAGCAATTACTGTCCTTCCACTGGAAAACCAAGGTTTTACCAGCCGTTTTACTGTGGCAAGCAAGTTACGCATATCAGGGTAATTATCGTACTCCTTAGGACAAGGATCACTGACTGTATCCAAGCGAATAATACAATTGGTATGGTAGTCAGCCAGTGTCTTGAATTCTTGGCCGATTGGGTGAGGCTTCCGGGGTACCTTCTTAACATTGGGCATATCAACACCTAGCCACTGATTCATTGGTTCATCAATTACCAAATTTTGGCAGGGTGTCAAGCAACTAGCACAGTGACTGTTAAAAGCTTCAATAGTTGACCTGACCTGATACAACGGATCACGAGCAAACTTTTCAGCAGAACATACTTCAAACACATGCATCTTCATAATATCGTTGAATCTTTTCTGAGACATGTACTTATTACAATTGAGAGATAGTCTTACGTTACTGTTTCCAGCATTCCAGTAGGCTTTAATATCCCAATGTCTAACGGACGACATTGCTGATAAGATCGCAATCCATGTCAAATATTCAATAAAAGTCAAATCAGTCCACGAAGTCAACACCATTCTTGCATTGATGTTAATATTGCTAACAATAACATTGAAGTGTTCTAAGGGCAAAAAAAAACAAGAAGTAATCAACAGGATGACAAAATCTAGCATCGACTAGATTTAATTTAGCTTTTTTTGAAGCATAACCATTGTTTGTCTGAATACGACTGTCTATATAGACCTCTCCAGCAGCCCAACTGTGATATTGACGATTATGCTAATAAGAGTAAATATCAAAAAAAGAAAATAAAGAAAATAAACGTAGAATTTATCAGACTTTAAAAAGGGATTGTTGTTTTTATTAATGAAATAATGTGTGCCTTATATACAAAATAAGTTAAATAAGCGCTTATCCACTTAATATGAAACATGGACAATGTTAACCATCTAATAGTGGATGAGCAATTTGGAAATATAAATAGTTTCTTTAGAAGGTCAATTGTAACAGCGGCAATGCTTATTATCTTTCTAATTGGCTTTTCTAAATAAAAGATCCAGGATAGAGGCTTGTTCATTCAAAATAATTGGGGCATTATTTATGAACCAGCTATTTGTCCTTGATAAGAATTAAAACAGCCTAATGCTTATATAATCGATAAAAGAGAACAATAGAAGGTGTCTGAGTAGATATATGTAATATACAACATTTGTGTATAATTTATGTAAGCAATATGTGAAAACATATACCTGTATAAATTATGTATAAATTTGTATCATTGAATATACTACGTAAGTACAACACCAACCATCAGAAGGAGTCAAATCTAACTCTTCCTCTACATTTTCGTACTCCTCAGACTCGTCTGAATCATCCGACTTGTCTCTTACTACTTCCAGAACCACAGGAACACTGTTGCTGACGCCCTCGTTGTTGCTGCTGAGGTTGTTTTGAGATTCCAGGTACCTGATGCATGTTGTTGCAATTGGCATGATGAGTGAAGGCGCTTCATCCAATTTCACTTCGTAACCAGCATTACCGTTAACTTCGACACGACCAGCAGTTATTCCTTCGAAACTGAGACCTACAGCGGTCAGGTCGTACTTTTGTTGCAAAGTTTTTCGTACGTCCTTGTCCTTTATGAAGCGTAAACTTACAGAAACAAGTACATTGACGTCTAGTTTGGGATTAACACGTGGCATTTTAGTTAAACTTTAATATAAGTAATGACTGAAAGTATAGAAAGAAAAGTAGCGTTAAGAGAACCAAAACATTTATTAACTCATATATTTTCATGAAATCAATTCAAAATTAGAAAAAAGCTAATGGACTATTTAAAATTCTTTGTTTTATAGCCTGCCCAAAAGGGCAGACTTAATCTCTACTTGTTAATAAAAAAAAAAATAGCGAGCGTTAATGGAGTATTTTGTTAAAACCGCTACTCTCAATCTTCACTTGAATCATTGCCAAACGCTTGGAAAGAATAGTTTGCCGTACAAATAAATCCTCATCAGACAGGCTTTGTTCTTGATCGGTTTCTTGGTGAAAATGGTTTGGTTCTTTCAATGATTTAAGATCAAGCGCGAGCGCACAGTATTGATGGTCAGCCTAGGAATTCTCTGGGACCAGGAAATAGCGTATGTTTTCAGATAGAGTTGTATTGCTTCAATTTGCTTTGAACAAATCTCTTTATCGATACATCTGTCCCAATAAGTTTCAGCGTGTTGAACCTACCTCTTACAATTTTCGCGGGTAATTGTAGTGGCAGTCTACGTAATACGTAGAGGAAGAATATCTGCTTTATCGGAAGGATTTCGACGTTTGTGTTGTTTAGTTTTGGGCCAACGCTCTTCAATTGAATTTAGAAATGAATAATATGGAGGCATAAATAGAGGCTCATATGCGTGTTTTTCTGTAGCAACAAATATAGCCGCAGAGTGATGCATTCTACAACGATCTAAAATAGTAAATGTATAAATAGTTGCATTTTCCTTCAGATCCAAATGTGGTCTCAACGACAATGTCAATCACAGTGGGATTCAATAAAATTTGTTTCGACATCAAGTCTGTGCCTGGTCGTAATTTATGTGGCAGTTTTAAAGATAGAAGTTCTCTGGGGAGGTCCGTCATTTTGTACTTTAGTTCCAAATATCTTGATACCAGATAAAGTGAAAAACGCATGTTACCAGGTATCAATCCTAGCTTTTTAGCCAATCAAATTCCAAGTTGACTTGATACTTGATACCAGATAAAGTGAAAAACGCATGTTACCAGGTATCAATCCTAGCTTTTTAGCCAATCAAATTCCAAGTTGACTTGATACTTGATACCAGATAAAGTGAAAAACGCATGTTACCAGGTATCAATCCTAGCTTTTTAGCCAATCAAATTCCAAGTTGACTTGATACTTGATACCAGATAAAGTGAAAAACGCATGTTACCAGGTATCAATCCTAGCTTTTTAGCCAATCAAATTCCAACATTGAGCTGATACCAGATCAAGTGACATAACGTTATTACATTTACAGCCAACGCCAATTGACGGATTTTTTAAATAAAGGCGGAAATTGCTCTTTCCAATCTACGTTTTTCTTTTACATACAAAATGAGCTTCAAAATGTTTTACGAAGATGGCCAAGACGAGATTTTAGATGAAAACGGAGCTGAAGCAATGGACTGGGAAGAGGAAGGCGATCCTTTTAACATTGAAACATTCATGACCTTAACTCAGTACCAGAGGACGCGAGTAATGTTAAATCTCGACCCTGCCGAGCCTCGACTCGATACAGTGATGGAAGAAGTTGAGAAGTGTATAAAAAAGGAACCTAGCTCGAAGTACAATATTTATTCCAACGACCAGAAGAGTTTGTTTCTTTATTGTCTTCGATTAAAACTCATGAGTGCCGCAGCAGCAGGAAGGCATGCTCGAATCGTTGAACGCACAGCTCAAAAATGGGCCAAAAGATTAAGAGAGGACCCTGACTGGGATATATATGAGAAGGAAACCAACAAATTTAACAGGAAGCCTTCGCAACTACAAGCTGAGCACAAATATCATTTGATCAACTTCTTCGACGAACACCCTCAGGCAAGGAAAGAAGACGCCGTCGAAAGTTTAACTAAAGCTTTTGAAGGCTTCAACCTCAAAAAGTCTTCAGTTGGATCTTTTCATTCTTAATGAATGCAATTTGACTGTAAAGCGCGTAACTCGTCACCCGGAGGGAAGAAATACCCCAGGACGCATTGAAGAACGACGTTTATGGGTTGAGAAATGGATCCAGACTGATATGGATTACCTCGCAAATTGTGTGTTTGTCGATGAAGCAGGGTTCAATATAAATATGCGGGGTCCTACTGCACGCTCCGCCAAAGGCACTCCAGCAGTAGTAGTAACGCCAACAACAAGGGCAATTTCGCATACCATATTAGGTGCAGTATCAGCTTCAGGTGTTGTAAACTTGGAGGTTAGGGTCTCGATAGCACCCAAGAGAGTTAAAGTTGATGGCGCTAGAAAAAGAAAGAAAGAGGGGACCAAGAAAATGTCCAAGGGAACTGTAACGGGCCATTATATGCGTTTTATCTATAAGACCATGCTTGAAATGGACAAATTTCCTGCCATGAAAGGCTATTACATTATCATGGATAATGCGCCTATTCACACTTCTGCTGAGATTGAGAAGATAATCATTAGTAGGGGCTACTGGTGTATATACCTCCCCCCATATTCTCCAGAGCTCAACCCTATTGAAAATTTCTGGTCTGTGTTAAAGGGAAAGGTTCAACGTACTCAGTTTAACGACACTGAGGACTTGAAATCAAGAATAGTTGAGTCATGTGGATACATTGAGCCAATTGTTCTTAAAAATACAGTGCAACATTCTGTTAATAACTTTCAAAAATGCTTACGTAGTGAACCTCTTTGAATAAAAAGGCTTTTAATAAGTCAATTGGAATGAATAATTTCCGTCTATTGAAAAATCAAGATCCGTCTTTTGGAAACCTAAAAACCGCCCTTTGAGATTTTTCAATTCCGTCATTTGGAATTTCAATACCCGCCCATTGATTTTTATAAAACCGCCCTTTAGTTAAAAAATCCGTCAATTGGCTGTACAAAGAACAATTGACGTACAAAAAAAAACTAGTCTAAAAAAAACTGTCTCACAGGGGATCAAATTTGATGTATGCCATCATTTTATTATACAGGAAGATGTTAATGGGTTAAAGCAGACATGATATGAGACGAATCAATCTATTTTAAGTATAAATAATACGAGTTAAAACAATTAATTTTTATATATAAATGTAATGAAAATACTTGCCTTGGTATTATTTACATTCTCACGAAGACAAACCATGGCAGCTTCCCTAAACAAATTATCCAACTCTGCACCTAAATATAATATACTAAGAAACTATACTACTGTGTATAATAGATCAATACTTCTTACCTGACCAATTCTTGGTTCTTTGAACAAGTTGATTTAACTCAGTATCATTCAACACAATAGGCATACGAGAACTAATTCCCTTGATAATATCTAATCTTTGTTTATCATCAGGTAATGGTATAAGAATATGTTCATCAAACCGACCAGGTCTTAATACAGCTGGATCAATCGAATCAATACGATTCGTAGCTGCAACTACCAATAAATCAATTTGTGCGCTTTTTGAAGTTTTAGTTAATAAACCATCCATTTCTAATTAAAAAAAAGTTAAATACCATCCTTCCCACATTTATACACATATGAAACAACAAACCTGTTAAAAATCCAGTAACAATTCTATCGCTTGTATTTTCGGAAGAATTACTAGTTCCTCTTTTTGGTAAAAGCATATCAATCTATTTGTAAACACATGAAGGAATAAATAAATAGATAAAATAGACATATATATTGTTTACCTGGTCTATAAACAAAATACAAGGTGAATTGGCTCTTGCTTGTGAAAACAATTTTGCAATTCCTTTTTCCGATTCACCAATGACTTTGGATCTAATTTGAGAGCTTTCGACCAACAGAAAATTGACACCAGCTTCTGCAGCCAAAGCAGAACAAAGCATAGTTTTACCTACACCGGTAGGGCCGTGAATTAAAATGCCTTTGGGAGGAGAGATACCCAACGCCAAGTAACTTTCAGGGTGTCTAAAAGGTTGAATGACAGATGTTTTAATTTCTTGGATAATATCATCAATACCAAATAAGTCTGAAAATGTAATATCTGGTATTTTACTAGCGAATTCGTTCAAGTTGGATGGTCTAACAATTTTTAAAGCTTGCATAAAATCATTGATTTCAAGGTATTCCCGTCCTTGTTTTATTAATGCTAGTATTACTTGCGAACAAACACTTTGTAAATCACTAGGTACAAATCCATGCGTAATCTTTGACACTTTTAATAAAATTACTTCTTTTTCTTTTTCAGAACGAAATGGTAAAGCTAAATACATTTATATAAATAAATATATTCATTCACTCTTACAAAAAAAAAAAAAAAAAAAAACTTACCTTGCGTGATGATATTTAATACTTCATATCTTTGTTCTGGTATTTTTATAATAATTTCCTGTATATCATCTAATCGACCAGACCTTAAAAAAGAAGGATCTACAGCATGCAATCTACTGGTTAAACCTATAATAAATACACCACTATTTAATCCATCAATTAATGACATTAATATTGAAGAGATGCGCATATCCAAACTAGCTTTCTTTGACGTTAATTTTCCTGCAATCATATCAATTTCGTCCAAAATAATAATCGAATTTTTATCTTGATTTGCTCTTTCAAATACTTTGTCCAATTTTGTTTCACTGGCACCTTCCTCTATCCCATTTTTTAAAAAGAAAAAAACGATACGTAAATATCCTGTGCTATCCTATTATATACGCGCACAAATGATTGTTTTTTTTACCTGTTTGGTATATATCAGAACTATTTAATACGTAGTAAGGTAAGTTGGAATACTCTATGTATATAAAAGAAAGTGTTAAAAAAACACACAAATACAAAATAGTCGTAAAACTTTACTTGCTATAGTTGTTGCTAAAACGGTCTTTCCTGTACCAGGTTTACCAAAGAGTACTAAACCTTTGGAACGTGGTAAAGTAGATAAAGTGGGACTTGTTTGTATCACACTTAGTTTTTTTAATATGTGTTGTATTAAAACTTTACAACCTCCAATCTCACAACTGACTTGTTCTAACCATGACTCCATTGCTTAATAATAATAAAAATATACTGTACAAACAACGACCTTTTAAAACTTTTTTTTTTTTTGTACTTTATTATTTTTTTTAAACACACACTACACGGTCACAAGATTTTTTTTTAAAATACGCATTACCACATATTATTTTTTTATTTTCTTTTCTTTTCATTCTTTTCTGATTCTAATTTTTTATAGTATACGTATATATAAAGTAAAAAAAGCGTCATGTCTTCAAATATAATAGAATCAAGTGGAGAGGGATTGAACAAAAAACAATCTTCATCAACCATTCGGAAGTATTTAGTTTCTCCAACAAAAGCAACAACTAAACCTTTAGCATGTAATGATAACGTACTTGCTTCACCAAAGCCTTCTACAAACACTAATACTCAAACTACGAGTAAAAAAACTAAAACCCCTCCTCCACCAGAAAAGGGTCGAAGTGTTGTAGAAATGTTAAATGCAACAAGGTCAACAATTACAGCCACTGCCATTATTAACAAGGACTTTCCTAGTATGAAGCGTTCTTATTCTGCAATCACTCATTTGGATACTGCAAATGAAACTTGGTTAAATCAACCTCTTAAGTCACGAAAAAGAAATTATGAAAAGAAAGATGCAGTAAGTATATACATTTATATTCTTTATTTATTTTACATTAACTCAAAAATAACATTATTTTCTTTTTAGTATGATCGTCTTACACCAAAGATAGTTGATATGCAATCTGCGCAATTCATTATGAACAGATCTTCCCAGACTACTACACCCTATTTAGATACTAATAATGAAGGTGGCTCTGAAAGTTACCAAGAACAAGTAGCTAAAGCTTGTGGTATTGAACCAACCAAACGTATCTTAAGTTTCACCCCAACTGGACCATCAACTAAACATGTTGATTTACGCAAAAATGCACCTAAACCCAAATTAATGACACGTACTACTGCTTTACCCAACAGACATATTTTATCATCTCCCGAAAAGGTATTAGATGCTCCCTATATGGATGACGATTACTATCTCAATTTATTAGACTGGTCTAGTACAAATGTAGTAGCTGTTGGTCTTGGTAAATCTGTTTATCTCTGGAGTGCTGAAACTGGTTCCATTCAACCTTTAAATTACGATACCGATGATCAAGTCACTTCTGTCTCCTGGTCTAATGACGGTGCTTATCTTTCTGTTGGTACTACTGGTGGCGATACCCAAGTATGGGACGTTGAATCAAATACCAAATTACGCTCCATGACTGGTCAAGAATGTCGTATTGGTGTATTGTCTTGGGATAAACATATCGTTTCTTCTGGCGGACGTAATGGTAGTATTTGGCATCACGATGTACGTATGGCAAAACATAATGTAAGAGAACTCTATGGTCATACAGATGATGTCTGTGGTCTCAAGTGGCGTTGGGATGGTCAATTATTAGCCAGTGGTGGTAACGATGATACTGTAAACATTTGGGACGCAAGATCTACCACACCTAAATTTACTAAAACCACCCATAGCGGTGCTATAAAGGTACCTTAAAAAAAAACGCGTCCAAAAAAAATTTTTTTCTTATATTATTGTGTGTATAGGCTTTAGCTTGGTGCCCATGGAAACATAATACGTTAGCAACAGGTGGTGGTAGAGATGATAAAAATATCCATTTCTGGGATACTGTTACAGGATCTCGCAGACATACCATTCAAACAGGATCCCAAGTTACTTCCCTCAACTGGTCAAAACACTACAATGAAATTGCATCTACCCATGGCTCACCTCACAATCAAGTGACTGTGTGGGAATACCCAACATTAACAAAAGTAATCGATATCCCTGCTCATGAATCAAGAATCTTACACTCTGCTATGAGTCCTGATGGTCAAGTACTCGCTACTGCTGCTGCAGATGATAACTTAAAATTCTGGAGAATATTTGAAGCCAATGGAAAAGCTCCCTTAGGAACCGAAAGAAGTCGCTTAACTGAAAAGAAGGAGTCAAAATTGAGAAGAAGTCATAGCATCCGATAAATTGAAAACAATAACAACAGCAACAACAACAAAAAAATATATAATTACATATTTTCGAAAAGAAAGAAAAAGAAAAAGGGCTACACACACACACACAATAAAAAAAAAAATCCATAATACCACCTTGTTGTACAAAACTATAAAATAAAAAAAAGTGCCATGTTTTTACACACAAATAAATAAAAATGATGCAATTGATCTAGTTACACGATTTTAAATAAAACAAGGGCCATTTCCTTTTACTAATTTTTTATTATTACTAGTAAGATATTTCAGTTGTACTTGTATGTAATCCCCCAATAATAGGCATTAACTCTAATCGCATTGACTTTTCAAACGGATACAGCTTCCTTGTTTCCATAACTGAATAACTTGTACTTGTTGTAAAAGCTTTACCGTCAATTTGCCTTCGTACAGGTTTATTATGTAAAATATCAAACACTTTTTGTATCTTATTCTTTGTTTGAGCCAAAAACTCAAAGGAACATTCAAAACCCAAGGGTTCTACCCACCGCTCACCAGACCTAGCCTTTATTACATTCTCAGGCGTCCTTGTTACTTTAAATGCAAACAACACTTGTTGTGCATAAACCTGTTGCTGTAAACCAACTTGTTTGATATCGAAAGAAATGGGTGACTTGATTAAATTAGAAGCCAAGTGTTCATTTTCTATTGTAAAATCAGGTCCCACAAAGCTCACTTTATGCAGTATAGGTTTTCTTAGAAATTTGGATGTGTACATGCGTAAACTCACGCTTTTTACAGGTGTAAACGCTAATCGGGTTTTAGTCGCCCTTGTAAATTTAAAATCAACTGTAAACCTCCAGTGGTTTTCTTGATCAAAACAAAGTCGAAGATGACAGTCTTTGGTGCTGGTTAGTTTTTCCAGTAGGACTTGGTGAGCTAGACAACTTATACGTTGGTTTAATAATCGTGTCATGATAAGTAAGTCTGGTATAGATACATATCGAAGAATAGTATAGATCACTTCATTGGGTAATAGTGTTATTACCCCACGATTTACTTGTTTTGTATTAAATAAAGCCATAAAAGAAAAAAAAAGATAAAGAAGAGAGGGGCGGAAGGGTGGGTAAAAGCTTGTTTATTTATTTTTCTTTACATTTTTTGTCATTTTAATTGGTTCGTAAAAGTTGTAATCAGAAGGTTTAGATTTGATCATCCAATGAAAAAATACCGTGTGAGTGGGAAACACTTTTAAATTAAAAATCACCTTTTTTTAAAAGCGTTTACTGTGTCATGTTTCTTTGTATACGTGTGTCACGTTTATATGTACATTACAGATACAAATAGATGAAAGCTATGTTGCATTTTTTATTATACTCGTATAAAGAAAGTTTATTGCTTGTTTCTGTCGTTAATAATTTTACAGTGTTTGTCCAAAGAACAACCCTGAATTGAAATACGCTCATTTTCAACGGCTTGAGCAGCCCCTTCCAAAGAAATACTTTTTTCTTCGGTTGTTTTTTTAACCTTGTTGATATTACTACAAGTCTCTTGGAATAGTATTTTCTTTTTAATAGATATACATACAAGTTGAGTGAATTATATATTACTTTTGGTCTCCTGTCTCCACTTGACACCATAGGTTTCGTTCAAGTAGTTGACACTTGGTTGGCTTTGGTCTAAACACATGGTACGCTCCTTTCATAAAGTGGAAACGTTGGTCAAGTTCTGGTTAAGCTTAAATCGCTTTATTGGATCATCTTCCTCGGTGACGCTACCTCTATCTCTTTTCCGTATGCCTCTATCCACATTCACAGGCTCGGTGTTGTTAGCGGAGGTGCTTACAGATACACCTCTCAACATTTCTTCCATCATTTTTTTTAATTTCGTTTCTTATATCATGATCTCTTGATATTGTTCCCCATAAGGATTGTACTTGAAAAGACAAGTCTGAAAGTTTCGCATACATTTCTGGAGCAATACGCTGCATTTCCGTATCAGCAGGAGACATGGTAGCATTTATGCTGCGATTGATAGATTAAATAGATTTATTTTATGAGTGATTTTATCACATATACTTGAAGACAGGAGCAGCTACGGTGTGATAATTACTGCTATTAAATATAACAAAGATTAAAGATCTTTAATAGCTCATTTTTATTCATTTATAAATAAAAGTGCTATATCCAAAACTGAGAGAGTAAATACGCTTTTAATAAAACGCCAGCTTAAGGTCCGCTTAGCTAAAGCGCCAAGTAAAAAAAGGCCTTTAAACAGTAATTGCTCGCTCATTATCTTTAGTAATAATATCATTTTTAATGCATTAGAAGAGCCTTAAAGAGTATACTATTACTGTTGTTTTTTCTATAAAGATACATAAATTTAATCCAGAGTAATCGCTAATAATCCGCGAAAAAAATCCAAAAAACAAAAGGGGTTGATCCCAGAAATGAAGCAGTTAATGTCGCATTTCCAAACGTCGAAGAAATTGAAGTACGCTGCCCGCTCCACATCGATTATCTCCGTCTTTTGTTAAATGCTGAATTGAAAACCATCAAAAAGATTTCGTATGAACCTGGAACTCCTTACGGATATCCCGAATATGATTTATAATGGAATTTTACCTCGTATTAATGCGATACCTTTACGTGTCAATTTCATAAACTCATATTTATTTCAGACTAAATGTACCTGTGGTAGACAGGTTAAAAGACTAGTACCAGTTCAAATATAAGATTCACCGCGTATGGAAAAATAATGTGAATGACCTCTATTCATATCTAGATTTAACGACATAAAGTGTTCCTTTTACAGTCAAAAACAACTAAATGTGATCATAAAATAAAAATTAAAGAGATCTAGTAATGTTACAAGTAAACTAATAAAATTGTAATAAGGATAAAGAATAAGAATTGTTGAACTAAAAGAAGAAAAGCCAATGAAAATAAATGCAATGAAAATGTGTATAACAGAATGAAAAATAATAAAATTACATAATAAATAAAGTGATCAGGTAAAATGTGAAAATTGGATCTTAAAGAAGTGTCGTGTCTCTGCTTGTGGTTATAACTCTTTTGTTACTATGAGTTCTAAGACAAAACCAAAAGTATAATTAAAAGGTTAAAAGATAGTGTTACAAATTGAGTTATTTGTAATGGTAATAAAAATGAAGAATGAGATAGAAATTAAATAAATAGTAAAGTTGTTATAAAAGTTCAATAAAAGTATAGTGAGCACCAGGTTTTAAGTTGTCAAACTGTAAAAAGCATTATAAACTGAAAGGTTTATAATAAAGAAAAGTAAAATAAAAAGGAAAATACAATGTATAATAAATATATTCAAGGAATCTTAAGTATAAAATGATAATATCCTAAAGGGTTATATGATAAAAGTTTTAAAGGTCAAAGTGAGATAAGTTTATTTAAGGTAAATGTAATAGTAACGTATGAAAAAGGGGTCTAAAGTGACGAAAAGTGGTAGATAATAGATATGGAATAGCGTAACAGTAAAGAATAAACCTGGTAAAATGTAGGTGACAGCATCAAGAAAGATAATTTAAATAAAATAAATAGTAGAAGAGTTATATACTTGAGGAGTATGGAAAATTCAGTGCGTAATAATAGATAACAATATTCTTTGACGTAAACAACACACAGAAATGGTCATGCAAAAAAAAAATATCAAAAAGAGAGGAAGTACATCTAGTACTGATGTCAGGCCTAGATTCGCGCACATTAAGTCCACGGACAGCTAGTGTAGTTAACTAGGCCATAGGGAATACAGCCCTATTAGCACTACTGCAGTGGTCTAGTTTCCCACATGTCGTTGTCTACCTTCCTCAATACTTGAAATCATTTTCACCTCTTATATAGGCGACCAAAAACAATAACAACTCAAATTATGGTTCAATTTTTTTTTTTTTTTTTTTTGATACTTCAATGCAAGTACTTTATTAGAACAGATCGTACGAACCCGATCTTTTCGATCTTTTGTGTTTAAAGATATAACGCGTTTCTTTTTCTTTATAAAGACCTTTTAAGTATAAAGCTATTGACGTAATAATTGCAATTTAATTGGTCTTTTTTTGGATTAGGTCTACGGCAGCTTATAAAAAAAAAATCTGTTTCAGGAGTGTTTACTGATTAAAGAAAGGTACTGGCGATACCGAGCGTGGATTGGTCTCCTACGGACGTTGGTGTGAACGCCCAATTTAAAAAAGGTCGTCAAGTCTCTAGTAAGGATCGCGAGATTACTTGTAATGTATGTGATAAAGCTGGCCATGTCATGAAAGATTGTCGGATTCTACAAGAAGCGAAGAAGAAGGCTCTCAGTTGTCAAGATAAGAAGATAAATCCCATTTTTCTCTTACGATATCTATCTGTCAGATTCTTAAGTTCAGCATAATTGAACTTTTTCATATAAAAAGTTACACCATTAAAGGGATATAAAGTACGCTATTAAAATCAAACAAATACAAGTCTATTTGGACTACGACTACTACTACTACGACTAAAGGGATATTCGTAGATGTTTGTCGTTTAAAAAATAAAAATGAGACATGTGCATATTGGAATGGTGTTTCATTATAGCATTTAATGATTTGGCGTTTAGAGTGACTACAAAAGCTATCGCCAATCCTATTAGATAAATTTTCTTCACTCATAAGCCAATCACACTTCATTTTCCCTTTAACTATTGCCCAAAATTGTTCGATGGGGTTCAATTCAGGTGAATAAGGAGGTAGATACATGATTTTGTAACCTTTGCTTTCGAGAGAGAAAAATCATATTTCTTATTTTGTCTAAATAAACAACCAGCGCCATAAAAGACTTGGGGTAAACAATAAATAGTAAAAACCTTCCACAATTGCTATTTTTTTATATTTATAGACCGTTTCATATGTGCCTGTATTAATAGAATTAGTAAAAAAAGTATTTTATGCCGCTCAAAAATGGTTCTTTTTAAAAGTGGTGATAATACGCCTCATTTTTAATTTGAATCAGCTTACTATTTGACTCACACACAAAAAAAGGAGGAATTTTAAATACACTTTTTAAAATAATTTCTTATCCGACTGTCATTAATGTTCTAAATTGACAAGTGAAAAAGGAAGGGGGTCAAACTTAACAATAATTATATAATGAAAAAAAAAGGTTCTCCCCCTCTTTTAATCTTATTTTATCGGTTAAAAAGATAATGCATTATTAACTATAACTCACTTGACAACAACAAAAACAGTTTGTTTTATGTGCTTTCAAAAAAATAATAACAATAAAATGTTTCAAATGCCGCATATTTTGAAATCAAGTACGTGATTTTTATTATTTATTTTTTTTCCATCTCATCCTTTTACATTTTTTTTTCTTGAGTAAGAGAAAGAAAGCTCGAATTTAAAGTATGGAAGAAGATTACGAAAGTGTATTGTTGATTATTCGCGAGTGTTTTGGTAAATGAGTTTTTTTTTTTTACTCGAATAAACAAAAGAGGGGTTAAGGATCTAACACACACACACACACACACACAAAAGTTTACAAGATTCCCCCTAGAACTGCAGCTAGAGGTTATAGGTAAAAAGAAAAAAGAAAAAAAAGATGAGACGATGAAGAGAAGGTCATTGATAGATTTATAAATAAAGAGCTTCTGAATGGGGAGATCTCGCTAGTTCATTTTTATGGAAAGGACGTTTAAGAATTATCAGTAAAGGAAAGACGTGTGAAATTCGTATGGAAGATAACAGCACTGGTAAAAGAAAATAGATATGTATACATAGAAAAAGAAAGATGACTAAATAAAGAAAAATTGATTTGCAGGTGAAATATTTGCAGTCTGTCCTTATGAAATTCATGGAAATTCAGTGGAGGCGGTATTAGATTCCAGTCGTTATTTTGTACTCAAGATTGAAAGTGAAGGTATATATATATAAAAAAAAGTGTAAAAATAAGTGTTAAAAAAAAAGGGGTTTATTTTTAGGTAGACATGCCTTTATTGGTATGGGCTTTCAGGAACGAACAGATGCATTTGACTTTAACGTAGCACTACAAGACTTTGTAAAGTAAGCTTTATTCAAAGAGAAGATATAATTTTGTATAAATAACATTGTTATAGGCAATTACGTGCTGAAAAGGAAGCAATTGATCGTGCTACACACGCTGATACTACACCCAAAAAAGATTATAGTTTAAAAGAAGGTCAAACTATCAATATTACCATTGGGAATGTCGGAGTAAGTTTATTTGGTTATTGTTTTTAACTATTTTTAATCGTTTTATACAAATATAGGCTAAAAGAACAAGACAAAAGCCTACAAATACAAATACCGGTGGACTCGTACCATTATTACCTCCTCCTCCTTCCGCTTCTCAAGTAAAGCAGCAACAACAACAACAACAACAACAACAATCTTTCTTTTAAAAAAGAAGTTTTAATTATATAATAAAAATAGTACTTTTTGAAAAATGCAGGGTTTTTTTTTTTTTTTCTCAGCGCAAAAAGGGATCTTCCAATAAAATATAAAAAAAAAACGCTCGTTTTTTTTATTTCGTAGTCCTACCGGGATTATACAGCCTAAAAAGGTAAAAAAGAACGTTTGTTACACAAATAATCCAGTTAAAAACCTGTACGACTTAATCGTTTTTTTAAACTGATTCCACTTATTCCATTCCGTTAATAAGGAAAGATACTTGTATCATTTCCCAGGTTTGACAGAACGTAATGTTTTTTTTATGCACTTTAAGATTCCCAGGTAATACTTTTAGATCAGAAGAGTTCAGTGTCCGCTATTGTTTACATTTCGATAGCTTAAATGTTTATTTTGATGTAATACATGACACAGCATAGCATATTATTATACATATAGGAAGAGTAAATTTCCCAAAAAAAAATAATTATATAGATTTTTATTATTTATTATATTATATCATTATTAAATTAAACTACTGTTATTACATTATAATTTGTTTCAATTGGGCTTAAAAAAAAATGGGCGAGATAAGAGAGAGGAAATAGATCGCGTGATATCTTTTTCGTTAAAGGGTAATTTGTTATTGGTAACGTGAAAAAAAAGGGGGTTGGATATTTAGAGAATAGCAGCGATCAAAGCAGAAACAGCAACCAAAGCAATGGAAGCAGGGACAGCGCGAGGGGAAGCAGCAGATTCACCTGTACCTTGAGCAGAAGTTTCCTTGTTACCGGAAGCACCAGGGGTAGCAGAAGGAACAGGCTTGTTTCCACCAGGGGTAACACCACCATCAGTAGAAGTAGTAGGAGGGCCCATAGGAGTGGTAGTAATTTCAATGTTAAATTCCTTGGCAACGCTAGTAGAGATTTCAGAAATCCATTGAGTTAAACCCCAAGCGGCACCACCTCCGTTAGCATTAGGAGCACTGACACCAGTGAATAAGTTCTCGGTAACTTGAGCAAGGGTCCAACCAAAGTTAATACCAGGAGATAATTGAGTAATAGAACGATCCCAAGTAAGATCAGGTAAAAGGAAATCATGAAGAGCCATGACACGGTTAGTAAGAGTAACGTTATTGAAAAGAACACGAACAGTTTCAGTCAAGTATTTTTCGAAAGTAGCTTTTTTATCAGCGTTTTCCAAAAGACGGTTGATCATGATACCGCCGGGATAACGTGCGGGCCAATCCTTGTAGGAGACAGAAGTGAAACCCATTAATTCGGGTGAAGCAAGGTTGACACCAAAGGTAGCATCATAATCTTGACCAAGGTAATACCACTTACCATCAGCAGGAGGTTCTCTGTAGGCACCATCGTTAGTTTGAGACATCCAGTAACCATCCCAGTGACCGCCCAAGTATTCCATGACCATGAAACGAAGGAAATGATCAGTATCAAACATCTTTTCAAAGTTGGCAAGAGAAGCGTTATCAACAACATTGGTTTCGTTGAAGGCCTTACAGAGGGGATCAAGAGCTTGATAACCTTCAGGAGAAGCCTTGTTAGGACCCCAAGAGGAATAACCATCGAGGTTTCCGGGATGATACAAGAAATCAGCACCGGACATACCATCGTAAAGAAGACCAGGAGGAGTTTGTGCCTTACCACCGTAGAACATGGCGTTAATGTAAGAGTATTCAGTAATATCATCCAACATGTTGAAGGTACCGTAACCAACACCGTTAATGAAGAGTCTGACCATATTGGCTTCATTGGCATATGTACCTAAAGCGTGCAAGACATCAGAGTAAATACGTTCACGGATTTGAGTAGGATCTTCTTCCATGTGGCGGAGCTTGAAGAAGTTACGGTTACCCATTCTATCTTCACCGTTAAGTTCCCAGTTCCAAGATTGCTTAGCATTGTTCTTCTTCTTACCAGCACCGTGGATACCAAACTTGACGTTTTGGAAAGAGTGAACGTAATCAGCACCAACAAAGGTTAAAGAACCTTGAAGCTTATCCTTGGGGACGTTCTTAACTAAACTGTCAACGGCAGCAGCATCACCAGTGAAGAAAACGGTGGGAATATAGTTTTCATCAAAGATATCGGCTTTAGCGCCCTTAGCAGTCCATTGAGGCTACAATTAAATAATAATAACGTTTTTACTTGTTAATGACAGGTTTTTAAGGGGGTTTAGATTTTTTTTTTTTGTCACTTACGTTTTCCTCAATAGGCCAAGGTAACTTGGGAATATTGGCATAGGTGACGGGACGATCATAGAAATCGTTAAGAGTAGAAGCTTTAGTGTTATCGAGAGCACGAGTGAATGCTTCTTCAACACCGCCAACAACGTACTACAAAAGGTTAATTAAAAAATTAATGGTCGAATCAAAAAAAAGTGATAATTTTCTTGTATTACCTTATAATCCTTTGCTTCACCAGATTCAGCAGAACCAGTGAAATAAGGTACGTTAGGGTCAGCAGCAGCAAGAGCTACTTGAGCACCGTTAACTGAAACCTTAACATCAGTAGCTCCAGGAGCAATGACGTTGAATTTAATTGAAGCGGCTTGAGCGATGGCTACCAAATAAGAGGTAGAAATAATGGCGAGCGAAAGTTTCATGTTTTCTTTTTTTTTGTTTTGTGTGTATCGAAGAAGAAGAAGAGGAAGGGTTGATTATCAATTAAGCGAGTAAATATATAAAGGAAAGTAAAATGATTTTTTTTTTAATAGAGAATATATAAAAAAAAAAAAGACAACGAAAAGAAAGAATGAAAACTCGAATAAAAAAATAGAAAAAAATACAAGTGTTTAAATAGTAAAAAAAAGATTTATTAATAGGAGCGATGTTGCATCAAGGTAAAATATAAAAGGAAAGTGTAACAAGGGGGCGGTTATACTTTTTTTTTTTTTTTTTTTTTTTTGTGTAATCTTGCTCCCCCTTTTTTTTTTTTTTTTCTTACACTAAAATCATTATTATTTTAACATCTCATGTGCTTCTTTCTTTATGGTTTAAAAGGAGTACCGAGAAATTTCTCTTTGTGCCAAATTTACCTGGTCATAAAAAAATTTGTTTCTATTTTTAATTTCTTGTGAAAAAACTGACAGGGCAAAATAAATAAAATAACGGCGCGCGTAAAAAGACGGAATTTTAACAAACTGCGTTAGGGTTATTGTTATTGTTTCCTTTTTTTTTTCTGGTATTGCTGTTTTAAACAAAAAACAAAAAAATTAAAAAAAAAAAAAAAAACTCCTCCTTTATTTTGTACGTAAAAGAAAAAAAAAAATAGAATGGAGCGTAAATCAAGATCATCTAGAAGTCATGATGAGGAATTAAGTTTATGGAAGCAAATATGTTCTTCTTTAATAAAGTTGGAAGGTATACAAAAAGATGAAGAAAGTGTCCTAAGTACTATCAATAAAATCCAATTATCCGTAAACGTGGAAAAAGGTGTGAATGTTTACAAAAAAAAAAAAAAAAAAATGCTTCTCAAGTTTCGTTTTAATAATATGTTGTAGTAGGAATTACAAGTTTAATTCATCAAAAACTAAAGGATAATTATAGACGTGGAATTGAATTATCTTTAACAGAATCAAAGTAAGAAACAATTTCATTTTTAATGATTATTTTTAACACATTAGTTTGTTATTATAGGACAATTGGAGATATAATTGAAAAAATATCTGTACTAGTTGCATTAAGAGATAATGAACAAGGTTTGAATATATATATGTCTTTTATTATTACACAAAATCATATTAATTTTCTTTATTTAGATTTTAAAAAAAAGAAACGTAAATTAGAAATAGAAGAGTTAGTTCGTTTATTTAAAAAAAAAAAAAAAAAAAAAAAAAGTAACAATAGAAAATTTAAAAAAAAATTCCCTTTAGTAGCACAATTAATGGCGGTGGTTCCTCGCATATTATTACTCGAGGTACTACTGTAGCTGCTAGGCAACCAAAAGAAAAAGATAAAAACGAAGAATGGATATTAGCTGTCGTATTACAGTATCATCCTGATAAAAATAAATATCAAGTGGAAGACGTTGATCAAGACGATTTTGGTGAAAAACAGTAAACTATTATTAAATAAGCTTTTTTTTATTCTCATATCTCGTTCTTACTCTTTTTATTTTTATTTTTAGACGTTACATGTTACCACCACGTTATGTAATTCCTGTAAAAAGCTCTGAAGAAGCTAAACTATCACCTGAAATTCCTGCCTACCAAGATGTACTAGCTTTGTATCCCGGAACTACTTGTTTTTACAAGGCGACTGTCATTGCCCCTCCTAGCAAGGTAAAGTAATTTATTTCTTTGCATGTGTTTTCTATATTCTAACTTTTTAAATAAATAAAAAAAAAAAAAGAGTAAAGAAATCAAAAATTATAGAGTTCAATTTGAAGATGATAATGACGAAGTTAAATATATTATGCCTGAGCATGTAATTGAAATGCCTAAATCTAAATAACACACGCAGGTCGTTTTTTATTCATTTTTATCTAATAATAATTTTACTTTTTCGTTTATTTAACAAATAATAGAATCGCCTATTATAATATGTACCTCTTACAAGAGTCTATATATTGCATTATTATTATTATTAGCATGTCTACCTCTTTTTTTTTTCTTGTACACAAAAACGCACTATGTATAGAAAATCAGAGATATTCCTTTTACATGTATTATTACGTACTTTTTTTTTCTTATATATAATTGTAACATTGCTTATTTAAACAGAAACTATTGTAAATGCGTGCATTGCTCACCTCACGTGCACTAATAATTTTATCAAATCGGCAATTTTAATTAGTTGAAGCACAGTATCGTAGCAACCTTTACCCTTTTTTGCCATGGTTACTCAATAAATAGGTATCATGGTAACTGAAAAAAAAAGCTATATGCTTACCTAATCGACCATCTAAGCTTTTTTTTAATAAAAAAAATTGTGTATATCTCTCTTTTTTTATATTTTGACATAGTAAAGGTTTTTTTAAATAGTATAAAAAGAGATTATTAAATACTCTAAGAATATATGAACTGCGGATCTAAAAAAAAAAAAAAAAAAAATAGTAAAACCGACAAGTATGAAATAGAATTTAACCCTTCCCGGAAAAAATATTTGAGTATAAACGAAAGAAACCAAATTAATTTAATGGATTTTGCAATATCCTTCAATTAAACAACTACACATTTTCCTCCATCGGTAGGCGAGCCCATTCATTACTTTTTGTTAAGAAAATGGAGGGTCGAGTCGGAGAATTGTGCTCTAGAAGCACGAAAGGTCGAACCAAAGAATATACCTGCAAGACCAATTGCTAATGCAAAGACCTTGTCTCTACATACTGTTTTGAAAACAGTAGGACAACTACTATTCATGCAGATAAATGTTTCACTTGCCGCAGAAATCTTATTAGCAGTGGTGGAGACAGGATGAGAGAGCTTATTGAAACAAAACAAGCAGGTCTGTGAGCTATTATACTCGTTTGTAATAAGGGTAGGGGTACTTTTACCTTGTTTTTTTTTTTGCTTCTTAGAATCACTAAATCGTTGATGTCTTTTAATTGCGGATCCAAATCCGTGATCGCGGTCACCTATAAGCATTATTGAATTCTTTATTCCAGAGGAGCTACGCTCGATGGCGGCAGTCTTGTCATAATAGCGTCTATTTATCAATTCCAGTCTTCTCACCCGTTTACAATTAGACTGACTGTAGTAAATATCACAAAATGTGTTATAATAGCATTAATGTGGCGTGATTGGATCTGTCTTAATTCTTCTGGTGTATCGCAATTATATAAGCTGTGTTGGACAAGTTCTTCCTTCGTATAATGGACCTGGTATAGGCTTTTAGTCCTGTCCCTTGATTCATTTCTTTCGGAGCAATTGTGAGCGTTGGTAACAATGTAAGAGAACCTGGATCAGGGCAATCTGGAAAATCTTCATACTAAAGTCAGATATGCAGCTGGACACTTGCTCCAAGTGAATACTGACTATATCCATAAATACTTTTTTTAGCATGTGGCGACAAATCAGTTCTAATGACTGAATTGAGAGAGGTTGAAAACGCACGAATTTTCTGCTCATCTTCGTAATCATCATTTTCATCATCAGTATTGTCACATACTTGTAAAACTGATCGTTTTATAGTTTCAAAACTACCTATAACGAAGCCTTTCCAATAGTCGATGATTTTCTTTTCAGATTTCCCGGTATTATTTCTCAACATGATAGCATTTGGAGCATTGAGCTTTTTTTTTTCAGCAGCGTCAACAGCACCTTTCGGGAGTCGAGTGCTTTTAAGTTTATTACAATTTCTGATTTCACTTGAAACCCTTATTTTAAATTGAGCAATCAAATAGTTCATATATCGAGCTTGATCGTCAACTGTTTGCGTCTTGTTCCTAACTAATACTTCCTCGTTTCGGTTTATTAAAAGAAGCGGGAGAGTTGATCACCTTCAATACATGAATGTGTGTGTCTAGTTGCTCTTTTTTATACCTCATCCTTAATATCAGTGTGTGACGGGAAAAAAACGAGAAGAAAAAGAAGAGTTGTCAAATGTAGTATTCATCAAAAATGAATAAATCATGCAGTCTGATACGAATAATTCAAATAAGCAAATCAGATAAATAGTTTAAGCTATAATGTGATTGGTGGAATTATTTGGGATCCAAACTTGTAATACTGACCAATCAAACATACCTATGTTTTGTACACTTTTTTTTTCTCCGCTTTTTTCTTCTTTTTTCTTTTTTCTTTTTTTTTTTTTCTTCTTCTTCTTCCCTCATTGACATTGTATGAATTCAAGTACGGATATAGCAGAAAGAACAGCGGTTGCAAGGCGAGAAGCCGAGCAATTAAAAGAAAAGATTAAGCAAAGAAAAGAAAGTTTGGCAGATACCACACGCAAGTAGATAAAAAATATATATGTATAATCATATTGTGTAATATTAAAGTCAATTGTTTGTGTATTATAGTGCATCAGGTAGCACAAGTAGTGGACAGCTTACCAAGACTTACGTTAAAA
The DNA here is from genome assembly GCA_025201345.1 of Thamnidium elegans. NCBI lineage: Eukaryota > Fungi > Mucoromycota > Mucoromycetes > Mucorales > Mucoraceae > Thamnidium > Thamnidium elegans. Next base: position 408,070 of record JAIXMG010000033.1, read on the forward strand.
GTACGTCGTACGTTAAAAGGACATTTAGCAAAGATATATGCCATGCAATGGGCAGCCGATAAAAGACATATTGTGTCAGCTTCACAGGATGGAAAATTACTTGTATGGGATGCCTATACAACGAATAAAATATACGCTATACCTCTGCGATCATCGTGGGTTATGACATGTGCGTATGCACCAAGTGGAAATTTTGTCGCTTCAGGCGGATTAGATAATGTTTGTTCTGTATTTAATTTAAATCAAAAGGAGTCACCAATCAAACCAGCGAGAGAGTTGTCCGGTCATACAGGTTACCTAAGTTGTTGTAGGTTCTTGAGTGATAGTCAAATATTAACTTCAAGTGGTGATACAACTTGTGTGCTCTGGGACGTAGATACTGGTGTAAAAGTGGATGAATTTATAGACCATACAGGTGATGTAATGAGGTGAATATTTTTAATAGTTCCCCCCCCCGTATATAGTACATACTAAAAATTCTATTATTTCCCAAAGTTTATCTATTTCTGCCAATAATCCAAATATATTTGTTTCTGGTGCTTGCGACGCTACCGCCAAAATATGGGATATAAGAAGTAAAAAATGTGTACAGTCTTTTAGTGGTCATGAATCGGATATCAATTCAGTTCAATTCTTCCCAAGCGGTTATGCAATCGGTACAGGATCAGATGACGCCAGTTGCCGATTATTTGATCTTCGAGCCGATCGAGAATTAAATATATTTACACACGAACAAGTCTTTAGTGGTGTTACTTCTGTGGCATTTTCAATATCTGGTAGATTGTTATTTGGTGGCTATGATGATTATAAGTGTCATGTTTGGGATACTTTAAAGGGTGAAAGAGTAGGTGTGCTAAGCTCGCATGAAAATCGCGTTTCTTGTTTAGGTGTGTCAAATGATGGTATGGCTTTATGCACTGGTAGTTGGGATAACTTATTAAAAGTATGGGCTTAATTATATATATATCTTTTTTATTTATTTATTTATTTTTTATATATACACTTTCTTTCGTCTTTCTCTCTTCCTTTTTTTTTACTTGCATAACTACTTTCTATATAAAATTCATAATACATATTACAATTATTACCAATAAATTCTTTACATGATTTCCTCCTTATGATACACATATGAGCAACTCACAAACCAAAAGAAAATATACGTCATAAGATCGCCCAAGAAGTTACACGCCTTTTTTGGGGGAGGGGATTCACTCAAATTCCGAAACATATTTTTTTCTCGTGAAAAGAAAGAGAAAAAAAAACCCCGCACCAGACTCCCTTTTTTCTCTCTCTCTCTCTCTTATCACCACTTTTTATATAAAATAAAAAAGCTTGCATATTTTACACCCCTTTCCTTTCCTTTTTACAATAATCTAATTTCGCATTACCATGACAGGCTGCTTATGTATTGGAAATATTAAACATGCTACTCTCATTAACAACTGCTACCCACCTAAAAAAGAAGGTGGAACTACACCTCGTTCTTCCGAGCTTAGTTACCTAACCTTTTATGCAAGTTCAAGGCCTGCCAAGTTAACTAAAGTAGGCTCCTATATTCAAAAGAAAGTGATTAAAGATATAAGAAAAGGGCACAAAAAGTAAATAAAAAAAAAAGCTAACAAATAATATATTAAGCACTAACAACTTTTTTTTTATAATTATTAACAGTAATAATTTAGTTTCTCTTCATATTTTGAAAGCTTTAATCCAAACTTGTCATAGAGACTTGAACATTTTCTCTAAACAAATTGTAAAGATATTAAGCTTGTTGCTCGATACACGAGATTTAGAATTAATTGACCTCACTTGCGAAACAGTAAAGTAAAAAAAAGAACTATATCTTGTATAATTTTTTATTTTATTTTTTTCACTAAAAAAATAATACTATAGTTTATTGTGTTTTGTAGTTATCATGATGGAACTACGTTAGGTGTTGATACTGAATTCACTACGGACTATGAAGCCTTATTACAAAATTTTGCAGGTTTTTGCAATTATACCAACCAAGATAATACACTGGCCACAAAGTAATACACACACGCATATATATAAATATATAAATATCTTTTGACAATTTTCTTTTTAAAATGATAGAATGCGATATACAGGACATAGAGCAACACAGGCAGCAGTGACATCTACAGCACTACAATCCTCCGACTTTAAAAAGCAATTAAACATCTTATTTGTTCCATTAATTGTTACGCTCGCTTCTTCTAATTGGGAAACAATAGAGACTAGGTAATACATTTATCGATATAAATGGAACTATGTTACTCAAAAGAGATAATTCTAAATCCCTCCCCTTCTTCCTTGTAGTAATCAAATTGATATTCGTGACTCAGCATTATCCAACAAGATCAATAATCATGTTATTGAGCTATTAGCAGTACATACTGTTTCTATATTGTTTAATAAGGTCACTGGTCCTTCAGTTCGACTTGCATTATCACATTTATTTGAGTAAGTTCTGAAGATTTTTTTTTTTCTTAAGCATCCCAATTTTAATTCTAGTGATTGTATAAAAAGATATATGAACAAAAAGGAGAAATGGTGGCCTCCTAACTTGGCTGTAAACATTATGAAATTAGTATTAGATTCATTACAGGTATGATTGAAATATAGCATATATATCTTTTTGTTATACCTAACACAAACTCCTTTTCTAAAAAAAAAAAAAAAAAAAAAAAAATCGAGTAGCCTCAATATCGATATTTACTGGTATCAGATATTTTATATCAATTGGACCTTAATAAGGGAGACGATGTAATGAACGAAAAGTATGCATGTTTGATATCAATTCTAGATGCCATTTTAAATGCCAATGTACCTTTGGTGGGTATATCTGTACTCGAAGTTCTTAATTCTCTATTCACTCTCCTTATCAAAACTACACTTCATCACCCTTTTCTTGCTACTCGGTCCGAATACGCTAATACCATTCAACAAGGGTTGGTGAATTCGATGGGTGGTTTAGCCTCGCAAGATTACTACGAAAATCAATTAAACGACATGATGGGTTATTTAGTATCTAAATTACGACCTAATACATCATTAGAATACGTAGACGGTATGCTGCTTCATGATTATCGATTAATTGTATTGTGCTGTATGGACAGTGTCGTATTGGGTTCTAAACAAACCAATCAAGATACGTCAAATTGTAAAATTCCGCTAGATAGTTGGAACCCTGCGCTTGGTTTACTTTGTGATAAAAACCCAATGACAAGAATTGCATTTAATAAGAGTTTAGATGGATTCTTATCCAGTGTTAACAGTAAAGTAAAACTTGATACCGAGTAAGTATAAACATATAAAGTGAAAGCATGTTACTGTTATTTACTTTGTCTGAATAGGAAATTTCCAAAACATACTTTAAAACATCATCATGACGCCATATTTATGGATCGACTTGTTCATACAATGCAAGATTGGGTTTTGATTACCGACTTTAACATAACAGATTTACGATACTTCTATGCATTTATTTGTATGCTTACGCGTAAATTTGGTGTAGATGCTACCGTGATGATTGTACCGCTTGTATTTAAAATTCAACAATTATTAAAAGACGACAAAATCACACAAACCTGTAGACAATACGCAATTGAATCGTGTATCATCTCTTTTTTTTTAATGATGGCTGATTATTATCAACTTCCTTCTCTTACGCAGTATATGGATCATATTAAAGAATCAAGAGGATTTAAATCAGATGACATTATGTTGAGTGAAACTGTAAATCATTCTGATCAACCTGAATTGTTTACCATTCATGTGAATGATCCTGAGGAAAAATTGAATCGCGTTTGGATTGATCGTAGTGTAGTGGTTGAAATTATGTCAAAGGAAGGTAATTTACGTGATGCACAAGATACGCACGGTTTAGATTTAGAAGCTAAACTATTCGCTGAATGGGGTTCGGACGCCTTCCGTAAGTACTTTTATCATCATCCTTTTTTTTTTTTTTTTTTACTTAAGAATTACTCTCTTTTATAGTTAAACATGACCAACCTATGAGATCAAGAATTTTATTAGATTCAAATGGAATCAAACCAAAACTTTCTAGTCCTTGGGAACACGCTGATCCTATCGTAAGTATTACAAAAATATTTTTATACAGTTATTTACATTTTATATGTAGCGTTTTATGACGATGGAAGATCGAAAGAATAGTATTCGTGTTGCTACATTAAAGGAAGCACTTGTATCACAACCACTAGTAGAAGACGATGGAGTCGACTCTGATTCAACTCAAAGTAACTCAATATCTGCCAACTTTAAACCACCTCGTACCAAAGCTGATATGAATGCTTTATTGAACGAATTAAATTTACCTCAAATACAAAGTACTGTATCATTAGTAAACCCACCTTATAAATCTGCTTAATAAATAATTTTTTTTTTTTTTTATAAAAAAAAGAAAGTTTTATATTTTAATTTTTGTTGTAAATAAAAAGAAAGAAGAATAGAAGGGGAATTTATTGGAGCAAGTATTCGATAGCAGCTTGAACATTTCCTCCAGTGGCTAACAATGCGCGTACATTAGCAGGCTTTTCTGAAAATCCCATTTCTTCTAATTGCGCTAATTGATCTCTAAAACGAATCTCAGGTGGTTCTGATGGTGTTACGGGCTGTTGTTGTTGTTGTGATCCAAAATCAGGTAATCCGCTATATTATTATTTAAAGCGTTATCAGTATACATATAAGAAAATGCGTATATATCTCTTATTTTTTTTTTTTTTTTTTTACCCAAATCCACCAGAAGGAAATCCCATCATCATTTGTTGTAATAAATTTTGTTGTGAGTTTTCTTGTGGCGATGTGGTACTGGTATTATTATTATTAGTGTTGTTAGTGTTACTGTTAGCCATCATTTGTTGCATTCTCATACTAGCTTGAATGAAATTAGGATCGGCCCAAAAAGGAGTTGCACCAGCTTGTTGCTGTTGCTGTTGTTGCTGTGCGGGTTGTGTAGGAGATTGAGGTTGACCAAAAGGGAACATGGATCCACCTCCACCAAGTAAAGCTTTTTTTTATATATATAATTAATTAATATTACATTACTTTTTTTTAAAAAAAGGGGGGGGGGACACTTACCAGCAAGAGGGTTTTCAGATCCATTACCATTAGCAGCAGCAGCAAAAGGGTTAGCAGGTGATGTATTAGAATTATTATTATTGGATGTATTTGAAGCAGGTGCTGCCCAAGGGTTAGGCAATGCTTGTGTATTTAATGAATTTTCAGGTACACTCTCTACATTTAATTCTCTTGCTAAACGTTCGTTAGCTTCGTCAGAAGAACCTGTACCGTTATTTCCCATGGCTGATTCCATTGGTCCTTGAACTGAATTATACATTCTACGTAAATGGTTAAATCCTCCTGGAATAGCTTCAATGTTGGATAAAGCGCGATCATTATTTCTTTGCATTTCTCTCATCAACTCTGGATTTCTAATATAAAAAAAAGTATACTTGTTAAGCTTTTTCTCTATCTTCGTGTATTATGAGACGTACCTCATCATCTCCATAGATTGTCTCAAGAAGGCAGGATCACTAATCACATGACCAAGTTCTGGATTTTGTTCTACTAAAGCCTTCATTTGAGGGTTACTCATAATGATGGAACGTACAAAATCTAATAAAGATGAGGCAATCAATATCATATCATATACAACTTGTAAAAAAAACACACAAACCTGTGTTTCCCATAATATTTTGCATAAAAGGAGAATCCATCATCTGACGCATAACTTCCGGGTCCATGTTTGGCATTTGCATGTCTCCAAAGGGTGAAGCACCGAGACCTGTCAATGTAGAAGGACTAGGCGTAGGAGGAATAGGAGGGATAGGGTCAGATTGTGCGACAGGTGTAGGTGTAGTTGCGTTAGATGCCTTGGGAGTAGTGGGAGCAGTACTTGCTGGTGTTTTATTAACACCAGAGCGAACCACATGAACCGTACAACCAGTAGCAAGCTCTAAATAAATATAAATAAATAGGAAAAATAAAAATAAAAAACGAGAAAAGGGAACTTACTGCATTGACTACAAAGATCTTCATTCTTCAAAATTCTACCAGAAAATACTAATTTCAAATTAGTAGGTTCAATATTTCCCATCTTTTCAGCAATAAGTTGTTTAAGTGCTTCGACAGTAGTTGAGTCAGAATCCAAATCGACTTGGAATAATTGACCCGTAGAAGGTCGAACGTTAATCGTAATATTAGGCATATCTATATTAAATTTTGCAAATATAAATACAGATAAACTAATAGTGTACGTAATGTTTTTTTATTTGTACCTATAAAAGATTACTTTTTTAAGTAAAAGAAAAGGGAAATCTCCTGGCACAGAATTTAAAAAAAAAGAATACAAAAAAATGGCTGGGATGACGTATCTTTCCTTAAACGGCGAATAAAACGCTGTTTCAGTCTTTATGTGCAATTGTTTAATCTACCTCAGTATTGTTTAGATTCAACCGTAGATTACGTCGTCCTCTGTTATAACTTGCTAACATTTTCTTCTTTTTTTACTACTACAATGTTACGGTAGGTAAACATTTAGAAATAATTTTATTTCATTTTGCTATATACTAGCAATCGACAGCCAAATAAATCGTATAAATATCTTCCCTTCCATTTTCTAGCTTCTTTTCTTCTTTGATTTTTTTTTCTTTCTCGTAATTAAGAAGAAGGAAGTATCAGTTTCGTACGTAAAACGGATAGTTTTTATATACGATACTGAATTTTATTATTTATTTTATAAAAATACACTGCTCTGATAATCAAGTTGGTTGTAGAAACTCTTGTTTTTATGGGGGTTTTTTTTTGGTGCCGCCTGATGTGGTTATATTTTCAAACTAATGATACTCTTCGGTTATATTTTTCTCTTGTGCTTTTTTTTTTTTTTCCCTCTTGCGAAAGGCTTTTTAAGAGGTTTTTATTGATGCCGTAAGAATGTCGTTTATTCTTATTTATCACAAAGGTACACTGTAGTCTCATCATGCTACAAGTTTCCAAAAGCTAATTCTGGCATGGTCCCTAAATGCAAGTACATGGTTTCCGTTACGAAGAGTCTGTAAAAAGCCCATCATTTACATTTATTTTTATCACTCTCTTAGAACAATATATCATAAAAATTTACGCATTGATATGATTTGATACAGCAACTATCTGGATAATACATTTATGCTAACATCAACTTTTTTTTTATAGTCTTTAATGTTACTGCTAGTAGGCTTAAGCAACTATTAAGAAGATGTAGAAGAGCAGTTTCAATAGGTGCTCAGTTCAGCCCGTGAACCCAAAAAACGTTTAAACTGACATCATCATTTTTCGTATTTTATGGCGAAATAAGGGAGGTTCTCCAAATTAAGCTTTTCACCTTTTTTCATGTTATGACTCGGCTAAACAAGGAAACTTTTTTTTTTTTTTTTGATCTGCAACTTTGTATAAAAAAAGACAAAGTTACGTAAAAGTTAGTTTCTTTTATTCTTTCTTTTTATTGTTTGTTGTAATTTATTATGTCCGATTTACCTCCTCCTCCTGCTCCGAAACCTGCGAAAATGCCTCCCATGTCGGAAGCTGATAAACAAAAGTTTGGTATGAGTTCGGCTCCAGGTCCTTCATCTATGCCAGCAGCTGGACCGATGATGTCGAGCCCTATGATGGCTTCACCTATGATGAGTTCGCCTATGATGAGTTCACCTATGATGGGCTCGCCTATGATGGGCGGTAGTACTTCTGTAGGTATGGGTCCTAACTTAGTATTCAATTTTGGTCAACAACCCGGCATGTGTATGGTTGCTCCTGTTGCTTGTTGTGACGGTGGTAAGGAAGAGGAAAAGCCTCCTGCTGCACCTCAATATGTACAAGGAAATCCTACTTGGTATCGACCGCGTATGCCTGTAAAGAAAGGTCAAAAAATGAAAGATAGTCCATGTACTATCATGTAAAAAAAAAAAAAAATACGCTATATATTTTTTTTTGTCCTAATATCTATATGTACATATCAATACCATTTCTTTATTATTATCAATAAAAATCAAGATATACTCCAAGTATAATATTCTAAATAATCAATAACGGCTACACGTAATACCTGACGAAAGAATCCCATTTCTGCAGGAATTTCATTAAATGCAACATACGAGTCTAATTTATCCATTGGTTTCAACTCCAAAGTTGCGTAGTTTTCATTTATAATAGCTTCATATAAAAAAAGTTAGTTTTTATACACATATCTTTTATTTGTTAATATAATAAACACTTTACCCATTACTTGTTCTGGTGAAGGAAATTTTATATTTTTAGCTGCTTGCCATTCATCAAGAGCAGGTTTAAAATGATTGCATATTAATTGAATGTTATAAAATTCGTTAAATGTAATAGTAGGAGATCTATCGCCTCTTGATTTTGTTGTAATTGATCGATTGACTATTTATCAAATAAAAAAAAGTTAACATACAAAAAAAAAAAAAGGCATTTGTTTTTAAATTACCATATTCAGATAATTTGATAAAATCTTGAGTTGCGCGAATAATTTCGTAGTAGAGGCTATCATAGCTTTTGGTATCAGATAGAAAAGTTTCTCCGTACGTTACACACATATTAAATACACTGATAAACTATAGAATTTGCTGGTAAATAGAAATAAAGTAGGGTTTAGTATGTTTTACTTACGGATCCCAGGTACTCATTAAACTCTGGTCTTGATTGAAGATCTTCTAAACGAAGTGCATTAAAATGTAACACTGAGGTTAATGTAGGCCAAAGCTCGATCCAGTGATAATCTATATAACTTTAGTATCTCAATTTACTTTTTTTTTCTTTTTTTTTTACCTAATCGAATTTTATGCTTGCTAATAAAGCACAGTGTACGATGAAGGACAGAAAATGACAATCTAAAATGAAAAAAAAAAAAAAAATTGGTATCTATACATATTAGCTCTTTTTTTGGGGGGAGGGAGGGGCTTACTTATAAGACAATAAATCTAACTTCTTACGAACATTATGTTTGATAAAAAGTAACATGTTATCTAGAATAATACAAAATAATGATCTGCTAAATTTTATCAATGGTAATAGTGGCGAACGCTATATACTTATTTTTTAGAAACATAAATATAAAATAGACTATAATCGATATATACCTGACGACATAGTCTAACATTGGCAGTAGATCCTTCTTTTGCAATATAATTCATGATAGAAATCTCTTCAGTCAATCGCAAAAATATGGTCAGTATAAGTCTGGAATAAATGTTGGTTCTATCAGTACGGTTATTTTGAAACAAGTAAGAAGCAAAAGAAAATAACGAAGTGATTAAAGTTACTTTCGATTGTGGATTGTCCTTATATTCTACATCTAGTTTAGTACACGTATTGACTAAAGTATGAATGAAAAAAGGGTTTGTATTAATTAGATCATAAAGTGGTAGTAATAAAGCTGTTTGTGCAGATGGACTATTAAGAAGAAAAAAATTAGTTGATGCAATTTGTTTAGTACTTTTATATATATATATGTATATATTTACAGATTTGCAAGTGTTTGTAAATTCTCTGCTTCAGAAGGAGCAGATGGTGTAGAAGCAGAAAACCAACGAGACATGTAAGTTACTAGAGATTTAGAGAGTGTTTCTTCATCGTCATTGAGTTGTATATAACGGCTAGATAAAATGAAATTAACAAGATTTCACTTTTACAATACGTATAAAGTTCTTACCCTCGAAGGCTAGTGAGTGTAGATGTATACATGTCAATCATAGTCTAACATTAATGGGGCCAAAAAAAATAAATATTATACATACTTTATATAATAACACTATTAACTACCTCGAATGGTTTAGTTTGCTTGCATTTTGTTAAATATGATAGATACGGGTTCCTCGATTCGTATTTGTTATAATTGGACAACATGCCTAATAACATGACAATATCTCTAATATCATTTTCGTCTACATCTTTTTCAGCCAAAACCTGGTAAACATATATAAGTATATAATACAAGAGACTTCATTTTTAAACATACCTTGAAAAGAGTGACCGACATATCATTTGTCATAAAATAACCATTTAAACCATTTTGATTGACATTATCACTTCCAGCAGAAAGTACAAGAGCCAATTGTAACACAGTCGATCTTAAGTCAGATTGTTCAATATGTAGTTGAATAGACTTTACTAATTTTGAAAACAGGGTCTCTGCTTTATCCAGACCTGTCAAGATTGAGATGATATTGAAATGAGATAAACGTTTCTTTGAAAACAGGTTCCGAATGACAATAGTTAGTATGATGACAGCATTCTTTTGACGTGTTTTTTCACTCATGGAAGACGTTGTAATGCACTCTAATTTTTCTAGGCATGCTAAAAAGAGCCCACTTAAATTAGGTTGTAAATCAAGTAAACTCTCTTCTGATTTGCTTTGTATTAATTGTGTAATACATGTAGCATTGACGGGTAAAATCAAGTAATTATCCCAAAAGGTTGAAGAAAGTGTTGAGCCCTAAAAAGGTTTTTTTTTAAGAAAAAAAACTTCTATTCTGTTTTTTTTGAATGTATACTTTGAAAACATCTTGACTTAATTCAACAAACTTTTCTTTAAATTCTGGTCGCTTTATAGTGTTATTCATAGAAAGCATTTATTTATTTTTTTAAAAAAAAGAAAGGAGCGCACAAAAAAAAAGAGTACTTTTTTTTTAGACTGGGTAAATAGTTTTATTCTTCATTATTTGAGGTAGCAGAAACGTAAAACCATTCATCATGTTTAATATCGATTGGTGCAGGAGCAACTGGGCTGTTCTCAGCTATTCTAGATACGGTATAATTATCTGCATCTACGCGATAAGATGAATCGGCAACAGATAAATTAATGCTATTTAGAATGTAGTTTAGTATTATTTTAAAAAAAAAGCTTAAATTTTTGTTTTACGTTTGGATATCTTGTCTTGGGGTAGTACCATTAATAAGTAGCTTCCAATGTTCATGTGTTTCTAAAATAATACTAGTAGCAAATTCCTACAAATAAAGTGGTTTATTATTATTCTTATTTTTAGGCACGTGTTTTAATTTCGCATTAGTACCTTATTTTTAGCTTCTCCGTCAAATGCAATAGTGTTTTCTTTTTTGCCACTAGGGAGTTTATAAACTCTAAGAAAGGTATCCGTGGATTTCAAGTAACCAGGTTTGTACATCTCAACATCCTCAATATCTATACAAACAGATAGTAAGCACAAGTTTTACATTTATATGTATATATTTTACCATTTATTTTGTCAAACAATGGATCCTTAGAATCAATAACAACAACTTTCCAATCAGTTTCGTCTTGGTCTAATAAACCAATAATACCCAAAACCTTAACTTGTTTAATTTCTCCTACTGTGCCAACATTTTGACCAATCTCTATTACATCGATAGGATCATTGTCTCCTTTGAATCCTGTATAGGGTGAAATAAAACCGGGATCTTCCCAGGTCTAGTAAAATAATTATTTAATTATACAGACATATAGATATATATATAGATATATGTTGTGCTTCATACCTGAGGGAAAGCACCATAGTTCCAAATATATCCTTTAAAAGGAAATATATTGGGTACAAATCTTGCTTTTCCATCCGCAACATCTTGTTTGATCGGGTTAAGTGGTATTTCTTTATTAATCTAGTAGAAAAAAAAAAGAAACTTAGTTATCGGACATGGGATTTTTTTTCTTTTGTATACCTCGTTCTTTGCATTGGTCCAACGAGGGATTTCAACAACCATGTTATACAAGGTCTTTTCTTCATTGGCAAATAATGGGATATCATGAAATGCTGATAATGCTTGACCGTTTCTTTCTGTTATATAATCGTCAGTTATTAATATTCAAAATAGTATATGTATATATATTACCGTAGTAAATGTGGAAATCTAATGAATTTGGAGCTCCAAATGTACGCATAGTAATATCATCTGCTGTGCCGTATGCCATAATTCCGGGTATCACTGTACCAAAGAGAAGTGAACAAACAAAAACAGCAGAGCTAAGAATTTTCATATTTAAAAAAAGAAAAATTAGAAGTTAAAGGAAGTAAATAAATGAAAGATTGTGTAGCGTTTTTATATCCTAGAGTTCTCCCCTCTATTTTTTTTTTCACTCCGAGCACTATTATTTATTTTAACGAGAAATTAAAATTTTACAATATGCCAATCATATACACATATATATATAAAGTATTTAGATGAGAAAGAAAGATCTCAAATTTCAGTTTTCATAGATTTAACAAACAACAAATTATTTTAAACGTTTCTTCAACGTACCCTAAATGAGAGGCTACCATTATTTCTGCATTTTTAAAATGGATTTATGTGTTCCTATGCGACCACAAGATTCCGTTGTTTCTTTTTTCATACAGTCCGTTCCAACTCCCTTTTTTTATTTTTCTTTTTTTTTTGTGGCACTTTAATAGTAGGGCTGGAAAATTAAAAGGAAATTTTTCTATCTATGAGAGGAGCGAGTAGCTATTTTTTTAATAAATGGTTGGTTAGTCTTAAAGTAGCGAAATATGGGACATTATTTTGTTCGTGATGGTGTCTAACATAAAAGATGTTTGGTTGATAATAAATTTCCAATAGTTTGTCCGTTTGAAAAAAAAAAAGGGCGCGGCCAATAAAAAAATCAAAAAGGTTGCTTTTATTTTCTTGAAGCGTAGGTTGCAAAATAGTTATATTGAATGGGTATACCTTCACTTGTTTTATAACACCAGGCGTCTAATAGTCACTCTCTTTATGTACTGTGATCTTATTTTTCCTTTCAGATCTTTTCGAATTCTTGTAATATTACCAAGTGCTTCATACTCAGAGTGATTAACCTCTTGTATTTTATTAAATATGACTTCCTTAGGGTAAATATTCCATTGTAGTTTCCAATTCTTTTTTGACCTAGTACCGCTACTTTTTCAAGTCTGTGAGACTTTAAAATTTTAGACTATTTTGGACGTCCAAAATAAAATACGCGCTTTAAAAATAAGAAAGCAGGTAGGTAATAGGTAAAAAAAACCTTTTATCAGGCCAAAATCTTTTCGTAAGAAGTCAAAAAAAAAACTTTTCCAGGTGATATATTTGCTACAAGTGAAGTCAAAGGCTATTGTGAAGCGAGGATCAAATCTATCATGAATCGAGATATGTTTCGTAAGTCGACAAAGTTATATTTTAATGCGCCAGTCTTAAACGCCAATTTGTTTTATAAATGGTGATGCATTTACAAACCAGTTTTATTAAAACATCTCTTTAAGAAAGTTTCAAAGAAATAATACAACAATATAATAATTTTAATAATTTTTCAAAATATAAAGTAGTTCAAGAGCTCTAAAGTTGTAATAAAGATACATATTTTCAGGATGTACGTTGTTATCACGGAGTATGGATCATACCTTATTTTGATCGGCATAGTTAAAATAAAGTTATGTACATCGCCACCCTACTAAATTATGAGTGACTATACCTGTTTAATGTAACGTAATAAATAACCGTTAAAGAGCAGTTTAAGTTGCATAATTTTCATTAGAAATGATATATTATTCAAATTTTTTATGTGGAACAAGAGGTGATATATGATTGAAGTAATATTTTAAGATTTAAACTAAAGTACATTACAAAATACTTCATAAATCTTCATAGAACATAGCTTTTTAAAATATGATAAATATCTGAAGTTACTAAATATTTTATTTCCCGATATAATTGATTTACTCCATTATCACTAGTATTACTTTTTTATTAAACTAGAAAAAAACAAGACTAAGGCCCACTTTGTTAATGCATTGGAAAAGTTATACGCGAAAATCAGAAAATAAAGGATTTTCATATGCATTAATTTCTTACCAATACACTATACCGATTCAATAAAACCAGTACGTACTGTAAATTGGACCACCGAGCTCTTTATTATTTTGGGACTCCAAAATAATCAAATTGACTTGAAAACAGTCAAGTCTCGCGACTTGAAATTGTTCGGTACGTACTGGTTTGGGAAATTGTCAAAAGAGATTCCACGTCGATTTAAACAACGTAGCATAGGATTCGTCTATGTGGAAGTACATATGGCTAACAGAAGGATATGACATACGCCTATGGCCGAACTCGACAGCTACCCAGTGTGCATTTTTTATTTTTTGAAGGTGGTGTGGCCGTACTTTTACTTTTGGTTTTATAGTAACCTTAAGTGGCAAAATAGTGAGTGGTTCGTAAAGACGTCCTTTATTCCTGGCGTCAGGATATGTACATACAGGTATGTTGTAAGTATCTGCAACAGCTAGAACACAGCCAAGATAGCCAAACCAAATAGGCATGCTCGTTCTTCTATACTCATACATATCTGATTTGATGCTCCTTTCTAGGCTGACAACGTCGAAACCAAAGTATTTAGATACCTGTTCTTGTTGGATTCATATTTTACGAGCATATCTTTCTTGATATCCCTATACCTATCATCATTGAGCTTTTAAACTTTTGTTTTGACGCGGTTCAGGGACCAAAACTTTCTCGGACCACGAGAGTGCACGTAGTTATTTTTTTCGGACCACAAGGAACCCGATCCAAAGATACTCTATGTACACACCGCCGTGGTCCAAATATTCACTTTCTCTTTCTTAATAACCTGTGAAAATACAGTAAAAATATCGGTGTTTTAATATAATACACCCCTCCCGAATTTTATTTTATAGCAACCCCCTTCACTTTTTTTTTAGATATTTTTTTTTATACCAGTCAAAAAAAAAAAAAAATAGACGAAAATGAATAGAAGCTTATTGACAGCAAAAGGAGTGTTCAACACAGTCAACATCATTACAACTCGTCGGTCTATTCATGGTGGTGTAATGGATCCTTTACAATTACGTACCAGAGTACAGCCTGCCGAGATCACAGAGAAGTTACTTTCTTCTATTCGTAGACGCAATCCAGCAGCAGTATGGAAAGCTTATAATGAGCTTAGTGAAAGCGGTAACTTGAATAAAGTTCCGGACGAATACCATAC
Organism: Thamnidium elegans; assembly: GCA_025201345.1. Taxonomy (NCBI): domain Eukaryota; kingdom Fungi; phylum Mucoromycota; class Mucoromycetes; order Mucorales; family Mucoraceae; genus Thamnidium; species Thamnidium elegans. The sequence continues at coordinate 423,089 of JAIXMG010000033.1, forward strand.
GATGGCACTTCAATCACTTCAAATCAAGAATCTAGGTACATATAACCAAGACGAAATTAAATTTTATAAAAAGAGTTTGTTGTATATTATTGAAAAGATGAAGTTACAAGGACATCAACCAGATATTCGTGATTATAATTTATTATTGGACTTCTATGGTCGTGCTGGAGATTGGAAAGCAGCTACTGATTTATGGAAAGAAATCAAAAAACCTAATTTATACACTTTTAACTTGTATATGCGTTCTGCTTTACAATGTAGAAAATATGAAGAAGTATTCAGAATTTATAACGTATTAAAGGCAACTGATATTCGACCCAACGAATTTACTTTCAACACTTTAATCGAAGCGAATGGTAAATTAGGAAATATTACTGAAGCAGATAAAATATTTCAAGAAAGATTTACTATCAAAGAAGATAAAAGTAGCCCTTCCATCATGTCACATTTTAATCACCAACCTACTACCAAGTTCCCATCTTATACTTCAGCCAATTCACCACTAGTACGTTGTTTACCTCAACAAAAGCAAGATGTATTACATCCTTCTATCGATACATTCTTTGCACTTATCGAAGCACATGGTAAAAAAAAGAATACGGCTGGATTAAGTCATATCTATACAAAGATGATGCCTCAATATAATGTTAAACCTACATTAAAATCATTTAATTCACTTATTAAATGGTATTGTTACAGTGAAGACGTTGACTTGGCTAGAAAAATATTTATGGATATGGAAAAAGAAAATATTGAACCCAACATTGTTACATTTAACCATCTTTTCCGACTTGAAGCTTTAAAGAGAAATAGACCTAAAGTAGCTGAAGCTTTAATGAACTATATGCATACTCAATATGGTATTCAACCTCTTTTATCCATGTATGTGATCTTGATTAAAATTCATAACAAACATAATCGTGAAGATGATGCAAAGAGATTATATCAAGAATATAATCACTTGAAGTACAAACTTGTAAAATCAAAAAAATAGACTTGTAGATTTACCCCCCCCCCCTCCTAACCCCTCACTCAATGCCTTATATATACATATATAAAAACACACAGACAAAAAAAAAAAAAAAAAGTTCCTTTTTTTGCTTACATTTTTTTTAAAAAAAAATAAAAATTATAATATCTTTAAAGAATAGCAGTAATTGTTGAATAAGAACCAACAAGAACAATTAATATATGAATTAAAGCCCATAGAAAAGGGATCCAAGTTGACATGACAAAAAATCCAGCATTATATACAAACGAAAGTGCTACACCGATTACACTACTCGTCACAAAAGATGTAATCGCACCACCCAATACAAATACAAATGGTATTGTGATTAAAATGTACCATTTTAAGGTTCTAGACTTTGCCAACATGATAAAGGCCCAAATACCTTGTAATTGATACTGTTAGTTTATAGGTCTCGAATATAGAGCGAATTTTTCTTACCTGCTGGTAAGTAGATTGCTAATGAGAATAAAAGAGACCATACGAATGTGAATCTCCAAATATCTAGAACGAGTGAGTTAAGTTTTTTTTTTTTTCTTTCGGTTTTTTTTTTTTCTTACCTGAAAGGTAGTATAAGGAATGGGGTATGTCTGCAATCAAATTTAAAGGATCAAATCCATGACCAAAAGGCCAATAAAGTGAAGGCCAGTCTGGCGCAGTTTTATATCCATATGGTAGTCTAAACGTTGACATTACTCTTTTTTTTATAAAGTTAGAAAAAGAACAAGAGTGCTTTGGAGTAAGTCAAGTGTTTATTGAATCAGATTGGAAACCCGCCAAAAACTTTGAGATCATTTCGGTACCCTCATGACATCTTTTTTTTTATATGTATATAACTAACTACCCATTGACTCTTTGAAAGCAAGACTTTTTGGTATAAAAAAAAGTAGAAAGCGGGTTTAGCTACCTTTAAGATTAATAATAGCTGATGAATGTTTACATGTGTATTATATATGTAATGTAAGATACCTTTTGTGATACTTTAGAAGAAAAAAGGGGTTAGTCATAACTCTGTTCGTGGGCTAGAAACCTGGAGAGAATTATTAAGTTGATAGTTGTTCAATATACTCTATCGATCAACAAAATACTAAAGTACCTCCTGTTAACGTTAGTGAACATATTGAACGACAAAAGTATAAGTTTACGTTATTATTAAAGGTAAAAATAAAGACATCGCTTTACGTTTACTAGATGTATGCTGATGATTTAAATTGCGAACTTGATATAAATACAGAACATCATGAGCGTTAATATTCATTACTGATGGAGTACCAAGAACTCGGATTCTTTTTTTTTTGTAGCTTTAAAAAGTAATCCCTTCCTTAACGACTTGTTAGCATGCAAAAAAAAAAAAAAAAAAAAAAATCTTGAAACATCTGAGAAAAGCCTTTATAAAGAAACCTTCTTAGGATGGCAGTTTAGTGGTATCAATTCTTGGAATACGCTAAAATGCAGTTGACTTTATAATACAATCACATAAAATACAATATAATAGACACGCTATTAGAAAGTAAAAAATGATAAATACCAGATACAGAGCATTTGGTGTCTTTCTTTAATAGTGTAATACAAAAGACACGGAAGTAAAACTATTTCTCGAATCATTGATAGAGGCTTATTGTCATACTTTAAAAAGAGAAACCTAGGTTTTTATAAAGAGATGCCTTTTACTTTTCTTTTTTCTTTTTTTTTATCAGTGTGTAAAGTAATAAGCATAGTTTGAGAAAGCCTCTTTCTTTTTGGCTCTCAAGGACGATAGTTTACTAGCGTTGCTACTTTGGGATAAGTGACTGACTTTAGAAACGCTTTCGTTTTTTTTTTTTTTTTGAAAAAATAAGATGGAGAGGGAGGGGATTTATCTTTTATCTTTTCTTCTTCTTCTTCTTCTTTATTATTATTATTATTATTATTATATATGACAAACCTTAGTGTAAAATTAAAGCTTGCAAACACACTTGCTACTATCTTATTAGTTGGATCTCAAGGATTTAGCTTTTCTGGCTGGTAATAATAAATAAAAAAAAGTTACGATAGTAGTGCTCGGGGTTCTTATAACCATGTATAGGTTTTTGGGACACTCTTATGAATTTGGCCCAAGAGACTTTGCTATTATCTTAACAAGTATATTACAGTTGCTATTGATCGGTTTTACTATCTATCAATACTTACCTAGTGCACCTAAAGGTAAGCTTGATTTGTCTATTATTATTTTAGGATGAAACTATTTTGTATGCGCGTTTTATAACTCCTTTTTTTTTATATATAAAAAGATGTATATGAAGGTATTGGTTTCTGGTACTTGTTGATTACTGTTATTAACAGTGGTGTTTCTATTTTATGGGTAATTTTTTTTTTTAAACAAAAAAAAAAAAAAAAAGAACGTCGACGTATTATTTACATTTATTATGACGATAGTTCTTCCACCTTGATTTATTTGCTTTTGTCGGACTTCTTTGGCAGTTGGCTACGCTTGTGTTTGTGTATCATCGTCTTCGTGATTATCCTCCACGTAATGGTACAGATCATGCATTTGTAAATGCGCCCTTCTCCATTTATACTGCTTATTACTTCTTTGTGGTTCTCTGGCAAATCTTTCAATTTAGCGATGAAACAAAGCATAATCATATTGTATGGAAGTCACTTGATCATATATATATATATATATATATATATACATTTATATGTCATTGTGCATAAAATATACTAATTTTATTTCATTTTATTTTTTTAAAAAAGGTACATATCTTTATCATTGTTGCTATTGGATTCGTTTCTCTTCACTTGGTTGACTATTCACATAGAAAGGATTGGGTATATGCTTTGACTACTGCATGGTAAGAAAAAAAAATAACAAGCAAATTGTGAACAAGTAAAAGATTTTAATAAGTATAAATAATACAGGATCTTATTGGGTGCCGCTGTTTTTCTTACGGATACGCCTCATATTATTTCACTTGTCACAGTTGGTATTCTCGTAAGTGCTGTTGCAAGAACTCTTATTCCAAACTGGTTAGATCGTCTTAATAGAAGATTTAGTAACTGGACCAACAGATTGGGTGAAAGAACACCTTTACTTTCCAATCACTAAGTCGGTTTGTATTTTGCAATATATACAATTACAAATAAATAAACATTAAATAATCTATCTTTGAACTGAGTGTACGATCATTAAATAGTTTAACCTCTGTATCCCTTTTATATATTTTAGCCCTAAACTTCTTTCTAGTGACGTGTACAGACCAAAATCAAAATGATTTGGTATGAGTTTTTATTGGTACGGCACTTGAAGTTACAAGTAATTGAAATACAAAGAAGTGAAAAAAAACTATTCTTTTTCTCACCTATTTTATTTATTTATTTTCCACATACTAAATAACCGTGAGATATTATTTAATCCTAGTTATAAAAATTAAAAAACTTACCCCTTTTTATTTTATTAGGAAATTAATATGAGCGTAGATAATCAACAAGTATGGAAAAGGTACACCATATATATATAGATATATATATATTGAGGATACACTTCTTTTTTCTAAACAAAAATTCTTGATTAGTAAAACAGTATCTGATTTTGGTGATATATTTCGACTTTATCGTATATTTACAACATCCACTGGACTTGAATTGCCTACTGATTTAAGTAATAAATTTGAACAAGAACCTCAAGATTGGCATACGTATTATACAACAAAGCGAAAAATGATCAATGCAAGTGAACATGATATCTTAATCAACCAAGCCAATAAAGAATATAAGGACGCACAAAAATACTTGAAAACATTTAAAGATGATGTAAATTATTCTTTATTAATACAAGTCGCTTCCAAAATGTTATGGATATTAGGTATATAACATATATATATATATATATATATTAATTACAATATTTATGCAAATCTTATATCTATAGATGCATTACCGGAGTATGCTGGTTGTTATTATATTCTAAGTTACATGTTATTTATTGTAAATAGAATGGAAGATGCTCTAGATATTTTGGATATGGGACGTACAATGAATCCAACATTTGAACCATTTAGTGGTACGATATATATATTTATTTGTAAAGGCTAGTGGGAATTTATTAATTTGTTGCGTGTGTTATATATAGAACTGGAAAAGGAAATTTTGTTTATTACACAAGCAGGCAATAAAGTTGATGAGGTACCTGTATTGATTAATGATAGTCTATCACCAGAGATATTAAAAGTATTATTGGAAATATTTCATACTTTCGATCAAGATCATGATGATTGTTTAAGCCCGGAAGAATTGGATTTATTTGTGTTTTCTACTAATGGACAACATCCTCCTACTTCGTTTATTGAGCAGATGGGACAAAGGTTTGGTGCTAATGAACTTGGGTGGCTTACCAAGAAGGGATTTTTGGTATGTTTTTATTTATTTTTTATAATAAGTATGAATACTTATTATTACTTGTAGGCGTTTTATTTAGAACAAACTTTAGGCGATCCCTCAGAGACTCGAAAGGACATTCGAGCTCATGGGTACGACAGTTGTCAATTAAAAAAGAAATTATAACTTAAACCTTTTTAAACCGATGACGATGGATCATTTTTAAGTGCATTGTCTAGCGACCGAAATATTTCGTCATCAATATAGTACGCTTGAAATAATCGTTCCAACATATGTATTCTGTCTTCTATTTGAGCCATACGTACTTCCTTGTCTTTTTCCTCTAAAGGCGAGGTAGGTAACAAGTAACTTACATTATCATTAAGAGGATTGGTTCCATTCACATTTAACACTGAATCGTTTGGTTTATTCGGGAAAAAGTTTGACTGTAAACCATGCATTAGTGAGGACCGTAAGTTTCCAAAAGACCATCGGTGCATGTACCCCCATGGTGAACGTGGACGGTACCCAAATAAGCAGGATTGTAAACTAAACAATAGTCCAAATAGTCCACCAAAGATACCCATCGCATTAATAAATGCAAATGCTTTTTGCTCACGTAGTACTTTGGTTTGACAGCTTAAAGGAACTATATGTAATGAACCTAAGGGCTGTGGGGCACCGGATGAGGGGTCGTGCATCGTTTCAAAGTATTCTGGTGTTTCAATTGTCTCAATTTCGTAACGTGTCTTTATGCTTGGAGACACTCCTACGTAATTCCAAATACCTTGGCTTAACGAAACATGTTTGATAAGTTCGAAATGGACAGAATTGATAAGACCTAGGTTAAATGCATAGGAAGTTTTGGAGAGTTGACCCTTTGGGTTCAAATACAACTCTTGTTCGCGCTGGTCTGTCCAATCAAATGGAATATCGGTTAGATTATAAACAGATAGAGTCGGGTTATGTAGTTTGTTATAAAAGTCAACTTGTACTTGTGTACCGCTTTGACCTTGTGCGTAATAATCAAACTTTAAAAATGATCCATTGCTTTGTGAACGGCCTGATATTTGGCCAAGTCGGAATGAAGTGGGTGGGTGGAATAAAAAGCATGGGTAGAGTGTAGGCAACGCTGTAATATAGTCAGAGCATTGTGCACCAAAATCTGTTGTACAACGAATGTACGGGATACCTTCCCAATCATCGAAACAAAACTTGATATCTGTTTTTTTTTAGTATACTTTGTAGAGTGTTATTATTATTATTATTATTTTACCTGGAACATCTATAGACATTTCTGGGTTACTTTCATATGATAACTGGTCAATAACTGGGCTATGGATAACTTGATTTGACAGAGTTAGTATCAAGTAAAGAAATAAGAGTAAAAAGAATAACTTTAAAACCAGTCTTGAGGTTTCTGCCCATCCTGGTTCACCTATCCTATAATTCAAAAAAGAAAAATTAAACCATGTTTAACCGTTTCGCATACATTATAAAGTACCTTGGCTTCCAAATTTCTCGTTTTATTAATTTTAACGAGCGTAAAAACTTGAAGTGAAGTTTTTTGAATCCAAAGTTCCAAACAGCAACAAAGTATGAACATATAATGGTTGCACCTAAACATCCCATAATAATCCAAAAAATTGTGTGGTTCATTTTTGAAGCTATATGACTACTATTTTCAATAAGAATCGAGTCTTGTAATCGAGTTATGGATGTATCTTGCCAGGTCTCGGTAATGGTATCAAAGATATGAAGACGGTCGTGCACCGTATGGTAATTGGTACCTGTTTTATATATATATGTTAATTAACACGTATATCAATCCTTTTTTCCTTTTTTTGTATTTACCGAAACCAAACGCTAGTTTTGTTTCATTAACAATAGAAAGTATACCATAAGATTGAGGATATGGTTGATTCAAATAGGACGTTTTGGGTGTTCGCCAAGTCCATGTGTTTGTGTCGAGTATACCAGACATATCTTGTAAGTCAGCGAGCTGGCTTCCCATATATATTTGAAAAGGTATTGGTGTTTCGTTTTGACCTCCACAAATAAATACATCATTTTTATTGTCTATCTTGGGAACATTTAAAACTTGGCTTCCTTTATATATATATATATATATTTATTTATTTATTTATGTGTGTGTAACATACTTACTCATAACAATGGCGCTATGGTAGGCTCTTGCAGATGGAGGTTTACCTTTGATTTGAGGTGGGGTGAGCCATATGCTATCATTTGAGTTGAAAATTAAAAGCTGCGTTAGAGGTATGAGTGAGAGCGCATTATGTACTGAAGAAGGACATATAAAACCTCCAATAATAATCATTCTTCCGTCACTATAAAATAGAGAGCATAGCATTTTAGATTTTCGTATGCATAAATATAAAAGTACGTACTTACGGTAACATGCTAGACGTATGGCCGCATCGTGTCGTGTTTATGTAAGGCGAAATCAAAGGTTTCCATAAATTTGATTCGGTATAATAAACCCAGAAATCTTGAGTCGCATTGGTTCCTCCAAGTAAATAGATTTGATTGTTGGTTGGTGCTAATGAAATAGAATAATCTCGAGTTGACGAATTGAAAGGTTGAGTGGATATTGATGACCAAGTATGATCGGAAACCAAGTCAAACGAGTAAACAACTATTGCACTATTATTTACATTATTAAAGGCGAGGATAGAATTATTAAAGACGACGCCAGGCGAATACGCCAAGTCAGGTATTATTAAGCTATTATTTTGATGAAAAGGAGCTGGCGATTTATTGTTGGAAATGTCTTTTGGTGCGATAATCCAAATATTACTATTTGCTCTTTTGTCGCCATACAAGTAGATTGTGTTATTGGTCGTAATAGAAGATAAACCAGCAACTGACAGGCCTTTATTATTATTCAATTGTTTTATAGCCATTTTTTTTTTTTTTTTTTTTTTTTTTTGGTGTAGAAGAGATAAAAAGAGAAATCGTTCCTTAAAAGCCAAAATATAATAATAAGAGGGGATCAACATAATAAAGGGGTCTGGGGTTTCTCCCTTACATCAATTTATTATGTACACACAAAAGAAGAAAGAAAAAAAAAAGGGAGGGATGGAAATAACCTTTACCATTGAACGATTTTGGCGATTAATTCTTCCTCTGCAATATCTTCTTCTATCTTTTCTAAACGTTGCCAGTTAATTAAATCGCCATAGTATACGGTAAGAGCTTTTATCTTTCCGTTTAATGAATTTTGTTCAATTTCACAAGTACTGTTGGGACCAGCAAGTTGAGCCAACTGTTCTGGGTCTGTATTACGAGGAACGAAAAATGCGACGTTTGGGGTGATTTGAGAAGCTATTTGATGGATTTTTAATCTAAAAAAAAAGTTTATATGAGTTTTTCATACACTATATATATATAAAAAAAAGGGGGGGGGGCTTACCCATTACCGGGTATCATCGACTTTAAATCAAACGTATCTTCACTTAAATAAGAAGGACCACCCCAAGGTGGAGATAAAAATACAACATCAGCTTTTAATGTAGGTGCCAAGTCAAAAAAATCACCCAAGATAAATTCAATACGATCAGCTACACCGTATATCTTTGCGTTTTCTCGAGCACAGTGTAACTTAACTGGATCCAAATCAATTGCAATCACTCGTTCGCATGTTAAAGCGAATTGAATTGAGTTTCCTCCACAACCACAAAATGCATCAATAACTACATCCGATTGACAGCGCTGGGCTATATGACGAGCAATCTTTTCAGGTGTCACTGAAAACCAACCCTCTTTTTTTTTCCGAAATTTTGTTATTACCTTATTACGCGTTACATATATACATGTATATATATCACTTACCTTTATCCATTAAAATACCTTGATCAAACTTTGAGAAATAAGAATATCTTTGGTTATAGTATCTAATATCATATAGTTAGCATATGTTTTTATCATTGGATGATAAAAACATGTTACTTACTTTTTCATATGTTGGGGTATTGTGTCTTCTGTATAAGAAACGATGACACCATTGTATTCTTTAGTAGATGGAGTTGCGACGGGTCCAGCAGTTTCATTGGATACTCTATTTTTCTTTGTTTTGCGTCGCTTGTTTCTACCGTTCGGAGCCAAGTAACCCGCATAAGGATCATTTTGTGCTACCTTCTTTTCTGAAGGCTGTTTATCATCAGGTACCGTTTCTTCTTGTATGTCAACTATAACAGTGTCTTGTTCATTTTCTATAACGACCTGTGTTTCGGTCGTCGAGATCAAGTTGGTCGTTTCTTGTAAATGCTCTTTTTCGGTAATGCCGTAACACTCTGGTGATTCATTGTCTGATCCTGACTCTACTGTGTCAGTCATGTTGTTTTCCATTTCTGTAGAAGGTAATGTATATAAACTTTTCAAAGTTGAAAAGAAACGATTCAGCATATATGTACAAAAAGCAAAAAAAAAAAAAAAAAAAAGCTTTTTTTTTATTAGAAAAAAAAAATATTGAAAAAGCAGTCATTAGTAGAACGAAAGGTAAGTATTGGTAACTGGATACCAAGTGCAACGAGGAAACGTAACACTGGAAACAGTTGTACAGAATCGGTGTGTTCTTTTTTTGAAAGTAAATCTACTTTATAGGATCTAAAAGTAACAAAGCTTTACTCTAAAGTGAGGTCCTTTTTTCTTAAGCAAACAAACAAAAAAAAAAAGGAGAAAAATAACCATTCTTATAAAGTGGGCTGTTCTTACATTTTTTTTTTTTATTAACAAAAGCATATATGTATATATTTAAAATTCATCATTTTCCCATGACACTTCTTATTTGATCAATCAAGGTACAACAAGTCATGACAATATTAGCCTCTAATAAATTACAGCGTTCTTTTTCAACTTGATTTAAAATATCTAGATCAATGGATAGTTTACCAAACTCTTTATCGAGATCGCTCATGCTGTGACTATCGAATTCAGCTATCAATTTCCAACGCCTGCATGTCTTGTGTGTATGATGATCATGATCGTCTTCGTCATTATCACTATCACTGTCAATAAATCCATTGAGCTTCTTCTTTTGAGGTAATTTGTAACTCTTTCGTTTCTTTCTTTGTTGTTGCAATAACTTTGTATCTTGACCAGTTAGTTTGATTTCACAAGTAAAATCATGTGATAATAAACTAGGACGCTTCCAACGCATGCGTGAGCCATGGAACCAAATCTCGTATTCAAATAATATATTGGATTGCGATCGTTGAGTTAAGTTTTGGCGGTGAATATTGTTAGAGGCACGTATGCCTCTCAAATTTTGAATATAAGGTTGATAGATATCTTCGATCAAACTATCGTTATAATCTGCAGACTCAATAGAGATCTTAGCATCAAATGCACCTCTTCGAGCTTCTGCTACTTTTATTCCTTGGCCGTCATTTAAATTACTATAGAGCATACTGTGGAAACCACTCCAAAAAAATGAATAAGGTTGAACTTTTCTATAGACCATGACGTCTTCATCGTCTTCATCAGGATGATCAATATGTAAATAAATTTCATGTTGATTTGGTCTATTTAAAGATTTTTTTCTAAAACTGTACACGATTACGTTACTATTTCGATTTGGAACTAATTTTTTGTGTGTGGCTGTTGCTGTTATGTTTGTTCTGACTGAACGATTTCGTTGTAAAAAGAAGGATGAAACGATACCACTATCATTAGAGAGTAAGGCAGCAGCAGCAGCAGCAATATCAGTACTTGGTGTTGAATCAACACCAATAATACTATTTTTAGGAGATGATGGGTTAAGTATACTTGTATCTACAGTTAAAGTATCTTCATGATGATGATTGAAATGAGTTTGTGTGGTGGGTATAGCTTGACTGAGAACAAATGAGGTGATTTGGTTGTAGTCGATTTGAGAATTGTAAAGTGGTTTCTTTTCAACTGATTTAGGTGATAAAGGAGGTGATTTATTGGGGGTATTTGCAGAATAATATGTGCCTGCGGTAGGTGATGTCATGGTAGATGATGGTGGTGTTTGTAAACATGATATAGCAGTAGGTCCTCTTTTTTGGAAGTAACGACTTTTAAATGAATCGACTGTCATTCTACTACTACGGCTGCTATGGCGACTAGCTGTTATCACAATTGCTGGTTCTTCATCATAAGCATTTGGTTTTTCGTATATTGGGGTATCTATGGTATCTGGCTTTTGAAATATTTGAGATAAAGTGGAATCATCCATAATGCAACGTTTAAAAGAAATATCAAAAACAAAAAAAGAAAGAGAAAGAGAAAGAGAAAAAAGGAATTTATATATATGGTTTTGACGGTAAGTCTTATTCAAAAGGAAAAAAAAAAAAAAAAAAAAAAAAAAAAAGGGCGCCGGATGTATTCCGTGTAAAAAGTACACAAATCTGAATTTGAAATGAATGACACTGTGTATTGCTGATGTTGTTCCTGGATTCCCATACCAAATTGTGCGTCATCCATGATGTAACTGTTTCTATTGGGAGTTTTTTTCTTTTTTCTTTTTTAATATAAAACTATTATCAAATTAAAAAGAGAAAAGGTTTATTTTATGTTAATCATAAGTAGTGCAAAAAAAAAAAAAAGAAAAAAAAAATTTTGTTTGTTTTTGGTGACATTTTGTGTGGAGGTACAATTCCGAAGCACCAATCTAAATTATTTTTGTAACGCTATATATGGTCTGCTTTTCTTGTGCCTTTTTGTAGCATATGATACAATCAGGTAAAAGCCCACATATACAACTATTTTTAGTTGCCTACTAGACTATTCAAGTTTTGCGGTGTTTATTTACGAAATAAAGCCTTTCTTTTGTTTCCACTTTTTCTCAAAGAGAGTTTACATAGCTAATAAATCACCGTATCAAAATGCAACTAAACTGTTTCGTGTTACATCTAATTTTATTGGACATGAAATATAGTTAGTGATAAGAAAGTTTTTTTTTTTTTTAGTGTACATTCTTACTAGGTAATATGCATGTCTCAATGACATAGGGATCGATCCTGGTACATGAATAAACATTCGAGGTGTCAGCTGTATTAATTATATAAAAGTAAATAACGTTAGTATTTTCTTTACAAGAAAAAACTCGTTTCACAACTTCCGCATACGTTATATTTATCTTGGGCATATTAAATTGTAACAGCAAGTAAAGCTAGTTCTCTTTTATATATATATATATATATAATGATGAATCCTTTTTAATATATACCATTTTATGTAATGTATACCTTGTATGTACCTTTACTGTTAATAGGCTAGTAGTTTAACCTGTAGATTTTTTATGGATTGTATCCCTTTTTCTTTTTTCTGGTAAACAAATATGTATAATGTAAAGCTTTCAATTCCTTGGGTGTAAAAAAATAGAATAGAAAAAGCTAGTCTATTTTCAAAAAATTAGAATCTTTTTCAACGCTTCTTTCGAAAAAAAAAGCAGCTTTGCAGAATTCATTTTAGTTAAATCATATGGAATTTATAAAGAAACTAGAAAGCATATAGTTAATGCTTGAACCCCTTTATATTTCTATTACTTTATTAACGAACGTTTAAAGTGAATTGAACGTTTTTAGTAAATAAAGGATTTTAGCAAAAAGTACAATGGAAAGTGAGATCCAAGGGAATTCAGGAACAAAATAAAGAGAAGTATAAGATTAAGTTGTTGACAAAATATGAATCGCTTTTTATTAGATTATTACAAAAAGTATTATTTTAAAAGAAAAGAAGGTTAAAATTTGTTTACAACCATCCTCGTCAAGGAGCATCGTTCTTGATTTAGTATTACGGAGATAAATAAAAGACATTGTGTAGTGTCGTAGTCATAAAATAGTAATAGTCACAAAGCGATATAAAAAGAACAATATTCTAATTAATAAACTTTATCTTAGAGCTCATAGTACCAAAAGAGTGTTACATAGTGACTTACAATTTTTGTGGTGTCACAAATCCAAGAAGGACGCTCGTTGAAGAGGATCCTCCTTAACAAGGATTGTCTTTTAAACTTTAACTTAAAATAATACCTTTTTTGTAATAATCTAAAATAATATAAATAACCATCAAAAAATCATACTCTAATAAAAATTCAATTCACATTTTGTAAACAACTTTATCTTATACTTCTCTTAACTTATAAAAGACCTTTAAATCAGCTCTTTTATTTTTACCTTTACTTTATATTTTATTTTGTTCCTGAATTCCCTTGGATCTTACCTTCCATTGTACTTTTTACCAAAACCCTTTATTTTCTTTATTGACTTAAGTCGTTCTACTTATAAAACAGGAACTGGTGCTCACTTAAACTTACTATTACCTATTACCTTTTATTTTATTACTCTACCACATCCCAAATTCTAACACGTGGTGCTCACTAACAGGGCATTTCATTATATATCTTTGATACAACTCTATATCAAGAACTTTATTTTACTGTTTGGGTCAAATTTTCTTCAAAATTTCTACCTTTGAACAACTACTACTTTTAACAACTTATTTACAAATTTATTTCAAATCACCGCTAATGAACGATCAAGCTGTGTTGGCAAACCACCATTTATCTGGCTCAACTTTTAATCAAGCTGAATCCCACTCTGGTTATCTCTACCCATCAAGAAAAATGACTTTAATTGAATTTTCTGGTGCTGAAGGTGAAGATTTCCGCAACTTTGAAGAAGCGTTGGAGTCTTACTTTGCTATGCATAATATTATGACTGACTCTCGCAAACTTCTTATTTTACGCGCGCAACTCCGTAGAACTGCTAAGAATTTCTTTGAAAGAAGACTTGCCCGTGAACCTGTCTTGGAACCAGGACTTACCTACCAAGAGGCCATCGATATTCTCAAGGTTGAATATGTGACTCCTGAATTAATCACTCGATATACTATTGGCTTTAACTTGCTCTCTCAAGGAAAGGAAGAACATCCTAAAACATTTTTGGGTCGCTTACAAGAAGCTGCTCAGCTAGCTGAACTTGAAGATGCGGAACAACAAATCAAAATCCGTTTTCAAGTTGGTCTCTTACCTGAAATCCGAAAGTTCTGTGTCTTAAACTCTGCTGTCTCTTTTAACGATTACTTAACTAAGGCTGAAGGCTGGTGGAACGCTGAGAAACCTCGCTCTATCTTTATAAAGAACAGTCCTTTTGCTCCTCGTGATATCGACAACTCTTTCGTTACTGAATATGCTACTAAACCGAATCTATCTTTTAATAATCTTTCTTCTGGTGCTGATTTTTCTGTTCTGGATGTTTCTAGTCAACTAAATTCTGCATTAGCCAATTTGGGAACTGATCGTAACGCATTGAAGCAAGTGATTGCCTCTTTGCAAACGTTAGAGTTAAACCATATGGAAAATCAGAATACATTGACTGGATCCCCCCTCAACTTGTCAAATCATACCGAGAATTTAGATATTAAAGAAATGATCAGGGAAGTTATGCAGGAAGAATTCAAAAGACAGAACAATAACAATAATTCCTCTTACCGAAGAAACAACTCTAATTATGAAAATCGTCGTTACAATAATGATTACAACTATGAACGTCGAAATGATTATTCTCGTGGAAATGATGGTCGCAATTATAACAACAACAATTCCAACCAAAGAAACAATAATCAAAATAATTATGACAACGGTAACGGTAACAACAGTCAGAGAAATGATAATCAATCCAACTCTGAAAACAACAATCAGTCAAAAAACTAATTGGGTCGACTGTAACAACTAAGAATGGTCAGTCGAATACTCCCAACAACTCAAAAAATTCCATTCCCTCAAATTATAACAATAACAACAATAATAAAAATGAAAAACAATATCTTACAACTATTTTGGCTGAAGATGAAGAAAGCGAAGAAGAGCAAGATTTATATGCTGCTGTCCGTCCTATTCATCCTCCTATGGTTCAAACTGCAAAAATTACAAAACCTTATTCTCGTGCTAGCTCATCAAAACTTTTACCAACTCGTAAGGGAAAAGAAAAAGAACTACCTTATGCCAAAGTGGTTAATGTTAACGATGACATGAATATCGATGTACCTGTGACCGAACCTATAACTGATCATGACAATCCTCAAATAACTAAAGTACAAGTTTCACCTACTATTAAAACTGTCAAGTCAACTAAACCGAGAAGAAAAAGAGAAAAGCCTTCTATCAACTATGATATTGTATCTTCTGTGTTCGAGCAAAACTCTAATATTCCAGTTGGTGATTTGCTCAAGGTCTCTCCTCTTATGAAACGACAATTTGTATCTGCTTTAAGAACACCTAGACAACCAAAAATGGTGGCTCCTGAAGTAACAACTGTTAATAATGTTATGGTACAAGATCTTTCTTTTGTCGAAGATGATGATGAAGATACTACTGCTATATATACAGACTTCGTAATAAATGGTTATAAAATAAGAACTCTCATTGATGGAGGTGCTGCTAAAACTTGTATGTCTCAAGAACTTGTTAATAAACTTGGAATACAAATAGATTCTCCTAGTCAAAGTATCTTTACGCTTGGAAACAGTACTAAACAACGGGGTCTTGGTATAATTTATGATGTGCCAATTCGAGCTGGTGGTGTTATTACTATTCCAGGAAGTATAGAAGTATTACCTGCTACACCTACTCCCTTAATTATCGGCAACAATTGGTTGAATCGTGCTAAAGCTGTGGTTAATTATGAACGCAAGCTGCTTTCCGTAACTTATAAAGGAAAAATGGCAGAAATTCCAATTAATTTCTTCAAAACAGCCAGAAAAGTAGCTATTCAGTCTGTAACAAAAATACCAAGTAAAGTCGTGCTGCCTATCGTAAAATCAACACAAGATGAACAAGAAGAAACCCATGATGATTTTGTAACCGATTCTTCTGATGAATTTACCGAAGACGAGGTGTCCACTGAAGAAAGTTCTACTAGTACTGATGAAGAAGATTACTTTGTTGGAAGATACATCCCCAAATAA